>CM023959.1:16154559-16230755 GCA_013407115.1 Glycine latifolia | reverse complement strand
CAATCACAAGTCCATAATAATTGCCCCCCAATCACAAGTCCATAATAATTGCCCCCCAATCACAAGTCCATAATAATTCCCCCCATAATAATTGCCCCCCAAAGCATCACTTTTGGATTTGTTTGGTCCTTCAAGAACCATGAGTTTGGGGGGCAATTATTATGGACTTGTGATTGTTGATGATTACTCTAGATATACTTGGACTTTGTTTTTGAAATCCAAAAGTGATGCTTTCCTTGCTTTTAGAAAATTAGCCAAAGTTGTTCAAAATGAGAAAAGCAATAAAATTATCTCAATAAGAAGTGATCATGGTGGAGAATTCCAAAATGAGCAGTTTGAAATCTTTTGTGAAGAAAATGGAATCAACCACAATTTTTCAGCTCCAAGAACACCTCAACAAAATGGTGTTGTGGAGAGGAAAAATAGATCACTAGAAGAAAGTGCAAGAACACTTCTTAATGAGACCAATTTACCAAAATACTTTTGGGCTGATGCAGTGAGTACAGTATGCTATACACTAAATAGACTTCTCATAAGGCCCATTTTAAAGAAAACTCCTTATGAGCTGTACAAAGGTAGAAAGCCAAACATATCTCACTTAAGAACATTTGGCTGCAAGTGTTTTGTATTAAATAATGGGAAAGAATCACTTGGAAAGTTTGATGCAAAGGCTGATGAAGCTATATTTCTAGGATATTCATTACATAGTAAAGCATATAGAGTATTCAACAAAAGAACCATGTGCATGGAAGAATCTGTTCATGTAATCTGTGATGAATCTAACTCCTCAAGAGAGGAAAAGAAATGTGATTTAGATGCAGGTCCAATGGAAGAAATTGTTCAGCCCGTTGAAGAGAAATGAGAACCAAGTTCTGCAACAATAACATCAACATCCAATCTAGAGCCAAAAGAATGGAGAACAACAAGAGATCTTTCCCTTGATAACATCATTGGTGAAGTTTCAAAGGGAGTATCAACTAGATCCTCATTAAAAAATCTTTGTTGTGATATGGCTTTTGTTTCACAAATTGAACCTAATAGTATTAATCAAGCATTGTTAGATGAACATTGGGTGATGGCTATGCATGATGAGTTGAATCAATTCAAAAGAAATGAGGTTTGGGAATTAGTCCCTAGAACATAAACTCATAAACCTATTGGTACTAAATGGGGTTTTAGAAATAAGCTAGATGAAAGTGGAATCATAGTAAGGAACAAAGCCAGATTGGTTGCTAAGGCATACAACCAATAGGAAGGCATTGACTATGATGAGACTTATGCTCCAGTAGCTAGACTAGAAGCCATTAGGTTGCTACTTGCATATGCTTGTTTAATGAATGTCAAATTGTTTCAAATGGATGTCAAAAGTGCTTTCTTAAATGAATACATAGATGAGGAAGTTTATGTTGAACAACCTACTGGATTTATTGATCACAAACATCCTAACCATGTTTACAAATTAAGAAAAGCATTGTATGGTTTGAAACAAGCACCTAGATCATGGTATGAAAGGTTAAGTAAATTTCTGATTGAACAATCTTTCATAAGAGGTCAAATTGATAAAACCTTGTTCATTAAGAGAAAAGGAAAAGATATTCTATTAGTTCAAATCTATGTTGATGACATTATCTTTGGTTCAACTAATCCATCAATGTGCAAAGAATTTTCAATGACAATGCAGGGAGAATTTGAGATGTCCATGATGGGTGAACTTACATTCTTTTTAGGGTTGCAAGTCAAGCAATTAAAGAGTGGAACCTTCCTAAGTCAATCCAAATACTGTCAAGAAATGATTAAGAAGTTTGAAATGGAAAATTGCAAGGATGCTGCAACACCTATGGCAACATCTACTTATCTTGACATTGATGACAAAGGCAAAAGTGTTGATGAATCCAAATATAGGGGAATGATTGGTTCCTTGTTTTACCTTACTGCTAGTAGACCTGATATAATGCTTAGTGTTTGCTTGTGTGCAAGATATCAAGCAAATCCAAAGGAGTCTCACATTACAGCAGTCAAGAGAATCCTCAAGTACCTCAAGGCAACACCAAAAGTTGGATTATGGTATCCTAAAGGTGCACCAATCAATGTTATTGGATATTCTGACTCTGATTTTGCAGGTTGTAAACTTGATAGGAAAAGCACAAGTGGTACTTGTCATCTACTTGGGAGCTCACTTATATCTTGGCATTGCAAGAAACAATCTTGTATAGCTTTGTCAACTGCTGAAGCTGAATACATCTCAGCTGGAAGTTGCTGTGCACAAAGCTTATGGATCAAACAACAACTACAAGATTTTGGAGTTGATCTCAAAGAGATACCCCTGTTGTGTGACAACACAAGTGCCATCAATATCTCAAAGAATCCTGTTATGCATTCAAGGACCAAGCATATAGAAATCAGACATCACTTCCTAAGAGACCATGTTCAAAAAGGTAATATCAAGATTGATTTTGTAGATACAAATAATCAACTAGCTGATATATTTACAAAACCTCTTGATAGAGACAGATTCTACACTCTCAGAAATATGTTAGGCATACTTGATGAAACCAACATATGTTAGCTTGCTTAATATGTGCCAAATAATGTAAAAATCATTGAACATTAATTTGCATTTGAAAATTCGAAAATCTTGCTTTAAAACTGTTCATTCTGCATAATCCACTGATATAATCGATTAAGTATCGGATTAATCGATTAAAATCATTTAAACAGCAATTGGGAATGAAATTTCAGCTCATGTAATCGATTACATAAGACAAATAATCGATTATTCATCATAAAAATCCTTTTCAGAAAATACATTTAATTGGGATAATCGATTACAGAATCGAAATAATCGATTACATAAGCTCTCAAGTGTTTTAGAATTTAAAATCCCACTGGTTTAATCGATTACCATACGGGATAATTGATTAAATGGCCTTAAAACTCTTGAAAAACTGTTTACACTGGTGTAATCGATTTCAGTTGTGTGTAATCGATTGCAAGTCATCTTCCCCAACTATTTGGCAATGAAATAATCGATTAAACAGATGAAATAATCGATTACTGTTAATTTGAAATGTTACATTTTGTGAAGAAATAATCGATTATCAACGAAATAATCGATTATTCCTGGAGTTACAGAAAATTCTGACAAATCTTAAAAGATTTTCTTGGAAATTGTAACTGCTCAACTGCTCTAAAATTCAAATTTTGAAATATCTGTGCTTTAAAATTGTGTGGTTAATGCGTGGTAACTGCTTTTCATTTTCAAATTCAAATATTGGAGCCCAAATTCATCTATAAATAGAGCCCATGGCTTATGCTATCCTCACACCTTATCCATCCTCTCTCTTAAGCTATTCTATACATCTTTAGGTTGTCTTAAAAAATTCGAAACTGTGTCTAAGCTTTCCTCTTGAATCATGTCTGCTCCCAAAAGACCTAGGTCCTCCAAAAGAAGAGCTGAAACCTCTAACCCAGCAGCAAATAGGCTTGACCTTTGGTTCTCAAATGAAACAGATAGGCAAACCTACCTCCAATTCAATGTTGTTAAAACTGTAAGACCTCCCAAATATCTTTCCCTAAACTGGTTTAGGACTGAAGGGTTTCAATTCCCTGCCTACTTAGAACCTCAAGGCCTGAAGAAATTGTTTTCCAGGAAATAATGTTGAAATCCAAGAGACTTGTCAACTACCCATTTCCCTATCCTGTTCTTATATCTAGATTTATAGATTACTTCAATATTGATGTGTCTAATGAGGTAGTGGATGACACCAATTCAAGCAACAACCTTATTCAAGAAAAGCATCTCACAAAATTGGGGATGACCAAGACCCCTCTTGGATGGCAAATGGCAAACCAACCACTGCCTGCTCCTGAGCAAGGAGATGATGCTACTAAAGAATCTTCTGAAGATGAAGATGCTGCTCCTGCTACTCCATCATACAGTCCATTTGAATCCTTAATGATTCAGAAAATGGATGCATTGCTTACTCTACACCATGAGCATAGGGCTGAAACAAACACTTCTTTAGCACAAATTGAATCTAGGCTTGAGACCATAGAGGCTAGGATTATAGTAGATTACTCTGGTCCTGAAGATTAAAAGCTTAAATTTTCATGTCTTTTCTATTTATGTTTTATCTTTCTATGTACTGCACTTTATCAGTAAATGAATGAAATGATCTTATTGTCTTTCCTTTACTTGCTGTGTGCTTTAAATTTTTGCCTTTAACAAGCCAAATAGGGGGAGAAATAAATTGATTTAACCTTAAAATAAAGCAAACTGGAATGCTCTGAATCACACTCTGTTTATCCCTGTTTTTTGTTCCACATTGTACCTAAAATTTGTATTGAATGAATCATGCAATTTAGGGGCAGTTAAGTACTGAAAACTAACCCATTAGGCATTAAAATCATGTAAATGAATGCTAAATGAATCACAGATGCTTTAACACTTGTTCTTGCCAAGAGATTTCCTATTTTTTGTTCCACATTGTACCTAAAATTCGTATTGAATGAATCATGCAATTTAGGGGGAGTTAAGTATTGAAAACTAACCCATTAGGCATTAAAATCATCTAAATGAATGCTAAATGAATCACAGATGCTTTAACACTTGTTCTTGCCAAGAGATTTGAAAGTTTTCAGGTTTGCTAAAGCTCAAGTTTCACCAAATTGCTTCCTCACTTAACCTTCAAGCCCCACTGGAAATCAATTGAAGATTTGGCATGTTTAAAGTCAAAAAGAGGGAGATTGTTGGATTTAGGGGGAGCTGCTTCAGGAAAATGAAGAAAATCACTCAAGATTTGGTTTTGAGCTTTCAACATGCAAAGGACAACTTGAAGACAATTTTAGGATTAAAATTTTGTAAGAGAAAAGCAATTATGGTGATCCAAGTGCATGGCATTCATACATTGCATAATCATCTAAAAAAGTCAACAAAAATCACAAAGCATTATCAAATCAACTAAAAGCTTTAAATAATTCAAAGGATTTTATGAAAAAGTGTTTTCCACTGTAATAATCGATTACAGTAAGAGTATAATCGATTATTCTGCTCTTCGTTAAATCTGGAAAACATTTCAGGAACACTTTAATCGATTACCATGTCAAATTAATCGATTATTTGACCTATGTTTTAAATGAACTGCATAGTTAAACTAGTTTAATCGATTATATTAAGGTCGTAATCGATTACATGCTTATATCTGTTTTTAGCATTGAACTGCCATAATCGATTACTCAAGTTCGTAATCGATTACACCTTGTTATGACAAATCTATGTTGCACTGGCTTAATCGATTACCAGGATTCGTAATCGATTATCTAAGCTTTTTGAAAAGATACTAGAACTGGTTTAATCGATTACCAGGTTCTATAATCGATTAAACAAGCTTTGTGAAAAATGTACCTTGACTGTAATAATCGATTACAGCTCGGTTTAATCGATTATTTTGATTGTGATTCAAACCCAGAAAAGCTATGAACATATTAATCGATTATAATGGAAATGTAATCGATTACCAAAGCATTTTAATCGATTATTAATGCGTTTTAATCGATTACTGACGGTTAAAAACTTATGTTATAAATAGAAACCTTGCTCAGCTGTTTTTGTAACTTTGTGGAATAATACCCATTCAAAATTTATGAGCTAAAACAGTCTTCTGAGCTTTCTAAATTCTTTTCTGAGGGTTTGATTCAATCATGCTTCATGTTGCATTGATCATGTGAAAATAAGTCATTCTTGAAGCATGCAACCATTTCAAGATTAAGGAAAGCTATGTTTCTTGTGTTTTAAAGATTCAACCTGTTCTGGTAAATTCATTTGCATTACATACCTTGGATCATCAGGTTGTTTCTCTCCTTAATCTAATTGTAAATTTCGTTTTGTATTTTGTTTTGTAAATTGCTATTGTAATTGAGTTCTTACATGTAACTAGAGATAGGGTTTCTGTAGGGATTCTGCTGAGTAGTGTTCTCAGTGGATTTGCCTCTAAGGATCTAATAGGGTTTTAGATTTCTGAACTTTATCTAGGGTTGATAAAGAGAGGTTGTGTAATTGCTTGTAAGAACAAATATTAAATAGTGGAACTTCACTCTAGTGTTGAGTGGAAGAAACTGGATGTAATTTCATAGTGTTTGAAGTGAACCAGTATAAATTATTTGTGTGTTGTTTCTGAATCTATTCTCCTCATATTAATTGTTTCTTGTTTAATTTGCTTATCTTGAAAAATCAATTTTGATCCATTGAATCCTAAAGGGCTGAGTTACTTGATTGAATAAGATTTCTTGGTTTTGAATTGTGATGAAGATCCTTTGAAAACTTTGATTTTGATTAAATAATTTTGATTTACCAAGGTCTAACCAATTCACCCCCCCTCTTGGTTAAGTGTGAAGTATTCATATCATTTTCAAATGCAATCAAAGATATGTATGATGGGGCTACCACATGTGTGAAAGCTTGTAATGGAACATCAATGTATTTCCCTATCACGGTAGGTGTTCACCAAGGTTCAACTCTTAGTCTTCATCTCTTTGCCTTAGTGATGGATGAACTAACGAAAGATATTCAAAAGGAAGTGTCGTGGTGTATGCTTTTTGCAGATGATATCATGCTTATTGATGAGATCAAAGATGATATTAATAGGGAATTGGAATTGTGGAGAAACACTTTGGTCTAAAGGATTCACGATAAGCAAGAGCAAGACGGAGTATATGAAGTGTGAGTTTTCACGGGTAAGAGGTGGTGATCAAGAAACAGTGCATCTACTTGGTCAAGAGTTACCCAAGAAAGATGTTTTTAGATACTTGGGATCAATGTTGCAAAAAGGTGGTGAGATTGATGAGGATGTAAATCATAGAATTAGAGTAGGGTGGATGAAATGGCGGAGTGCATCGGGATTTTTGTGTGACTGCAAAATTCCCCTTAAGCTAAAAGGAAAATTCTATAGGACGGTTGTAAGACCGACAATGCTATATGGAGCGGAATGCTGGCCAGCACATAGCCAACATAAGCATAAAATAGGGGTAGCAGAAATGAGGATGTTAAGGTGGATGTGTGGATATACGAAGATGTATAAGATAAGAAATGAGGATATTCGACAGAAGGTATCAGTGGTACAAATATTTGAAAAGATGAAGAAGCATAGATTGAGATGGTTTGGGCACGTTATGAGACGACCATTGGATGCTCCCGTAAGAACAAGAGTTTGTTACCAAGAGCTCAACATAAAGAGTGGTAGAGATCGACCGAAACTTACCTTGGAAAAGGTAGTTACACAATACCTAATCGAGTGGGATATAGATTGGCAAACGATATGTCTTAGGACGGAGTGGAGAAAAGCTATAAGCTTGTGGAGGGTTAAACTCATTAGTAGTTCTATGTTTCAGTCATTCCCTAGTTTTAGTTCTTTTCCTCTCTTTTTCTCCCTTCTTCCTTTCACCTTCTTTTATTTTAGCTTTTTTTTTATTTTTTTGTCTTATTTCCACTTTTTTTCTTCCCCTCTCCCTTTCTCTTTCATTGTCTCATTTTCGATTTATCATTGGGTTCATCTACTACCGACCCCAATTAACTTGGGTTAAAGTTGCTGTTGATGTTGATGTTGAGAGAGCATCGAATCCAAAATAAGCCTTAAGTATGCCCAAATAAAAGACATTGGTATAGTAGCAAGCATGATGACCACTATGATGCCTGTGAAAAACAAAATGCAAGAGTAAATAGAAATCATGATATAGATAATAACAAAGCTCATTTGAGAACAAACCTTAAAATAATGAATTGCACCACGCAAGAAACCACCATGAGAAGGATCACGAAAGTGACCAATATTTACAATCCACACCAAGACACAAATCCTTACTATAACCTGTAACACAGAAATAAAGGAAACACCATTACAATTTGAAAACAAAGTGGTGTTATCAGAGACACTATAACCTAATCCAGAACTACCAATCTTAACTTTTCAGATGGAACTGTTGATACCAACTACATTTAGCAGGCTGACAAACTAAAAATGCAATTTGCAGCAGAAGAGCAGCCCCTTCAGTTTGAAATACAGTAAAATAAAACAAGTAGCAACCACCTTGGCCAAAAAGGTACCAAACTCGTCCAACTTCTTTTTCAAGGATGTCACATCCTGCAGGCAATGATAGAAACAAAATAAAAGGTAAGCACTTCTATAGTTCTATTGTGAGGTCGGGCCCTAGCACATCGGTAAATTTGAGCCTTGATGACAAGTTGGTCATAGGCTCAAATCCAGAAACAGGTTCTTTACATATGCAAGGGGAAGGTTGCATACAATTACTATCCTCCTATCTTCGTGAAATGAAGAGCCTCTGGCATCAGGGTATGTTAGTTTTTTCTATAGTTATATTTTGTGTCTAATAGTCAAAAGCAACTTTTCCTTTCTATGCACAAGAATTGAATATTGGAACATTTTGACATATTAAACAATATTCTTGGCTTTAATACCAATTCCCAAAGCCACAAGCACATAAAAGTATGTATATTCATAAAGGCATTTATATACTTGTCTGACAACTAAGTGGCTAACTGCAGCATGAAGATGCCAATCATGTTAATTTTCACATCACCAACATTAGATTTACACACAAAAAATCCAGCTTTCTCAATCCATAGATCTATATCCCTAAGGTTATTTTAAAACACAAAATTCACCAACCATAGGAGATTAAGACTTAGGAGTCTATCCAACTTTGTTAAGTTTTCATTTAAACTCCCAACTTCTCACCCAACAATACTAATGGATGAAATAACTTAGAATCCTCAAACATACATCATATCACGCAATATATCTTCACTTAAATTCCTTGTGCAGCATTACCACCCCTGTATCACCCAAGACCACTTTATTCCTAACATGGATGTGTATTATGGAGAACTTTATTTAGTTCATATATATATATATATATATATATATATATATATATATATATATATATTGCACTATCAGTTAACTTTTGATTCCCTTAAAAGAAATCATGATTAATTCAAATTATGCTTATTATTATGTTTGTTTTAGTTTTTGCTTTTTTTTAATTTTTAAGTGTTTATTATAATTTTATGCTTGCAATAATTAAAAAGGGAAAATATGAAGATTAAATTATATTTTGGGTAGAGAGCGGACAAATTTGTCTCTGTATGTGTAGAGCACTAACAAATTCATCTATGAATGTGTCATATAAACTCTTTCAATTAACGGTAACGGAAATGTGTAGAGCGCTAACAAATTCGTCTATGAATGTATCACATAAGCTCTTTCAATTAACGGTAACAGAGGAAAATTAACAGATAAATGAATTTGTCACACTTTTTTTACTTTCAGGGACAAAGATTTGAATTTTCATTTTTCAATGACAAATTTGTCAACATTCTATACATTCAAAAATAAAAATGACTATTTACCCAAACACTTTAATTAAAGTTAATACTTATATATATATGACACACTATTTACCATGTGACATTGATGATACACTTAAATAATACATTACAATTCGGTTCAGAACTATTTTGATCAATAACTTAATTTATTATATATAATAATTTATGTACGGATAATAGTAAAGTTTATAACTTCTTTTATCGATGAAATTGTAAATATTTGAAACATGATAACAAAAAAAGGACACAATATTAAATAACTTTTAAATTTCTAAAATCTCAATAATTAAACAAAACTAAAACATCAATACCCATCAAACAAAAGTAACACCACAACCAATCTTTTTGAATGAACAGATTGCCAATATATAAACCAAAGACTTTTGGAAGAGATACTGTATGTATATATCGAATACTATAAGATAGTAACGGTTCTTAATTGTAGTCTTGCGAGATCCAATGACAACATGTGAAGCGCAGGCTGCAAAATGACGAAATTTATAGAATGGTACCGCACAGATGAGTTTATTAATTGGCAGCTCTGGGTAGGTGGGACGCTACGGGACCAACTGGTCTCATGATTGCTAACACCGGTGGCTTTCAGAGTTGGTGAATTCAATTCTTCAGTTTTAACACAAAGGTTCTATAAGAGTACAAATTCGTCTGCTTATAGAATTAAAAAAAGAGAATTTTATTAGATCGGTAAAATTATGTTATTTATGATTTCCTTTAATTCTTTTATAATTTAATAATAAATAATTTTTTCTTTAATTAATGTCTTAAAAATACTAATTAACAAAACTCTTATTTTATTATTATAATTTTTTATTTTTTTAAAATAATTACATTATGTTTTATTTTTTATTTAAAGGAAATTACAAACTTTCGTCTTTATTTTTTTATTACATTCTGTTCTTTTATTATTTATTTTATTATTATGATTATTATTAAATATAAATTATATAGCTACATGTCGTCAAAATTAAAATTTATTTAGTGATTATATGATTACTTAAAAATTATAAATATTTTAATTATAATTTTCATCATTCAAATAAGATTTATTTTAATTAGTAATACCTTCAAGTGTGTACAAAATCCAGTGTTAATTCTCCCACGACAACTTCCAACCTGGCCGAATTAAATTTTTAAATAGCCACCTGAATTCCTCTTTTCGTGTTTGACTCCTATGGTTTACTTTGATCGATTTGAAAAGTTTTTATTTATAAGGTGAAAACTTTCTTCTTCGTCGTCAAGATATGAAAATTTTATATTGGTACATTTAAATTAAAATTTTAAATTGAATTATATTTAATGAGGGTGTTTATTAATTCAATTACTTTTTAAACCTATAACCACAAATTAAAGATAGTCAAGGGTCGGAGTTTACTTAATCAACAAACAAAAGGGAAAAAAATCTGAATTAATGACTTCGACCATTAGTTTTGTAAATTCAAAAATATCAATTTGGGTACAGAGTATGGATATGAAATCTAAAAAGCAAAAACACTCTACTTAAACTGAACTTTTATTTTTATAACTCTTTATTGTAGTTGTCTTGAATAATTTTAGATAATAATTTTTATGTTATGTAATTTCATTATTTTAACTTTTGAAATAATTATTTCAACACTTTATTTTATGTAGTTTCCCATTTTTATTATATGCTTCCATTTTTTATTATTTTCATTTATTATTTCCTATTTTTTTCAATTTGTTTTTTTTATACTGGCCCTACTCTGCCACAAATGCCCGACCCTACACACTCATTCTCCCACCTGCACGAATTAAGGAATTAATAATATAATTTTTGTATTAAAAATCATGTAACTAATGCATTGAAAATTAAGATGAAAGTGATTTGATAACAATTTTTTTAAACTTTTTTTAATCGGTGACTTTTATCCTATGTTTGGTAGAAGAGAAATTGAAAATAAGAAAAATATAGATAATGAAGATTTTTTTTATTAGAGAAAAAGTAAAAGAAAAAAAGAGAACAAAATTAACTTATAAAAATAAGTTTTTTTTTCTTCTATTTTCTTTCTAATTCAAATTTTAAACTTTTTTTTTTCTCTCTTATTTTAATTTCTTCCAACCAGACGGACCATTAACCTTTATTAGATAAAGAAGATATTAAATAATTTTTATATGTTTAAAACATTAAATATTTTATTCTAACTTTTCTATGGCATCTTCTGAAATATATTTCCAAATTCTTTTAATTTTTTTATCCATTAGAAACGAAAACAAAAACAAATATATCAAAGAATTTACAATAACTCATATACTCTCTCAATTAATTAAGATATAACTTATATACTTTGCCCATTCAATTGAGATATATTTTTTATTGTCAAATTTTCTTGATTTATATAATAAGTATATATTATTTTTTATGTTTCTAAAATATTAAATACAATTATTTTTTTCATTAACACTTTCTTTTATGAAATATTAAGATGCATGTGTAGAGAATTTTTAGAAGGAAATAATGTTACTCTCTGAAGAATCCTTCGACTTAAGACACGAAGAAAGAATTGAATTATTTTATCTTTTTGAGATACTAAATACATTTACTTAATATTTTAAATTGTAAATCAAACTTAAACATTTAAATAATTTTTAACATTTTTTAGTTGTAATTTTGAAATTTAATATAACAATAATTACTTGTATTAACTAATGTATATTCATTTTATATTTGTGATGTCTCACAGGATTGGTGTAATAGTATAAGATCCATTCATGTTCAAATTTAAATGAACGATCTATTTAACATAAGAATTTATATTCGATTTTTTTAGTATGTAAAATTTCTTTAAATTAATAGCCGTCATACGTTGCAAGTATATTAATCTCTAACCAAGTGAATAGTGAGACACTCATGATCTTTAAAAAATTTCTATTTGTGATAAAAATATATAATAAAATATACTTTTCTTTTATTCAAACGATGTACTTTTAATTTCTTTTTATTTTATAATTTAAAAATATAAAACAAATCTCAAAATGTTAAAAGTATAAAATAATGTGTGTCGACCATGACTTGAATAATTGTTTTATTGGTTTTGATGATGTATTGGTATTGTAAAAAATCTTGTATAGTGAGTCATAGGTTGCTTGATTTTCTATCTTTTGCATGATTATGTATGGTGAATGTTGTAACACCCCGTATGCATCCGGCGTATTAACAATTACTTAATCAGATTAACCCGGTAATTAATTTAATTAAAATCAAAGATTAAAACAACGAAAGCGTTTTCCTTTCAAAACTATATTTCTTGATTCATTATGTATGGTACGTAACCTTAAATTAATTATACGAATTTCAATACTCTATAGCCAGCCTCATCGATCCAAACAACATAAAGAATGGCAGATACATCAACAATATCTATACAAATATATCAAGAGAATAAACCACATGTATATACATATACATCATCAAAGACACTTACTGTGTCTATACAAAAGAATGAGCACCAAGTGCTATGATCTCACAGATCACATCCTTACACGAGGACATACAAAACATGTAGTGTCTATACAACATAAACATAAACAGAGTCCATAATATGTGTACACACACATCTTCCCTCGCAGGGGTACAAAATAAATCGAAACAAAAGAGTGAGCCACAATGCTCTCCTCACACTGCCAAGCAGCTGCACAGAGTCTGTTCCTACCGGGGCCTCCCGCCCTGGGACCCATCATCTCTGCCAGATGTATCACCTGCAAAATAATCCCCACACATGGGATGAGATACAATCTCAGTAAGCTCAGGGCTCTTGGAGGCTTCTCCTCCCCCCTGGCTCACTTCCATGATACACAACATCAAAGGCATCACAATCACTCGGCCACTTGGCCCTCACAACAATACATAGTCATCATCTAGCTTTAAAGTATATCTGCGGTACTACGCTCGCCACAAGATGCATCATCATCAGCATCTGGGACTCTCAGTCCCCAGTGTGAGACCGGAACTCACACCCGTGTCATCCTATCGAGAGCTACCCCTTTACACATGGATGCACGTATATGGCACCTCCGAGAATAGGCTTCAACCGCGACGGGACCACCTATCTCTTGGTCTTAAGGGATCATCATCACCCTTTATGTGAGCAAACCAAACTAGGAGTTGCACTCTACTCCTAGGGAGGTCCATATCTATCTAACTGGCCAGAAGATCTATTCAACAGATAACCATCCACACAAAGCATAGAATCATGCATACATATTATCATGAGAGAACTGTAACAACCAATTCAATGCACATGCATCATGTATGCAACCATCACTCCCTCGGAGTATGGTGGAACACAGGCAGTGGGAAACATTCCCCAAGAGTGAAGAACTTACCTGGCAAAGCAGCGCTCTGCAGTTCAATCCCAGAATGGTGGTCTCCGCCACTGACACCCTCGGTGTCACGCCCTATACAAAGACACACAAGCAATCAACAACGGTTCTCAGTCGTTAGAAAAGCATGAAACGTTAAATTATATTGTTAAAACCCCTTAGTCCCCTATCTTAAGGTTATCAGAACTAACCACCTTATAGTCAACTCACAGACCCTCAGCAGGATCTATCTCAGCCTAACCAAGACACTAGAGTCTCCCAAAGACTCTGCATCAACCAATTCAAAGAGTTTAACATTACTTAGGCTCACAATTCAAGGATTAACAATATGGCTAAAACGGTTACATCAACACAATTTCATCATTTATATAGTCTCTTGAGCACATATAGTACAAGCATCAAGGCTCATGCATGTCCTACAATCACCAATTTAACCAACATTCTTCCTACACATGCATTTCTCAGAGCCAAACACCAAAGTCCATGAAATCAATATTTCAAAGCTAATCCTTCATCACAACAACCTCCTGAGCATATTTTTCTAAAGGACCCAAGCCTAATTCCAGCTCTAACTCAAATGGGTCACTATTCACCTCAAGAACAATTCACAAATCAAACAGTAAAACTTGAGTTTCTTACCTCTAAATCGACAAGGAAGGTAAGAGGACAACTTCTCCAAGATTGGGTGTCCGTAAATCGCCTCCTTTCCCCGCCAAACTCAAGTTTTGAGAAGTTCCATCGAGAAAACGATCTTTCTGTTTGATGGTTTTAGGGAAAAGTGATGAAGGATTCTAGCTCATAGGATGATTTCCTACAAGTATCATGTTAGGAGTGAAGTGTTTTGGTCAATGGTTGAGTGGTATGGAGCTTCACAAGCTCAACAATGGTGGACAGTGTTCAGAGGAAGAAGAAAGGAAGAGTTTTGGCCAAAAATCGCGAAAATGACCTTTTATAGGAGCCCTGTCAGCGTTCCCGCGCTATTTGCGCCCAATATACGAGTTTGGACGTGTTCCTGGCGCTAACCGCGCCAGATATTCAAGAAAAAGAGCCTCCAGATGCATTCTAGCGCTACTAGCGCCATTTCTGGCGCTAACCGCGCCACCCTGGCACGCCTCCCATGCTAACAGCGTTGGGAATATTTTATAAATTTTAATTTTTTTTAAACCTGGTTATTATAAATGCATATTAGGTAGAATGCCTTACTTAAATAACTCACTTAAGAATCATATGGCAGAACTGAAGTAGTAATTAACTTGGGTTTAAAACTGAACGAAAATATGTTTGAAAAATCTTAAGTTTTCAAACAAAAATAATATAATTGATTACTAGATCAGATTAATCGATTATCTAATCATTCTATTTTTCAAAATTTGCAAGGGTTTGCAAATAATCGATTTGGTCCATGATAAAACTCCTATTTTTTCAGATAATCGATTGTCTTTTTCATACTTGTGCCAAGATGATACAATAATCAAAACAATTGATTATACTTAAAAAAATCAATTATCTTTGTTTCAACTCAATAAAAACAAAGTTGCTAAGGTGTTTTCAAATTTTCTAAGAGTTTTTTGGAGACCGTTTTGAGTTGTTTTCTGGGATCAACATGAAGATCCATTTTGAGCAACAAGATTTAAAAAACTTGAAGAATTAATGAATCTTGCAATGGGTATATATATGAGGAGTCTTCAATATACAAATAGGATAAGAGCTTAAATTTTCATATTTATCACTTCCAGGTTACTTGTTTTCTTATCTTTTTCATGTTTTGGTGTGTACCTTTGACAGGGTGTCTCAGAGCATTAGATGTAGTAGGGTTCTACGTTGTGTAAATTCTTGTATGTTTCAAGAATTGTAAGAATGTGTGTATGCATTTTGCTTGTAAAGTTTATTTGTAACCATTGGTTTATGATTGACATAAATCTAAACTCAAGTTGTTTGGATAAACTGATGATTGAACAGATATAAAATCACTTATGTAATTCTTTACCATATCTTGTCTTGCTATTTTCTTTTATAGGTTCTTCCTATATCTTTAATAGAATTACCTAGGAGAAATCTAAAATTGAATTAAGGGATAGAAAGACAATTAGAAGAGCATCTCATAAAAATTCACTTGATTCACTAATTGTGTTAATTTGGATTTTTAAAAAAAAGTTTTTAAAAGAAAAAAAGAAAGAATTTTTCAAGAACAAGAGGTTTTATTAAAAAGTTTTGTGATTCCAATCCACCCCTCTCATGAAATTAAGCCATTGTATTCAATAATGTGTATTAAAATGTATTATTAATTAGGTGTGCAAAAGTTTAATTCAATAAATAATTTTCATTAACACTTATAATAATAATAATAAGAGGACAAGTAACAAAAATATAAATTATTTAAATTAGTAATTACTTATATGTTGATGTATATTTTTATTATTTGATTTACGATAAATATAAGAATCAAAATATATTTTTTATCTTAGTTTATTAAGAATTGAAAATTTTAATTGTTATTTTTTCTTCAAATTTAGATGAAGAAAAATATAAAAGTAAATTATAAAAGTTGAAAGAATAAATAATAATATTATTGTCTATATTTATTATTAATACGTGTAATAAAATATCTATTCATTTTCTAATTTACTAAAATGAATATATATTAATGCTATTTTTTAAAAAAATATATCACATAATTATACAAACTAGTCTTTTAGTTTGTGCACTGCACATATAAAATGTTAATTTTATATAATTAAAAATTATCATAAATATTTTTAATATATAAACCATATTTTGAATTTACGATGAATACTTTAAACTGTGAAAGTTATGAAAATAAAAATACTGTTTATTGTTCCTTTTTTCATAGTTAAAACTTAATAAGCTAAGATATTCTAATTTAAATTATGAAAATAAATTTGACAGATCAAGATAATAATGATTCATAAAAATAAAAGATATTAATATAGATAATAAAATTAGAACAAATTAAGTAATTAATTAAAATTAGAATTTATAAAATCATGTGAGAACTGTAAAGAAGAAGTTTAATATCTATAAAAATACTGTTATATTGTTCCTTTCTTCATAGTTAAAACTTAAAAAAGCTAAGATAATTCGACCACTAAAACAAATTAAAGAATTGTAACTTGAATTTAAATTAGAACACTAAAATACTACTACTTTTCTTAATACTCCATAAAAGAAGTGTTTGAATCGTTCATGCGACGCTTAATCTACTGAAAAATACACTTCACTTTAGTTTACTGTGGGTACTTTGTCTTTACTCTTAACTGTCAAAAAAGATGCATTAGTTTCAGTGAGAAAAATTAACACTGCAAAAGTCAAAAGCAGAACTTTGACTTCTTTCTGCAATCCATTCGTAAGACACTTTTTGGTCTTTATCCGCACATTCCAAATTAGGGGCCTGAACAAAAATAACAGAAAACAGAGGGGAAAAAGCATAAATAAGCAAAGAACTGAATGTACGTCAGCATTGAGGGCTCTGAAGTCTGACCTATGCGCTGACATTGACAACAAATGACTAAGGAGGTAGTTGGTGAAGAAAACACCAACTGTTTTGAGTTTTCCAACCTTAAAAAGACTCTCTTTTCTATCTCTCTTTCTGAAGCAAAACAACATTAGCATCAAAGCCAGGTACAGTTTCAGCTAACTCTGCATCACTTGGTACTACTCTTCATCTTGATCCTTGCATGTGTTGCGAAACACCCTTTTGTTTCAAGATTTTTTTTTTTATCCATGTGCATGCAAGTTCTCTTCTTGACCATTCCCTCTTCTTTCTTTTTTTTCGCTTTCTAGGTTGATTCTAAATTCTAATACTCCACTTTCACTTTGACAAACTTGTGAAAGATTTTTTTTTATTCTTCTGGGAACTAGTTGTTGTTTTTTTCCCTACTGGGTGAATTTCAGCACAAGATAGTTTCATGGGGCTGTTTCTTTTGTTTTGGTTTGTAATATTGTCTAATTGAGATTTGGACTGTGTACACAAATCCAAAAGGGTACTTATTTAGATGTTTTGATGTGTTACTGTATGAATTGATGATAGTTTGTTTGATTGCTCAATTGGGTGTTTCTGAGTTGTGGTAAATCAGTGTCATCCCTGTTGTTTTCTAATTCTTGGCACTTGTCATCGTTCTATTTATTTTTATCAATTGAATCATTTTTGGATATTAGCTTATAATTTGATACCAGATAGAAAGTAGATCACACCAATTACCAATATATTGCAGAGTGGTTCTAGTAATCCGGTGCTGCTAGAGGATGGGAACTAGTGAATGGCATATGGAGCGAAGATCTAGCTTCGGCACTGAATCCCCCTTAGCAAGAGAGGCAGGAAATGTGCCTGAAACTGGGTCACTGTCTATTGTTGTGCTTGGTGCTTCTGGTGATCTTGCTAAGAAGAAGACATTTCCTGCACTTTTCCATCTATACCGGCAGGTAAAGAAGAATCTTGGTGGATCATGTTGATTAGTATGTGATGTAAAACTGTTGTAAAAGTGATAAATATTAATGCAGAATTGCTGATGATCATGCAACTAATGATGGACTAAGGGACCCTTAATTTTTCTTTCATCAAGCACTAGTTCAATTTTGCTTTCTTTTTTATGAAAAGAATTCTATTCATTTGTTCTACATGCTAATTTGATATCTAATGTCTATTCCTATTTTTCATTGATGTGGAAATTTACTGGATTATTTTCTAGTAGTTGTTTGTTTCCCTTAAAGCACATTTTCCAACATTTGGCATCTCTTTTTGCAGGGATTCTTACCACCAGATGAAGTTCACATTTTTGGCTATGCAAGGACAAAAATATCTGATGATGAATTGAGAAACCGGTTGCGTGGGTGAGACTTTTTGTCATAAACTAAAATCTATATCTTTTTTCTCAAGATTTCTGAAATAAGTAAATAAATTGTACAGGTATCACGTACAGCCTGCAACTGCAAAAATTGTTGATCTTGGTTTGATGTTAACTGGATTGTGTTTGCAATTGCAGTTGTGTTCTCTAAATAGTAAATTTTATGAATAACTAATGTGGCATATTTGATGATTCTTTATTTTCTTTCAGCCAAAAAGAATATTATTGTGAAGTTTTTTTTTTTTCTCTGTGAACAGCATGTCATGAATTTCAGTCATCTGCTTTCACAAAATTGTTTTATTGTATACTTCATCCTAAAGTATAAGTTCATATGTTTTATTGATACATGTTTAAACTATTTGTAAACCTAACATATATGAGCTAATGTGCAGCTATCTTGCTCCAAACAAAGGTGCTTTTCCCCAACTGTTGGAGGATGTAGAGAAGTTTTTACAGCTGGTTAGCACTGGATTTCTTGCACTGTTTTGTCAATACTCTGTAATGGTCTCACTACATAATACTCTGTTGGTTGATCTAAAATGATCATTCTTTGTTTCCCTTTTTCTTTCTTTTAGATCAAATATGTAAGTGGCTCTTATGATTCTGAGGATGGCTTTCGCTTGTTGGATAAAGAGATTTCAGAGCATGAATATTTGAAAAACAGTGTTGAGGGTTTATCTCGGAGGCTTTTCTATCTTGCTCTTCCACCTTCAGTATATCCATCTGTTTGCAAGATGATCAAAACTTGTTGCATGAATAAATGTAAGATGCTAGAATATATGGTTTTGATATTTACCTTTTTGATTGCAAATGTTTTAAAAGGACCAGTAGCTTTTTGTTGAGGGAGGGTGGGGGATACAAACAGCGATAAACTGAACCATAGCTCAACTGTTGTTGAGTGTAATGTTTTGCAAGACATTAGTCTAGGCAGCACGACAGAATCCACTTTAAGCTCTTCTTTTAACTTTTATTTAAATGTAGGTTACTTGTTTACTTTCTTAAAGATCTTTTTCCAGATAACACTGGTGCTAAATTGAGGTTATTGCTTAGACATATAGCTGTTGGAGTACAAGTGTGAGGTAAAGTCCTACATCTGATAAAAATAGAAAAGTTGAGCACCATATAAGTGAGGAGAAGACCCATAAACCTGAGCCTTAAGGTTTTGGGTTAAGGTGTGGTGTCAAGTTCACTTTTATGGCTACTCATGATCCATTGGTGTAAATCTCCCTGATATTTATCCTCCTTGATTTCCCAACAATTGGTATGGGATTTTGGTTTCACAAAGATAGTTACAAGTGGCTGTGTTATATCTATGGTGTTTAAAATAAAAAGTTAAATAATTATGAAATAAACTTGAACTTTCTGTTCAGCTAGCATTTGCAAAGCAGATCTCTGGCTTCAAGTCTCTCTTCCTGTCTCATTTCTTTTGTGACAAGAACAGTTGTCTTTACATTTTCTTTTACATTTCATGATTCCTGTTTATTATCCAGAAATCTAATACTGATTGTATTGATATGGCTGCATCTGCTTCCTTTTCTTAGCTGATCTTGGTGGATGGACACGTGTTGTTGTTGAGAAGCCTTTTGGTAAGGATCTAGAATCTGCAGAAGAACTCAGTACTGAGATTGGAAAGTTGTTTGAGGAACCACAGATTTATCGTATTGATCACTACTTGGGAAAGGAACTAGTGCAGAACTTGGTAATAAATGATTATACAATGGCTTCTTGTTTGTTTCATGAATTTTTCCTAATGATTAATCCCTTTACATTGAACTTATATTGGCAGTTGGTACTTCGCTTTGCAAATCGGTTTTTCTTGCCACTTTGGAACCGTGACAACATTGACAACGTACAGGTGAGAATTTTTAATTGTCAAAGTTACAACTTTGGGTTAAGAGTTACTTAAACTTCATTCATTTAACTGAAGTTAGGGAAGGTACTGTTGGTTGAGATTTGGCAAAATTCATAGTTTGTCCTATCATATCTATCAACTCTTTTTTTTTTCATTCTTTATTTTTACAAATTACAAGCATCTCAATTTTTTTCTTAACAATCTTTTGTTGCCTTATCTAATTCCACTACTGCATTACCGGATTTGATATGGCACAATTTTAAACTTGAGTTTTGCTGTTAATTCTATGACAGATAGTTTTCAGAGAGGATTTTGGAACTGATGGCCGTGGTGGATATTTTGACCAATATGGGTATGTGTAGAAATTTGTTTTAGCGAAGTTCTCAGATGATTAGTTATTGCCAATAGTAGGTTCTAAAATGGAATGATGTTGAGAAAAACAAGTTTTTGATCACCAATTTTACTATTGTTACTGATATTGAAAAGAAACTTGGCGCTGTGCATATCGACCTGTGCAATGCTGTAGCTAATGCGTTAAGTATGCCGCCTGGGGATTACGTTCACAAGAATGAAACTCCAACTTCGTTCCCAAGTATCTTCCGTTATTGAAAAATTATAGTGTTTTTTAATAATTCTTTTTAATAGAAGTAATAATCATCTATTACAAAAATAGACACCCAAATAATTAATTTACTGTTTTTCTTTATTTTGCAGAATTATTCGAGATATTATTCAAAACCATTTGCTGCAGGTGAAGCCCTGATTTTCTGATGAAATAGTTTCATATACTGACATTGTAATTATCATTTCGTATTGTGAAACAATGAGATATAACAACACTTGAATTCACGTCTCTCAATATTTGAAATCTTAATAAGGGTGTGCTTAATAGAACTAAAAAATTTAGCATAGAAACTTCTGTGCTAAAATGTTGAAATTAAGCATTGTAATAGCAATATCTTTAAATAAAAACATTAACCGTTGAAGGGGCATTAGAGGAAACTATTAGCATTTCAAAAGATAAATAAAGATAAACTAAAGGAAATTATTCAAACTAGTAATTCAAAGATTTGAGTATGGAAAGCTTTTTTGCTGATTGCATTCCATGTGCTGAATAATGAATATTTTAGAACTTTATCAATTAAAATTTATTTTTATTGTATTAAACAAACACCAAATGCTTAATGTTATCCATTAAATAGTTCATTAGACATTATCAGCCTAATATATGTCAAATTTGTTCATTATTTTTCTACCAACTCAGGTTCTTTGCTTGGTTGCTATGGAAAAACCAGTTTCTCTCAGGCCTGAGCACATTCGGGATGAGAAAGTGAAGGTGTGCCTCTTTCCATTCAATTTTCATTGGAATTATTACTCTCTTCTGTCATTTTATTCTTCCTACTAATTCTGACACAAACTAATCAATATCATTACCAATTCCTTGCTTCCTTTTTGAACTTAATTATGCATATTAGCACTGCATCAGAGGGATATTTTAATGATTCATACCCTGAAACATTCCAGTTTCCATGTTGCACATTTATGGTTACCTAGTTTTTGAGATGAGTCACAGCATGCCTCTATGGATCATATGATAATACTTTATGGTTGCTATATGAAAAATGTAGGTTCTTGAATCAGTGCTCCCTATTAGAGATGATGAAGTTGTTCTTGGACAATACGAAGGCTATAAAGATGACCCAACAGTACCTGACAAGTCAAACACCCCAACATTTGCAACTGTTGTACTGCGTATACACAATGAAAGATGGGAAGGTCAGATGAAATGTTCAGCATTTCCTTCCTAAAAGAAATAAATACTGGAGCTTCCTTTAATTTCTTTGGTGCAAAAAATTAGGAAAATAAAGTAGTTCATATTCATTCTGGTGCCTAAAAGAAATTTTTGTTTTGGTATCAGGTGTTCCTTTCATACTAAAAGCAGGGAAGGCACTAAATTCTAGAAAGGCAGAGATCAGGGTTCAATTCAAGGATGTCCCTGGTGATATTTTCAAGTGTATGTCATTGTAACTTTTGATATACTGGTGTTGTTCTCTCTTTAACATGCTTTTGTTTGTCATGCATCTCTTGTTGTCTGATGTCTATATCAATCTTGAAAGTGAAAGTGGAGTCAGATATAGTAAAGAATATAATTACTTTGAAGGATAAAATGATAGGTACTCTGCTATAACTAGAGTCTATGTGATGAGAAATAAAGGGAAAGGTTGTGGATATGTGAGCAAAGTGGTGTGGTAAAAGACAGTATGCATAGGAGATTTTCTTGTCACTCTCTAGACAAAAATTAGCAGGGTAGAGGAAGTGAGTGTGGCTTTTTGTTAGAGTAAAAAGGGGATAGGAAAATGCTAGCTTGTGCCCTTAGGATACTTGTTAAGGAATCAAAAGTGGGAAGTTTTTTTATTGGAGTGCACTCCTGCGATTTTCAATGCAACTTCAACGTAATCTTCAATAAACTTTCTATTTATTGATTATTCCAATGGGATAAATGTGAGGAGAAAGTAGGGGAGAGGGATAAGCATGAACTATGAATTGAGTAAGGTTTTGTGGCCTTCGGGGTGAGAGTCTTGTACACCCTCAAAACCTGCTCTATCATTTTCACTTGTTTTAATTCTACTTTGAGGAAGGAAGAGGCAAGGATACAGTCGTATAAACAAGAATCCTCTTGAATTGATACCATTTTATTAGTAAGAGAATAGTCTCTAGAGCTTTTCAATAAAATTCCATCTGCGTTTGTTGGCTCCTATCCTAAGATTTTATTGTGATATGACCTAGGGGGATATGTTTTTCATTTTGGTGTCTTGTAACAGCCTCTTTGCATATGCAAGGGCAAGGCTGCAATATCCCTCCCCTTTATCTTTGCATAGCTAGGAGCCTCTAGGCAATGGGGTATGTCGTTTTGAGGGCGAGCCCTGACACAGTGGTAAAGTTGTGCCTTAGTGATTTGTTGGTCATGGATTCGAATCCGGAAATAGCCTCTTTGCATATGCAAGGGTAAGGCTGCGTACAATATTCCTCCCCCTTACCTTCGCATAATGAGGAGCCTTTGGGCAATGGGGTATGTAGTCTATTGTCTTGATTAAAAAAGATTATTTCATGTTTCTTGTGTTTGAAGAACATAGCAAACATTTTCTGTTGATGAGAATTGCAAGAGTCATTTCATCTCTATGTATTCCACAATCACAAACCGTGACATCTATTCTTTATTTATTGGTGCAGTATGAATACCAACAATTAACATCAATATTAGCTGTAGCCTATTTTCTTCGTTGTCATCAAAATATCAGTTTAGCATAAAAGTAACTCTTCATTTTAACATTTTTAGGTAAAAAGCAGGGGAGAAATGAGTTTGTTATCCGCCTACAGCCTTTAGAAGCTATGTACATGAAGCTTACGGTGAGGCAATCATTCTAATGTCCCTTTATGAGATTGATCATGCCACTTGTTTGACCTGATTTCATCTTACAGTTCTCTTTTATCTGTTACATTCATTTATTGAGTATCTGAAGTAGCAATGCAAGGACATTGCTGTTCACGTACTGAATTTATATTTCCCAAATACAGTTTCATTTTCTTGAAATGTAAATGGAAAATTTGCTAGTTCATTTGGGGTTAAGATTTGAAAACATTTAACCTGTATCTTAAGCTTGCTTTTAGTGATGATTAAACAAAATCTATTTGCAAAACTATTCAGGAAGTTCAACCATATACTAATTTTCTGTCAAATAATATGTGAAAGAAATACTTGATCATGATCTAATAGTATAAATATGAACTGTTTGTTCTATTAATTAATAATTTATTTTTAAATGGGTTTGAAAATGGTTATATATTAGATTATACACATGGTACTTAAGACTTGAATTTCTGCAAATTATATGTGCGACAGGTTTAGGGGTGTTCACAGGTAGGTCCAGGTCTACCGGTGATCCAACCCGACCCAATTATATTGGGATGAGTTTTTAAATTGTTTGGGTTGAAACCGACCCAACCTAACCCAATTAAAACCCAATCATAAATGGGTTGAATAACGGATTCTATTTTTTTAACCCGACTCAACCCAACCCAACCCATATCATATAATTAAATTTATCATTATATATAAATTAATTTTTAAATACAAAACACATTAATTTTTTCGCTCACATAGTATTGTAATATGAATCTTCTTATTCATTCATACGGATTGAAACCCAAAGGGTACATTATATATATAGATTACAAACTCAAATACTCTAGAATATTCCACACTCTCCCTCAAGTTGGGAGATATATATTAATCATTTCCAACTTGCTAATCAAATCCTCAAAGGTGGGCTTGTGTAATCCTTTGGTAAGAATATCCACTGTCTGCTCTTTGATAGGTATATATGACAAACATACACTACCATCCTCCAATTTTACTTTGATAAAATGACGATCAACTTCCACATGTTTAGTTCTGTCATGTTGAATTTGATTTTAAGCAATACTGACAGCAGCCTTATTATCACAATACAATTTGACAAGTAAGGCATAAGAGATCTTCAATTCCTCAAGAAGTCTTCTCAACCAGATTCCTTCACAAATAGCATGGGCTAGAGCCCGAAATTCTACTTCTGGCAACAACTGTTTGTTTCTTACTTCTCCAGGTCATAAGATTTCCCCAGACATAGGTACAATATCCTGAAGCGGATCTTCGGTCCATTGTCGAGCTAGCCCAATCTGCATCTGTATAGATTTCAATCATCCTCTTGTGTCCGTTTTGAAAGAACATTCCTCGACCAGGGGTGTTTTTGAGGTACTTGAGGATTCTATAAACTGCACTAAGGTGTTTTTCCTTAGGAGAATGCATGAATTGACTAACCATGCTAACCGCAAATGCAATATCAGGCAGAGTATGAGATAAGTAGATCAACTTCCCCACCAACCTCTGGTATTGCTCTTTGTCAACTTCTTTCCCATCTTCAATTCCCAATTTAATATTAGGATCAACCGGAGTCTCTACTGGCTTGCACCCAAACATTCATGTTTCTTGCAACAGATCTAGAATATATTTCTTCTAAGTTAAAGAAATTCCTGCCTTACTACGAGCAAACTTCATGCCAAGGAAATATTTGAGAACTCCAAGATCCTTCAGTTCAAATTGGTCAACTAAACACTGCTTCAAAAAACTTATCTCCTCACAATCATTTCTTGTGACAATTGTGTCATCAACATAAACAATGAGAATAGCAATTTTGCCACCGTCAGAGTGTTTATAAAATAGAGTGTGATCAGTCTAAGCTTGGAGGAATCCTCTTCCCTTCACTACTTGAGTAAACTTCTCAAACCACTCTCTAGGGGATTGTTTAAGCTCATAGAGAGACTTCTTCAACTTGCATACTGAATCGTCTCCGTTTTCAAAACCAGGTGGTGGATCCACATAAACTTCTTCATGTAAATCACCATTCAAGAAGGAATTCTTTACATCTAATTGTTGCAAGGGCCAATCAAGGTTGACAGCAAATGATAGTAGGACTCGGATAGTGTTAAGTTTGGCAACTGGGACAAATGTCTCTTGATAGTCTATCCCATGAGTCTGAGTGAATCCCTTAGCAACCAATCTCGCCTTATACTTGTTGATGGTATTATCTGCATTAAATTTTATTGTGAACACCCACTTGCAACCTACTGTTTTCTTTTCTCTGGATAATGCTACAGATTCCCAAGTTCCATTTTTTTTAGGTGCATCCATTTCTTCAAAGACTGCATTCCTCCATTTTGGGTCATCAAGTGCTTCTTGGATGTTTTTTGGTATTTTTGTACTGTCTAAAATAGTGTTGAAAGCACGAAAAGCTGAGGATAACTTTTCATACGAGATATGATGAGAAATAAGGTGAGCAATACAAGATCTAGTACCTTTTCGAAGAGCAATAGGCACATTTAGGTCGTTGCATCAGTGCATTTAGGTATTGAGTTGCTGGAACTAGGACTCGAGTCAGAATCTTGGCACTTTAGAGGCTCTTGAGGTGTTTTCATCTGCTGTAAATTTTTCCCCATTTACCAGAAAGATCTCCAGTCTCTGACACAGTAGCTCGCCCTATCTCCTGCACAATAACTCCCCCTGTCTCCAAAGGCAAAGGTAAAACAACATACTCATTTGATTTCCAAGACTTATCTTCATCTACCCCAATAGACTCCCCCTGAAGAGAAGTCGAGGGAAAAAAAGATTGTGTCTTATAAAATGTGACATCTATAGAAACAAAGACCTTACGGAGAGAAGGTGAGTAACATTTGTAACCCTTTTGGTTAGGAGGATATCCTATGAAGACACATCGAATAGACTTAGGATCAAGCTTGGACCTTTGATGGGAAGGAACATGTACAAAAGCCACACAACCAAACAACTTGGGAGGAAGGGAAGAATGATCCCGTAAAAAAGGAAAGGTGTCGGTAAGATAAGATAAAGGGTAATGAAAATTTAGGACACGATAAGGCATCCGATTGATGAGATATGATGCATGCAAGACAGCTTCCCCCCATAGATATTGAGGGACATGCATGGCAAACAAAAGAGCTCGAGCAACTTCAAGAAGATGTCTATTTTTTCTTTCAGCAACCCCATTTTGTTGAGGGGTGTTAGGACAAGAACTTTGATGGAGAATATCATGCTGGATGAGATAGTCTCCAAGAACAGAATTAAAATATTCAGTACCATTGTCAGTTCGAAGAATTTGGATAGAGGTTTGGAACTAAGTTTGAATCATAGCATGAAAGTTTTTAAAGGTGGATGCAACATCAAACTTATTCTTTAAAAGATATACCCAACATACCCTAGAATGATCATCAATAAAAGTAATAAACCAACGAGCACCAGAGATATTTTTCTCACGGGCTGGATCCCATATATCACTATGAATCAAGGTAAATGGAGAAGAATCATGATGAACTCTAGGAGGATAAGAAATACGAGGATGCTTTGCAAATTGACAAATATCACAAGAAAAAGAACTGGATTTTTTATTTATAAATAAGTTTGGGAACAACTTCTGAAGATAAAAGAAATTTGAGTGTCCTAACCGACGATGCCACAACAAAACATCATTACAATCATCAAACAAAGATAATGAGTGGTGCACAAATTTTTTCTTTTCATTAGGATCCTTTTCAAAATAGTAAAGTCCTTCTTCCTCTCTAGCACTGCCAATTTTCAGCCCTGAGTCCTATTCCTGAAAAACACAAGCATGGACAGAGAACTTCGCAACACAATTTAACTCAGATGTAAGTTTGCTGATAGAAATGAGGTTACAAGTAAGAGAGGGAACATGAAGGACTAAGTTCAAAGTAATGTGTTCAGAAAGTTTAATGGATCCCTTTCCAGCAATAGTAAAGAAGCTGCTATTGACTGTTCCTATTCATGACAGTTGATAGTAAGGGGTATAAGAACAAAACAAGGTTGCATTACTTGCCATATGATCAAAAGCCCCTGAATCGAGAATCCAATGATTACTACGATTAACATGGAATGTCGTACCTTGTTGAGCAACATGACTAGTTGCTTTAGCAAATTGAGGCATCACCTTCTGAAATTGCTCATACTTAGCCTTAGAGATGAAAACACTATCAGAATTAAGAGAGGCACGAAGATCTTCACTCGTATTATTAGAAGAGTCCATAAGTCACCTCAAACCAGAAGAGGGAAGACCGATGAGGTGAACGAAAAAAATTGTGCCGCAAACAGATGTTGGTAGGCCAAAAAATGGTGCTGGAGTCAATGGTGGCCTTGTTTCCACGATTGGAGGTGACTAGATAGTGTTTTTGGGAAATGGCAGAGAGAGATGACTTAAGGTTTTTTTTATTAAAAAAAAAGGCTTCAAAGTTGCAGAATGATAATAGGAAAACCTACTCTTGATACCATATTGTAATATGAATCTTCTTATTCATTCATACAGATTGAAACCCAAAAGATTCATTATATATATATATATATATATATATATATATATATATATATATTACAAACTCAAATACTCTAGAATATTCCACACAATATAACTAACTCAAATACTCTAGAATATTCCACACATAGTTAATTAAATTATTAAAGTAAACTATCCATGATTTTTTTCTTCTTTAAGTTGTTGTTTTTATCTTTGTCTTGATTTTGTTTGTATTTCCTCATGCTAATACAATACTTAATTTCTATCCAAAATAAAAATATCATATTAATATTGAAATCATTAATTCTATTAGTCAAATATTGTCACAATTTGTTCTCTTTTGAGTATATTTAATCATTATATACTTACAAAACTTTAGGTAAAAACAAATTATTGTTATAAAAAAAGTTTTACAAAAAAAATATTTTTCAAATATTCATATTCGATTAACCAAACCTGACCCAGTTCGTTTATGACTAGGTTGGTTTGGGTTGGTCTATTAAAAAAATTGCATAAACCCGACCCAATCCAACCCGTAAATTTTAATCTGGTGGGGTAACGAGTTTAGCCAAACCCGACACAACCTGACCCATGAACACTCCTATACAGGTTTGTATAAAGTATGGCTAGTCAAAGCTATCTGCATAAAATGCTAAAATGAATTCAGTGATATTTCTAAGAGTGGACTGACAAGTTCAATGTCTTATCATGTAGGTCAAGCAACCTGGACTGGAGATGTCTACAATTCAAAGTGAGCTAGACTTGTCATATGGACAACGGTATCAAGGAGTAACCATTCCTGAGGCTTATGAACGGCTAATTCTTGACACGTATGTTCCCTTTTCGTAGTTCATAGATATGGCTTGTCAATGGTTTCTAGGGTTAATACAGATATACAAGAATTGTTTACAAAGGACCTGTATTCATGAGTGACTCTATAAGTGGCATGCTCTAGACTAATTATATAATACTTGCATATTTATAGTTTTGATTTACTACATGTCATGTATAGGGTCATCAGTTCATAGAAACATAAATTGATATGCTAGTACAAGCTGAAGTACATAGAAGAATTGGAATTACATGCATTACTTGGCATTATCCATCAGTTCTGTTATCAGACAAATCGATTTGCATGAAATAACCATGGATATTGGAATTGTTTTGCAGAATTAGAGGTGATCAGCAGCATTTTGTTCGCAGAGATGAGTTGAAGGTAAGATCATTACATGCTTGCTATAGTATTGCAAGAGTGTCGCTTCACAAACTTAATGACTCCATTTTTTGTTTCTTATCAGGCATCCTGGCAGATCTTCACCCCACTTTTGCACAGAATTGATGAAGGGGAATTCAAGCCACTCCCCTACAAACCAGGAAGCAGAGGTCCTGCAGAAGCAGATCAGTTACTTGAAAAAGCAGGCTATGTTCAAACACACGGCTACATATGGATCCCTCCTACCTTGTAGAGTGATCAAATGTAATAACATGTGGAATCTTTAGTTGCTAATGAATACACAATAAGCTTGAGAGGCTTCCCTTGGAAGCACTCCTCATGAATGTGTAATCAAGCATTTGAACTATATGAGAGTGTTTGACACGGTTTGTGTAACTGATTTGCCTTTAAATGCAAAATAAATGGAAAATGAAGTCCATTTACTAGCATCTGTTTTGCATCATTTGTTAATTTGACTCTGATGTGTCCATGACAAACTGGACCAATATTATGATAGTTTAATGACCAGGCAAAAGAATTAGCCACTAACGTAATTGTCTTGTTAATTACTGAAACATAAAATACTTACATTTTGATAACACACTCCAATTAAGTTCATATCCTAAGCGCTCTTGGGGTATAACTTTCATAGGAAGCCCACCATTCAGCTCCATAGTTAATTTTTTACTATCATCAAATGAAAGTCTCAAGTAATTTTCTTATGTACATAGAACTCTTGTATTTCCTGTTCTAATTGGTAATGGAACACTAACAGTCAACTTTTTTTACAAGGGAAAAGTCATGCATGACCTTTTCTTGCACATCATTGTAGCATCCTACTAATGCAACTAATGAGTCCTATATATTGTAATTCTTTATCAAACTCCATGTCTGGATTATCATAGAAAAGTTATTATTAATTGCCTCCTTATTAGCTCTGTCGATAGCTTCATAGATGTAGCTCAAATCTGTTTTTTCTTATTATCCACGAGGCCAAGCCCCGAACAAATGGCTCTAGTGACATAAGAACCATAACCAATACACTACTTTTTTTTCCTCATTTGCTTGAAACCAAATTTTCTGATAAGAGAATAGGCCATAGTGGATTGTTTTTAAATGGATTTCAGGTTACATAAAAGGTGCATAATCAAATTTTCAACATGTGTGATTGTTTGAGTAAGCTTATAAAGAAGTATTTCTAGGAAAATAAAATAAGAAAAAAATTGAAATGAAACTTATCAATAAGCTCAAATTATCATATGTATAGGCTAATTTATAGAAGTTCTCTCATTTTTTACAAAAACTACAAGAGATAAGTTCTAAAAATTAGCTTATGCATGAGTTAATTTTAATTTATGGAGAAACTCATTTCATTTTTTCTTCTTATTTTCTTCTCTTAGAAGAGCTTATGCAGGTGAAGTGATTTTGACAAAACTATTAAGATGGAAGGAGAGAGATTTTGATGAAGAGAAAAATTTCTAGGGGAGGAGAATCAAACATATTATCATTATATTCTTCAGAACATTGTGGGCTTGGTTGAAGATTAATGATGGTAATTATCAACCTTCCCCCTCTTACTTTAAATTCCTGGGTCCGTGGTTGGACCACCCAAATTTTGCTTTGCAGGTACAAAAGTCTTGGTAAGCTAATGACAATTAGGAAACCAATATGTTAAGGCTAACAGAAAACTCGAAGAAGTGGTTATCCATGGCAGGAAGACTGATAATAACTACCGGAGTTTGGTAGAGGAAGTGATAAAGGAGCTATCTGGCTAGAAATCTCGAAATTTGTCTCTTGCAGGCGGGTCACATTAGCTCAGTCCTCGTTAATGAGTCTCCGTGGATATATTATGCAGGCACATATTATCCCAGTCTCGATCTGCGATGAGATAGAGAAACTTTGTCACGATTTAATCTGGGGTAGTAACCAGGATAAACGCAAAGTGCATCTTATATCATGGGATTTTATATGTTCGCCGAAAGATAAAGGAGGACTTGGCTTTCGGACTCTCAGAATCCTTAACCGCAATTATATTCTGAATCTTGGATAGAAGATTATTCATAATTCAGAGATCCTCTGGGTTAGAGTTTTGAGAGCAAAATACAGATGTTGTTCTCAACCTATCCCAATTAATAGAAATGCATCGAAAGCCTCTCATATTCGGCATAGAATTATTATGATGTGGGGTCACATTGAGGATAATATCGCTGGAGCATCAACGATGGTGATTCAGCCCGTTTTTGGACAGACCGATGGATCCCTGGCTTCCAACCTCTCTCTTCGATGATGCAGGTCCAAATTCCTCCTCAAGAACACAATCTTGTAGTGTCTGCTTATAGTTCTCAAGATGGCTGGAACTGGAATGTGTTGAGTAACATTCTTCCCCAGAATGTTTGCTCCCCCATTACTGTGATTAACCCTCCTGTTCAAGGATATGACGATACTCCCATATGGTGAAGCTCGAAAAATGGTATGTTATCAGTTAAAACTGCTTATTGGTATCTTGCAGGTTACTTTGATAATCCCCGGGAGCAGTCTGAAGATTCCAAGATGATTTAGAGATATAACGTCCCACAAAGAGTTTGCTTATTTCTCTGGAAATTATTGCATGGGAGGCCGCTAACTAACGAGGAGAGAAGTCACAAGTGCTTTTGAGAGTTTTTCTACTAGAAATATAGAACTTTTTCCAGAGCTCTTAAAAATACTTTTAACCTTGTATCAAAACAGACTCTAATACTAGTTGCACTAGGTGTCTTTGGGGTCAGAATCCATCATGCATACACTGCGGAACTGTGACGACATCATGAAGTTCTGGTCAGAATTAATTCCTCCTAACATCTGGGAAAAATTCTTTAGCATTGGACTTCAAGATTGGGTCACTTGGAATCTGAATAGTGATGAAATCAAAGCTCCTACAGGCTATTAGGCTAGTTTCTTCGGGTTAGCCCATTTATCACCTATGGTTGGATAGAAAAAACCGGTTTTCTCTAAGCAGTCTTTCTTATCCCTTTGATTGTTGCAACAGATCATCGAGAAGGTTAGTTACATTCAAAGGGATTATGCCAAACCTTAGGTTCTTCAACAGCTTCATCATAAAGTAGAGGTGGAATTACTTGGACCCCTCCTTTTTCACCTTTTATCAAAGTAAAAGTTAATGGTTCGTACATGGCCTCAACTGGTAAAGTGGCTTGTGGAAGACTTATTCGAGATTCGTTTAGGAGAGTTTTATCTTGTTTCCATTCGAATATTGGCATGTGTATCTATATGGGCAGAGTTATGGGATCTTCAGCATGGAATCAAACTGGCAAGGAGTATGAACTTTAGTCATGTCAAGTTTGAAATGGACTCTTTGGCCGTGGTCCACATGATTAAATCAGGGAAAATCAATTCTCAGTCGCCTAAGCCTATGATCAGAGAGTTGTCTTCTATGCTGAGGGATACACAGTGGAAAGCCACCATTACTCACATTCATATTTCATAGGGAAGCAAATAGTTGTGCCTATTTTTTGGGCAAATTTGGGTCATGATTCTGACTCTTTTATGACGATTGTTAATTATGTTTCCCCACTACTAGCCTTGTTTGTTTCAGCTGAAGCTAGGGGTTGTACTTTTCCTTGTTTGATGGGAGATTAATAATATTATTCCCTTTTACTAAAAAAAAAAATTGTGCATTGCTAGTAGACGCTTCGCGGATAGTGCACCACCCGTCCTATATCATAGGTTGCATTATTCTCTTTTAATAATATTGTTCACAGTAACATAATTCTACAAGGTTGCCAATACTTTTCTCCTTGATTTCCTCTCATGAAGTACGGAAAAGTTTTGTTTGGTTGATAAGGATTCTCCAATCAACTGCATACTAGATGATGATCTAACTCCCTTAAAACTAATTTATCCCCATGATGGTTATTTTTTTCCATTCTCTGTTGAAGACATTAATTGACTTCCAATGTTGTTACTTTATGTCAATTGGTAAATTAAAATTTACATCATTTAAAATGTGGTAACTTAGTTTGAAGTTTACATAAAAATAAAAAATAAAAACTTAATTTGAAGCTGGAAATGCAACTTTCAGTGGGACTTTGAAAATCCTTTATACTGCATACTTGATGGAGAGTGGGATTATTAGTTATGCAAATCAATGCAGCTCAAAGCAGGAACTACTATAAGCTTAGGCCTACTGAAGAATGAAAGTGAAAATATTTACTTCAAATTAGTTTAATTAGGTTTTGTCTTTTTGGGCTATCGAGCAATGATCAACGAGTATTGTAAACCAATAGGGTATCCTATGATTTTTTTCTGTTGTTGTATAAGGATGCATTATGTTAATGAAGTAATTTTGTTCTTGCCATATGATTTTGTTCTGGCCACATACTGCTTGAAGGATGGAAATTTTAACTTGATGGTTGTTATAGCATTATTATCAAAGTTGAATGTCAATTCTGAGTAATCTTAAAATGATATAATTCACCCGAAACCGTATGTGGAAAAAAAACTTCAAAAAAATGTTCTGTTTTAAACTTTACTCCAAATAAATTAATTGATAAAGGTAGTGGCAACTACCCTGTTATTGTCTATTGAATTTGTTTTACTGAGCTTGCACATAATGTATATGCATTTAGTTGTGATATCCATGTTAAAAGAGTAAGTAACATGTTCTTGTAAAGTCCTTCGGGCTTGATATAACTTAAGATTTGCTATTGATGTTCTGATATTTTTTTAAAGCAAGTTCTGACTTAAAAATGTATCCTCTAAAAAAAATGTAACTTAATAACTCCAATTGTAAATTAAGGTTTCCAACTTACGTGAATAATGCTAACAAATTCTAAGCCATTATTGTCACTCCAGTCACATTTTAAGACTGTATGGGCTGCCTCCTTTCGCATTTATGTTGTGTTTGGTTCAAAAAGTATAAATAGGAGAAAAATATTTACATTAAAATGAAATGTAATAGATGTAAGATTCATATAAAGCTCATATTATTTCTCTCCTCCTTTCCTCAACCAAACTAGTTCTTAATCTCACTGGGTTTTCCTCAACCAAACTAGTTCTTAATCTCATTGGGTTGTCTGTATGCAATTCAAACTATTACAGCTATTTTATTATTAATATAAAATATATGAAGAGAAATTTAGAGTTAAATTATCATATGCTCGTGGAATTAAACATTTTTTATGAAAAAAGTAAGAAAAATTACACTAAATTTGCGCAATTAACTTTTTTAAGAAAGATTTTTTAAATCAAAATCAAAAATTATTTTATGTTATTACTGTAAATTTAATTAAATAACAAAAATCAAATTAAATCAACATAACCACTATTATTTCCTCACACAAAATTAGTGTCTAAAATTAACTTATAAGCAAATAATTATTTGTTTTTATTTATTATGTTCGGAGTTAAATAAATTATTCATAATTTTCTTATACATGAATAAATTTTAATTTTAATTTATACATTGATAATATGCCAATAGGGAGGAACACTTTTTTTGTAATGAGCCTTGATGCCATCACATGAAACAATGAGACTTTAACGTGAAAAAAATTATTTTTAGCCCTTTTAAAACTTTTGAATTAGATTAATTGATGAAAATACATATAAATTTTTCATGAATACAAGCATGTCATATAACCTTCACCTACAACGGAGTCCTTAAGTCGTAAAATGTAAAGGTAGGTGTCCCTCAAGGCACTACATCATAGAAATATTATAAACAAATCTACAAACAAATCTCAAGGTTTCTATTAAGGAAATAAATACAACATGTATTCATGTGTGTGTGTGTGATAAATCCTAAGTTGGTCCCCACTAAGACAAAACATAAATAAAAGACCAAGGGTCAGATCTTGTCCCTAAGTCTACCACCAAGTTCTTATCAACCACAAGTGACATACTCCTTAAAAGTTACATCTTAATTTGTTCCCCTATCAAATGACACAATGATCACAACTCAATAGAAAATGCAAGGGTAAGCTCATTTAAAAAAATATATATAAGAGAAAAATAAGATCATCATGTTAAAAGAGATATAGAAATTCTCCATTTTTTCAACAATCATGTACTAATACAACTCCTCAAGTAATAGTTATTAGTGAAAATGTCTAACTATCATGTTATGTCATACTGACTCTTTACTCCAGAATGATTTCACCTTTTGAACGATTAATCCAAGCACATCCATTGACATAGTCACACTCTATGATCTAACCATTCGAGGATACTCAAATTAACCCTATTGAGGAAGTGTGGTTTTATAGAAAATGTATATGCATGGGTAGTGACTTACCTCAGTAAAGCTCACAAAGACCTTATGTTATCTAGGGATTCACTCACCCATCCAATCTTTAAGCTCATTCAGTGTTAGCCACCATGACAACCTCCAACACTAGGTTAAGAGTCTTCTTAGCATCCCCAACTTACATGTCTACTCACATGCAATGCCATTCACCAATCTCAACATCATAAGAGGTTATAATATTATAAATTCATCATTCATAAGTTCATTATGCTTATGAACTCACATATAGTTCAATAAGCATAGCAAGACATTCCAACATCGTGAGTTCTTGCAAACAAGTAACCAAAGAGTCATATGAATGTGAATCTCATTATCTCAACATAAAGTCAACTCTAAGAATAAAACAACATTATCTCAATCGCATCTCATATCATCATAAATTCATTGAGATCTCAAAATAGTTAATTTACACAAGGAAAACAAACATTAATCACATCTACATCAAAACTGGTCATTTTAAGGAGAGAACTTTGTTCTTCAACTCCACTAACAATTCACACTACAAGAACATTATCCATAGCAAAAACAAACCCAAAGTCAGATTCAAACCCAACAATTTAGCCTCTTCCATGGAAACCCCATGGGTGCCTTATGGAAAAACAAATATGGAATATAAAAGAGGGAGAAGAGGTGTTTACCACACAAAGGGACAATCAATAAACACTAGAGGAAGAAGAAAATACCTCATTTGAACAAGACAACCATGTTCTCAAATATTTAAGGAATGAGTTTCTAGGAGAGAAAGAAGAGAGTAGAAGGAGATTTTTTGTGTTTGTGACCGTGTTTCATATTTTTTAAGGTTGAAGAAAAGTTTATGACTTTTGTAATTCCTCTTTTTCACACCTAAGTCTTACTATATACACCCACCTCTCCAAATATAAACTAAAGTTAATCCTCTTACGCTTAAAACACTAAAAAACTCACTAACCACTTACACACATAAAATCAAATCACCAAATTTATTAATTAATTCATTTAAGTACTTAAATTAAATTAAATTTCCCTTATAATTTAATTAAATAACTTGAAAAATCAATTTATAAAACACAATGTTACATTTTTCATATAAAAGAAAGTAGAAATTTGAACTTAATTTATAGGAAATAACAATTTATCCAAGATCACCTTAATATTTAAATTATTATAATGATATTGTAGTTTTTATTATAATAATTTTAATTTTAGTGTATATTTTTTATGATTCTCTTTTTCCAATAATTTTTTAATATTTTTTTTACAAACATAAAGTCTTAAAAAATACTAAATGGGATGATTATGTTTCATGAAAGTATCAAGAGAAATTTAGACTTAACTTGTCATATAAATATACTAAATATAAAAAACATGGATGAGTAATTTTTTAATGAAAAAATAAATAAATAAAAAATTTACACTGAATTCACATAAATAAAAATTTTACTAAAAATTTATTATCAATTAAAACTAAAATCCTATTACATAATTACTATATATTTAATTACATAACAAAAACAAAAGTAAACCAACATAATAACTATTACATTCCCAACACAAAATTGGTGTTAAAAATTAATTTTCTTATACCTTTTAAATAAATAAATAAATAAATATATATATATGCTAAAATATTAGAATAAAAGTTATACATACAATTTAACACATATGGGTGACTTGTTTGTTTATAAAAGCAAGTGGAAAAGTTATACTTAATTAATGGAGATGAACATTTTATGTAAATTATATTAATATCTAAATTATTATGATAAAATTTTATTATTTTAATTATAATAATTTTAATTTTAATATATTCTAATCATTGTTTGTTTCATTATTAAAATAATTTATTGAATGTTTTATTTATCAAAACAGATATTATTAACAAAATAAAAAATGGGAATAAATATATTTCATAAAAGTATGAAGATAAATTTAGACTTAATTTATCATATAAAACATATCACATCAATATGGATATTTTTTTATATAAAAAAGGTACGAAAATTTACATTGAATTCATAGGATAAATTTTTTAATATTTGTATCAATTCTTTTCCATAATTAATATATATTTAATTACATAACAAAACTCAAATTAAATCAACATGATAACTATTATTTTCTCCATGCAAAGTTAGTGTAGAAAATTAATTTTTAAGCAATTAATTATTCTTTTTTATTTTTTATTTTCTAACTTAAATAAATTATTCCTGATTTTATTTTACCTGAACTAATTATAATTTATTTTTATACTTAAAATGTATATGTAAATATATTAAAATAAATATATTATAATATGGATGAATATGTTTTTTTTCTTATAAAAGCATGTAAAAATTTCTACTTAGTTCACGGGTATGACCAATTTATCTAGAGTTACCTTAATATTTAAATTTTTATAGTGAAATTATATTTTTATTATAATTTTTTATTGTAATATATATTTTTATGTCTGTACTTTTTTGAATAATTTATTTTACAAACATAGAAAGTACAATAATATTATATCAAATGGGGATGAATATTTTTAATGAAAAAGTATCAAGAAAAATGTATACACGGGATGAATTTTTTAGTATAAAATCAAGTACGGAAATATACACTGAATTCATAGGAATAAATTTTTTACTAAAGATTTTTGTCCAACAAAGCTAAAATTTCTTTTACATAATTAATTTTTATTTAATTACATAAAAATCAAATTAAATCAACATAATCACTATTATTTTTCCATGAAAAAATAATGTCTAAAATTAATTTTAAAAAAATAACTATTCATTTGTTTATTATATTCCCACTTAAATAAATTTTTCATAATTTTTTTCTACCATACAAATTTTAAATTTCATTTATACATTGGTATATATATAAAAAAAAATTAAAATGAAATTTATATATGTAAATACTTTTGTATATAAAAAAGCCAATAGAAATTGACACTTAAGTCATCGGGATGAACAATTTATATAAAGTTGGCTTAATATTTGAATTATTGGAATGAAATTATATTAAGACAAAAGACACTTGTGTGAATATGGACCCTTAATTATTTTAATTAAATGAAAATAAATAAAATCTTAAATTTCATTTTTAATGTTGTATAAGATGATGACATGTCTTTATATATTGTCTGATAATATGATGTTCACTTTGATATCGCATAAGATACAACTTCTAATATTTTTATTTATTATTTTTTATTATAATAGTTTTAATTTTAATGTGCTTTTTATGTTTTCCTTTACTTGATTTATAAATTTCTTGAATATTTTATTTTATGAATATAAAAATTCTTTAAAATATAATAAATGGGATGCACATTTTTCAGAAAGTATAAAAAAATATAGAATTAACTTATCATACAAAATATATAAAATATAACACATAGGGATTAATATTTTTTTTTATAAAAATAAGTACAAAAATTTACATTGAATTTAACATATATAACTTTTAAATGAATTATTTAAATAAAATTATATCAAAATCATCTTTCTTTTTTTTAATTTAAATTTTCTTTAAAAATATTTTTAAACTATTATATTCTAAAAAATTAAAAATTTGAAAAATATATTTCTAAATAATTATATATCCTCTTTATATTGCATCAATCCATATTTATACACATTTATCATAGGATAACCATACTAGAACAAATTCATGTGAATGATTTTTTTAATTATCATTGATTTTTTATGTCAAGAGACTTTTAGATATTTATATTTATATTTAATGTATACAACTTATATATGAATATTTCTAAAATTTTCTTACTATATTAAAACATCCTTCATTTTTAAATTTGAAATTATAAAAAAATTATATTTTTAAACAATTATATATTATGTTTATGGTGCACTAATCCATATTTATATTAGGGGTATAAGTGATCTAGGTTAGATTGAGTTTTGTATATTTTTCAACCCAATCCAATTAAACTCACCTCTTTAAAGATTGAAAAAAACTGAAGAAATCCTCAAATTCAAAAATAATAAGGATATTTTTTTACATAATCGTAAGGATATTTTTTAAAATAAATATTTATAAAACATTATATTATTCATATGATAAAAAAAAATTAAACTATAAATATATACTCACATTATCATTCATAAAAAATACACGTTACCTTAAAATAAACAGAAAAAGATAAACTCTAAAACAATGTATTACTTTAAGATAAAAATGTATTACCTTGGGAATAAGATGAGCTTAGTTTAAGGTTTTTATATTAGTAATTTAATTATATGTGAGTTGGATTGAGTTGGGTTGGCTTTGGTTGTATCCAAAACTCCAAATTGGTCACCAATCTAATTTTAATTGGAGTTCATTAAACTAAAATCAATGCAATCAAATAACAATATTCAATCCACAAAAATATATTGGACGGATTGGTGGATTGAGTCCAATTCACTTACACTCCTAATTTATATTCATCCATAATACTAGTAACTATATTAAGATAAATTTATTTGAGTGATTTTTTTATATCAAAAGACTTTTTGATATTTATATTTAAATCTAATATATACAAGTTTTATATGAATGGTGTTTATATTTTTTTATATCAAAAAATCCTTCATTTTTTTAATCTGGAAGTATTGAAAATTATATTTTTTATACAATTATATACTATATTTACATTGCAGTAATTCATCTTTATATCTAATTTATATATCTTAAATACGTTTAATGTTTAAATTTATTTTTATATCAAAATATCTTTTTTAATTTGAAAGTAAAAAAATAACATCTTAAAACTATTATATATTCATTTTTAATGAACTATTATATATTCCATTTATATTACACTAATCTATAATTATACCCGTGTATTGCACGAGTAACCACAGTAGGATTAATCAATTTCAATAATTGTTCACTTTTATAAAAATGGATTTTTGGAAGTCAAAAGAGTATTTCATTATATTCATGTATGGAAAAAAAGTATTTTAAATAATTTATTAGCTAAAGTTCACATGCCTAAAAAGTAAACTTTTTTATAAAAGTAGTAGTTGTAAGAGGAACTATAAGATAAGTATATTCAAATCCATTCTTTTTATCGATCCAAAATTTTTGATTTTCTCATTAAAAGTGTGACAACTTTATTAATTACATATATGAGATTTGTTTCATGTGGATTTGCTTCTAGGCATATAAATTTGAATATTCGTCATGACAAAAAATGAAAGAAATTATTAATTAAGTCTTTTTTTAAAACTCTCTCCTATGAGTAAATTTCATAAAAAAAGTTAATTTTAAAATAAATATTGATAGTTTTTTAAAATATATAATTAATATTTATTTTAGAAAAATTAAGAATTGCATATTAGTACATATATATATATATATATATATATATATATATATATATATAAGAAACAAATATACTTTGTTTCCTAATTACAAGAAATGTATGACCACTTAAAAATGTATTGATTTCTAATTTTTGTAATACCACTAACTTTTCAAAAGTCTATTAGTAAGATATTATCATTTTTTATGAAAGTGAATGCATATTTCAAATATTTTCTTAGTAAAATGTTGTTTAATTGTTCAATTTCATTAAATAAAAAATACATTTAAGATAAATTGTGTATTAGTTAGATTAAAAATAATAAACCAAATAAAAATTATCATATTCATTGACAGATGTTTATGTCATTTCTTACAGTTAAGTAAAAAAGTAAAACCCAAATAAAAACACTTAAACTCTTTGTTTATCTCGTTCATCACACAAATAAAAAAAATCTAGTTTTTAGAATGTAAAAGGTGTCACCAATTCATAATGTAATTTTATATTTTGGATTAGCCTTTTCAGAATGTAAAAAATATGCAACAAACAATCCATTGATTGCAGGAAAAAATTTCCCCAAATGGAATCCTTCTTGGGTGCTTTAGCCATGGTCTTCTTTTTAGTCTTAGCAAAGGTTGTTGTTTCCTTTATGCTAATGGGAGAGAAAACATGCTTAGGTATGGTCTTCTTTTTAGTCTTAGCAAGGATCACGGCCAGTGCATCGTCGGGTCCATATGTAAGCAGTAAACCGTGATATGTCAGGACTGAGTGATGGTAAAACTTGCAAAGGCCACGATCAGTGCATCGCTGGGCCTTGTGTGGCGGTAAATTAAATAGGGGGTGTATGGCGTTATCTTGGTCAGGTCGGATTGAGCCTGGTTCTAGGTTATACATTGATGGTACCTATGTAACTTACGACATTTGCATGGTGGAAATGGGGTTGATGATTGGTTGTAGGGTACGGAGGTACTGGGGGGGCCCCGTCTGTTAGGGAATTCCTTTTGACACCCATTGGCTGATCACCATGGGGTGGTGATTCCTGTGCACGACAGTGACCCTGACATACTACTGCATCATCTGACCACTGGGATGACCCATTTCCGGGATGGTACCACATTGCATAATGAGAATTGAGTCAGGAGCATGCATCATGCTAGGTTTTATGAGCTGATCTATGAGATGATTGTGGATATCCGTGTATGTTATGCTTGGAACGTTTGCAATTGTATGTTGATAACCGTGTTGCTTCTTGATCGGGTTCTGCTCATTTCCTGTTGTATTTATTGTTGTTATTTAATATGATGAACTCACATTTGCTTTATTTGTGCCTTGTGGTTTGGCACCTGTGATGATCGCGAACCGGGTTCGTGTGAGCAGATGGGCAACAGTAGGTGCTTTTGGGAGAAGACCAGGTTGTTTGGAGCCGCCGTGTTTTGTCGGGATGTCAATGGACATGATCCCGGATAGGAGTTGCATTCTGCTAGATGCACCCCTTATTTTAATCCTTGTTTTGCTAATCATACCCCTGGCTTCTATTTCTCTTTTACCTCTCTTTTCACTGTAAAAACACTTGATGTATTTTCTTTTGAGACATAATCTTTGTAGTGGTAATTAACTTATGTTTGTAAATGAGTTCATATTTACCAAAGGGGTGTCCTTTTATTAAAAATGAATTTATGTAATAGTTATGAGTTAGTAATGCAGTAGCGACGTGACGGGTCGTTACATTAAGACTTATCAGATCAATCTTATACAACTTGTTGTGTCATTTGGCAGTAAAAAAGGACTTGTCATCTTCTGTCTTGACTATACATTGGCCCTTGTTGAAAGACACAATATAACCACTATCAATAAATTTACTTTTTCTCAGCAAATTATACTTCAGCCTTTCAACATATAAGATGTTGTCTATGGAAGTTAAAGAAAGAATCCCAACTTTACCTATATCAGTGATCTTTCCTTTGCCCATACCTCCAACGACAATAATTCCTCCTTCAATTGACTTTAGGTCAAGGAGCATAGACCTTTCTCCCTTCATGTGTCGTGAGTAGCCACTGTCCAAATACAAGCTTAAACCATGGCCTTTTCCTACCAAGGATATCTCAACTTTTTCATTTGTATCTTCCATCAAACAAATGTTGGCTTGTTCATCATTTGAATTGCAACTCTTCTCTCTATATGAGTCATCCCAGGTGACCATCAGACTTTTTGTTTTCTTGTCATTAGAGTATCTTATTTTCTTCAACTGGGGACACTTAGCCTTCATTGTTAGGTCTGGACAACCATGCGTTTCATCCACCTTGATATTCTAATGAGTTTTTGACAAGTGGACAAAATTATTATGCTAAAGGAATATCGTCCACAACTATGGAGAGTATGCTTTGTTTTAACCTATCATCCAACATGCAATATTCAGTGAACATCCACTCTTGTGCATAACAGTATAACATGTTGTCATAATATAAACTCGTGCGTTCAGTCTCAAAGACTGTATCACGAAAAAGGAAAGTGCATACTGTTTTATTCACATTCTATTTGCCTCTCTTACATCTGAATAACTGACATTTGAATTAAAGAAAAAGACATTATAGAAGAGAATAAAAGGCTTCCATGAATATTCCCTTGAAGGTCACTTTCAGAGCAGACAAAAAGAACATGGTGTTGTTTGTACCTTGGATAAAATCCTCACCATTCAGAGCTTGACATGTCGATCAATTCCTCTATGTGAGACAACGATCCCTTCAAGATAACGACGTAAATCCCACAACATATATTTCACTGAAGTCTATAAAAAGGATGTCTCCCCCAAATGAAGGAAGTTGACGGAAAACGAAGAAAAGAAAGAACAAGAGCGCAAGAAAAATTTGAAGTAAAACTCTATTATTACAACTACAAGTTTTAAATTGTCATTATCCTTTGCAAAACAAAGTAATTTGTATTTGTGCTTAATTGTATATTCACTCTTTGAGTGTTAAGAATACTTGTATTCAATCAAAAATTTGTTTGTGAAAGCCAGGAGTGGCTTAGTGTTAAAAAATACTTGGATTCTTAGATTTAGAGGGAGTCTAAGAAGATACGAGAAGTGGTGTTAAGAATACTTGTAAAGCCAATAGTGGCGGGGTAGAATACTTGTTTGTAATAAGTTATTGATTAGTGAAACCCTTTACTAGAGAACTGGACGTAGCTCAGGTTGAGCAAACCAATATAAATCAAGTGTTTCTACTTCTCTCCATATTGTTTTATCAAGTCTTCTCATTACTTTTTCTAATATCACTTTACACCAAGTGCTTATTTGAAAACTATTTTAAGAAACTCTTATTTGTCACTGGACAACCACCTTGTTCTTTTTAGTCTGTTTATTCTTATTGGACGACCAATGTTTGTCTCTGTATTATTCATACTAACTCTGTTATTGTGAAATTTTTTATCTTTGATATACACACTATTCAACCTGTTTTGTTTTAGTGTGTCTCTTGCAGATTCATCCATATGTCTAGGTTCCTAGGTTTTTGACATTGAAGCAAATGACCTTTTTGCTTTCCTCCTTGTACTTTTTTTTTGAATCTTGTGTCCTTTGTTCTAAAGGAATGCTAGAACTTTCTTTTTCGACATTTGCTTGAATTTTTTGGACATGAAAGTCATTTCATTATCTGCGGATCCTTCAGAATTATTGTTTTAACCATCAGACTCAACTAACAACACTATAAGAGCTTTAGAGGAGCTATTCTTTTCTTCTCTTCTGGAGCTAGTCTCTCCAAACTTTAGGGTCACAAAATCTTTCTTTGGCAGATGATATTTTTTTTGAATATGGACTTTATGAACTCTTAGGATATCAAATTGTTCATCCCATGCAAGAGGTTTTAGATTTCTAGCCTTTTAGGTGACTATTGTTTTTGGTTCCCACACCTTGGGAAAATTGTCTAGAATCTTCAGGTTTATTTGAACTTTGGTAAAGGTGTGTCTTAGAGCTTCAAGTCCATTTGGAAACATTTAAAGCCTTCCAAACATATCATCCACAAATTCTCATTCTTTTATGGAGAAGCTCTCATAGTGCCTCGTCAGAGTGATAACTTTTCTCAATTAAACATCCACTATCCCTTCATAGTTGATGCTCATTGAGTGCCAAATTTCTTTGGTTGTCTTCAACCTATAGATCTTGTTATACTTACCTAGACAAAGCGTATGTCAGAGTATAACGAGCTTTTGTATTTAGTTCCATTATAGCAAGGTTTGTGTCTGTCCATTCTGCTTCTGGTATGGAAATGGGTATGTCTCCATTTGTAATGATCAGTCAGAGTCTGTACTGAGTGTCCTTCTAGTAAGGATAGTTCTCTCATGTGATGCCTGATGACCTTGTGAGAGATGTTTCCTTAGTAATGAATTGACCGTTGCTGTTGTTATTTGTCATCAAGATCTTTCCTCTAGACACTGTCAGGTGGTCAACCCTTAGAGGCTGAGCTCTAATACCAAATTGTAGAGACAAATATCACAGGAATGGGGTTAAATGGTGATTTAAAAATTTTAAAGCCTTTTTCGTGAAAATAATGTTATTGTCTAATGGTGATTTAAAAATATTTTGTTTTGCTTTTGTTTGAAAATACATATGCATATGCATATGCATGAGTCATGGTCTCATATTAGATAAGATACAACTTTTGATTTATATATTTGGAAAAAATATTAATAACATTAAATTAAATGCTATATTAATATATTAACCAAAAATGCAATATTAGCATTTATTTGAAAATTTATTTTTTAAAACATATTTTATAAACTTTGTTTTAATAAAATCTTATTCAATAACAAAATTGTGTTATATTATATAAGCAAATAATTATTTATTTATATATTTATAATAATATTACATTAATAAATATTGTATTGAATTTTTTCCTCAAAACTTAAGCACTTTTATACATAAATATAGACAACAAAAATGGTTGAGAAAGAGGTTTTTGTGTTTCGTGGAGTTTCTTTGTTTTTTTTTGGGCACGAAATATTATTGAAAATGTGCTTTCATGTGAATACTTTTGTTATTTAGAAAAGAGAAAGATCTCGGTCAAAAAAAAAGAAAAGAAAAGAGAAAGATCTGGAAAATATTGAGTAAGATCACCAAAACATGATGATCAGCAACACTTGAGAAAGACTAATTAACAATCCAAACCTTCAGTTATTAATTAAGCTAGGTCACATTTCATGTCAAACAAGTGCACTTACCAAAACAAAATAAGTGTACTGTACAAACTGTTTATGTTGCATGCCAAATAAGTGCACTTACTAAAATACGTGACAATAAGCAAATGGACATTCCATCCCACGACCAAATAAAAAGAACCTAAACCAACAACTCTACAAATCAACGTGTCAAACTTTACTTACCACTCAACTTATATATTTATAATATTTAATATATATTTTTTAAATTACTAACTCATTCTAAAACAGAAAAATGAAAAAAAAGCCCTAAATACTGATTTGGGTAATTATATTTATACATTCAACTGTTTTAATAATTTACTTTCACCTCATTTTTGTTTCTATATTTCTCTTCATTTTGTATCACATTATTTGTTATACATATAAAAAAAGGATGTATAACATTTTCCTACTATTAATTACCATCTCTTGTCTTTTTCTTTTATATATAAAAACTTTATTGGAATTTTTATTTAATCTTTTTACAATAACTGATATGAAATGAAGACCAAATTACTAAATAGTTGGTATCTAAAAACAATTTTAATTGGATCCCTAAATTAAAAAGGTAGATCATAGATAAAGTTAGATTCCAGCTTAATTAAAAGAGTCTAACTCATTTAATTTAGTTAGTTTATGCTCTTTTAGAATGTAAGTTTTTATTTTGCTTTTCTTTTTGTATTGTATTTTTAATTTTCGTCAATTGATTGAACAAAGTAAGATACACCAGTTATTATAAAATGATAATATTATCTTAAATTTTTACGAATTAAATCTTTTTTATGAAACTTAAAACTGTCAAAATAATGTAATAAGTGGAGATTTTGAAAATTTAAAGGACTCAATTAAATTGCTTTAGATGATCAAAGACCTGAATATAACTTTTTTTTAATTTAAAGACTTAAAAAATTTCAAATAATTCAGGAATTAAATTTGCTTGCAATAATATAATGGAGGCCGTAAAAATAAGATTGAAATCCAATATAACACCCTGTGTACATAAGATATGTATGGAATCAATTCATTAAAAGAAACATTCAATTCCAGTTTTGCATATGGAATATTCAAAGTATTAAATAAGAAATAATATTATGAATCATAAAATTATAATGAAATACACTATGAATCAAAATGTCCGATCTTAAGGGATATTTTGAGGGACGACGACATTGAATCTCATGACAGAGAGGCTCAAGAAACGTTATTCAATGGCCTTTCTCCCATTAGGGGACTTTTTTTTAATTATTTACCAAATGGGGGTACCCAAAAAAAAAATACCATTTGGGGGTAAGTTATGCCACCTGGCACGACTTCTGCGTCAGAAGTCGTGTCATGTGGCACAACTCCTATTTTTTTTTTTAAAAACAATCTGTCGCTAAAATTTGGTCGCTAATTTCGGTCTCTATTTCAGTCGTTAACACTTTTTGCGACAAAATCTTGTGGTCGCAACAGGAAAAAAAACCATAACATTCTCAAAAAGTGTTAGCGACCGAAATAGAGACCAAAATTAGCGACCAAATTTTAACGATCGATTCTTTTAAAAATAAAAAAAATAGAGTCGTGCCACGTGACACGACTTCTGTAGCGACCGATTCTTTTAAAAATAAAAGAAATAGGAGTCGTGCCATGTCGCACAACTTCTGACGCAGAAGTCGTGACATGTGGCACGACTTATCCCAATTGGTAATTTTTTTTTGGGTACCCCCATTTGGTAAATAATGAAAAAAAAAGCCCCCAATGGGAAAAAAAACCTTATTCAATCTTCTTATTTTGAATTCTCAAAAAAGAAATTTTTGAATCAAAATTTTAATATATATTAATATATGGTCCAATAGAAACAAGAATTTCTAAGAACATTGGATTATTTTATTTCTCAGCAAAATAACCGTTTTTAAGTACTAGTGGATAATTTATTTAACCTAAAATGAATACATGCAAGAGCAAGAATAAACAAAATACACCTGTTTGTTTGACATATGTGCACGAATGCCCAAATCCGAGGGAGGGAGAAATAGATCAAAAGATCCCGCATTTAATAAACAAACCCAGCTATAGATAGATCATCGCAGCAGTTTTGGACAACAAAAACGTTAACTCCGTTATCGTCTTTGTCACTGTCATAATTTTCTCGTCGCAACTTCCACTAACGAAATTTAAAATCAAACTCTGTTGCACCCTCCGTCTCCGCAACTCACACGCCATTTCCTTCATCTTCATCTTCATCTTCCACGCTCTCCTTTTCACTATTCGGTAACCCTTCTCTCTCTCTCTCTTCAATTTCTCCTCATTTTCACTGTTTTCAGATCTATACACCGATATTGATTTTTTCTCTGCTATTTTAATTATAATACTTTGATTTCTTGCTGTTATCCTTTTTTCATTGTTAGTGGATTTTGTTTTGTTTTTCATTTTTTGTTGTTGTGGAATTGTAGATCTCTTTTTTAGTTCTGGAAATTTGATCTGTTTTGGCTACTGAAGCTGTTCGATTGATGCCTATGTGAATCTGAAATCGGAGCGGTAGTTTAATCCAACGTGATCTGGTTCCGGCGAAGGAATAGATTGATCGAACTACGTTGCTTGAAGCTCTGTTTCAACCAGCGGCACTTGTTGTGTTTTATTTAGAGCATTGGTTGAGGCGAAATTTGCAGTGATTTGAGGACTTTGGAGTTGAAGCTTCGTTTGAGAATGCCGGGTTTTAGGGGGAAAATTAGGATTGGAATTTTGATTATTGTTGTCGTAGGGATTTGTCTCGCTGCTTTGTATGGTTTGTTGAAGCCTATTTCGAATGGATGTATTATGACCTACATGTATCCGACTTATATTCCTATTTCGTCGTCGGAGAGCATTTCGCCGGTGAAGTATGGCTTGTACTTGTACCATGAGGGATGGAAAAAGATAGATTTTAAGGAGCATCTTAAGAAGCTTAGCGGTGTGCCCGTGCTTTTCATCCCGGGCAATGGTGGCAGCTTCAAACAGGCAAGGTCCTCTTTCTTCTTGTTCAGATTTAGTCAAAGTTGGTTTGGTTTTATGGTTAAATGTTTAGTTCTGGGTTAAATTATTTCAGCATGTTAAAGAAATATTGGATTATTGTGGTCTAAAGCTGAAAACTGGGAAAATATTATTGCTTGGTTTGAGTTGTTTTAATGTTCTTGAACATTTGAGGCATTAATATTGGGAGTATGTTGGTTTAGTTGTTATAGATTGATTCTTGAGTGGTTAATGTAGTTATATACTTATATTATATAGTATGATGACATGTAGACATAAATCTGCATATCTAGCTTGCTTTTTTCAAAGTTTGAGCTATGCTCACTTTCTGGCCAAGGTTTTTGATTTGAATCTAAGATTCTAGGGTTACTTGCTGCTCAATTCATTCTTGAAAGGTTTTATAGTTGGAGTTTGTGATTTCCATTGGGTAAGGGAATGTGGCTTCCCTTTCATTTGTGAAATTGAAAAACCAGGAAAAGAAGGAAAAAAGAGGAGAAATATGGCATAGATCCCATACGATTTACGAAACTAACTTTAATATTGATAATGATTTTCAGTTCAGTTGTTTCTGTCATTGCATTTTAATTAATTAATCTCTTTTTATACTATTGTCGCCCAAAATTTTATATTTCGATTAACATTTTCTGTTACTTTTATCCACATAATAGGTGCGGTCATTGGCAGCAGAATCTGATAGGGCATATCAGAATGGCCCCCTTGAGCGTACATTTTACCAAGAAGCTTCCCTAAGACCTGAAGAAGGAGGTGTAGATATAAATTTATCTGGTTTCCAATTACCCAGCCAGTATACAAGCAGGCTGGACTGGTTTGCTGTTGATCTTGAAGGTGAACATTCTGCCATGGATGGGGCGATTCTTGAAGAGCACACTGAATATGTTGTATATGCTATACACAAGGTAATCATTTTTAGTATATATCCAATGGAAGAAAATTAATATTGGATAAATATAACCAGGTTGTAATCTTAACTCTTGAGATAGTTTATTTGTAGTTTGCAGATGGCCGATTTTTTTTTAATTGAATTTGTTATCATTGTTGTGCAGTCATCCTGTTCACACTAATGATATATATAATCTCAACGAACTGAGAATGTTGTTTCTTATTATTGATTATCAACATCATTAAAATCCAAGAATTATGTGACTTGTTAGAATGACATAGTTAAACCCTCAGCTCTGCAAATGTTCCCTTAATCTTTCTTTGTCTTAGTGCAAGTAAATTTTTTTTTATTGATTCCAATTTTAGACCATCCTATGGTAGTAGACAAACCCCTTGGCTTTGTTGATGCTTTGAATAACACTCTTCTCTGTTTTCAAGTCATCTTAGACTTTATAGTTCTGGTGTATGCACTCTTTTCTTCAGTTGGTGTTATCCCTGACGTTTGCTCTTATCTTTCTGGCTTTACTTTGCTCGAGGTTGGTAATTCTTGAAATTTCTCCCTCTGTTCAATGCTTATGATGATGTGGCCTTGCAGATTTTGGACCAATATAAAGTGTCTGATGACGCTCAAACAACAGAAGGTGCTGCAGTTTCTGGGAGTTTTCCGAAAAGTGTGATACTAGTTGGTCATTCAATGGGAGGTTTTGTTGCTAGGGCTGCTGTTATCCACCCTCATCTTAGGAAATTAGCAGTTGAAACTGTTCTTACACTTTCAACCCCACATCAGTATGTTTATTTCCTATTATTGTTATTCTTGTTGTATTTCCATGTGCTGCTTAAATGTTTGATGGGATACATGTATTTTATTCAGATCACCTCCTGTGGCATTGCAGCCTTCATTGGGTCGTTACTTTGCACGTGTAAATTCAGAATGGATAGAAGGATATAAGGTTCAAACCACGAACACAGGGCATTATGTGTCTGATCCAGTACTCTCTCATGTTGTAGTTGTATCTATTTCTGGTGCATACAATGATTACCAGGTATTGTTTACGTGTTTTCACCTTCTCCCCTATATGCAGTAGATTTATCAGCAATGATATTTGACAGAAAAAAGATGCTTTGTTTGTCTATGCTTCAGAAGATTATTTTTCCTTATGCTTTGTTAAATTTGAACATTTTTCTTGATTTTGCATAGCATCCCTCTTTTTGTATCCATTTATGGACATTCTTAACTTGTATCTCCTTTTTGAGTTACTGCAAAAGTATTATTTAATTGGCATCTTATGCAACATCTAGAAATGAACTTTGTTACATTTTGAGTAAATGTTGGTTGTTATGGAAATTGATCTTTTGTCATCACACTAAGGAAGTTCTAGTTTTACAGTCACAGAATCACATTTCTTAATATGGAAGTTCTAGTTTTATACAATGATTACCATGTACTGTTAACATGTTTTTGCCTTGGCATAATGATTTAGTTTTTGTTATTTTTTATCTTCAGGTACGGTCAAAATTAACATCACTTGATAATATTGTGCCCCCAACCCATGGCTTCATGATCAGTAGTACAGCCATGAAAAATGTGTGGTTGTCAATGGAACATCAGGCTATTTTATGGTGTAATCAATTGGTTGTCCAAGTAAGTAGTTTTACTTTTTGTCAAGAGCATATACTTGGTTCTTCTTTATGTGGTCCTTATCATTTATATTCTTATCTAGGTATCACACACGCTTCTTAGTTTGATAGATTCCAGAACCGGCCAACCATTTCCAGATACTCAAAAGAGACTTGCAGTTTTTGCAAGAATGTTGCGTAGTGGAATATCACATAATTTTGACTGGATGATGCAGTTACCCTCTTATAAACAGTCACTAAACATTCCTGCCCAGAATACAAATGATGTCACTGGTATTATCTGCTTCTGTTTTTAATTTTATTATCTCATAATTCTTGTATTTAGTTTGTCTGAAAACCCATTGAAAAGCTTTCTGGAATCATCTAATAATCATTCCATCACTATTTTATGTGCATATAGCTGTTGAAGCATTTTCTAATAATATAAAGTTAAATTATACTTTATGGGCAAAGAAGATAGCTTTTCCATTATTTCCATGTGTTTTCTTCTGTAACAAGTCATCTTGATTTATATTGGTAAAAACTCTTATGAATGCTTGCCATTATGATTTTTCCATAACTGATGCAATGTACAAACATTTTTGAAAATGATGTTGCATTGCATATGAAAATCATTTCTATTGTCACTTGGTGGTTTCTGTTTAATTTCACTAAATTTCATCAATGTCAATCTTTGTTATTTTGGATATAACCTACCACATTTGTGCAAAATTTTATATTCAAATTATGTTGTGGCTACAGGATCTCTAGTGTATAGACCGGTTGCTTGTCCTGCCAATATTCATTGGAATGATGGGGGCCTTGATAGAGACCTATACATTCAGATAAATGAGTTGATTGTATTAGCAATGGATGGTCGAAGGCGGTGGTTGGACATACAAAAATTGGTATTTGTTTATTGTTTCTTTGATATGATATCCAAAATACTTGACATACATAGAAGAAAAGTTCTGTTGAAATTGTAGGGATTTAGGTCAAGAAGGAGGAAAAGAGAGAACAAACATTAAATAATAAAAAAACTACGTACCCCATTACCCAAAAACCCCTCGCTATGCGAAGGTAAGGGGGAGGAATATTGTACACAGCCTTACCTTAGCATATGTAAAGAAACTGTTTCCGGATTCGAATCCATGGCCAACAAGTCACCAAGACACAACTTTACTTCTGTGCTAGGGCTCGCCCTCAACAGACATTAAAAAAAAAATAGTATATATATATGCTGTGCAATGATAAAATGCAAAGCACTAACCCCTATTTATACAAATACTAGTCTCCTAATCCTAATTGAATTAGGAAACATATCTTGGAATATGGAAATTGTTGAAATTATGAATGGCCCCTTTGCAAATCTTGTTTGAAATTATGAGGGCACCAGCCTAGTTGGGGTTCTCCCTCTCTCTCTCTCTCCATTCTCTACCTTAATTTGTATAAAAAAAATCTTGAAATGTTGGAGAATGAGCTAGTCAGCTAGTAGATTTGCTGTGTGGGCTTGTACTTGAGAGTTGCTACTTTGTCCAAAATGCCCAAGACAATTTGAACTTGCCCCCTTATAGTTTTATATCCTCATCATTTGATAGCAATTGCTATCAGAAAATGTATATTTCTGTAGTATATATCAGCAGAAAGAAGATAACAAGAAGATCAGAAGCTTCCAAGCATTGAGATGAGTCTCTAGCCCCTAACAATTTGGTTAAACATCATAATACCTCCTACTCAACTCTTTCCAATATAACAGAGTACTTTTATTCTTTCTATGTAACTAATTCCCCCTTTCTCTCACTGCTGACTATAGTAGATATTGGGCCCTGGTTATTCTTGGGCCTTTGGATGTAAACCTGTAAAGGTTTAGGAACCTTGAAGGGCTTGGGGTTTGGGTTCCTATCATCATTCGTTACCTCATCAGCTGATGTGAGACTTCATTCTTCAATCTGCAGCTGTGACTTATGTTAGCAATGGGCAGCAGTCACATGAGGAGGTCTTGAAGGTTTATATGAGAAGCAGAGGGTAGTGGGAAGTAGCTCCGCTAGTTAATATAGCTGGGGGCATTTTAGGGACAATTATTTTAATAATTATGAGGATTAGTTGGTTTCATGAGATTACAACCGTCATAGCATCAACTTAATAAAATATGGGATGTAAATAGGAATTACTAAATTAGGGAGCACAAAGATAGGGTATGAGAGGTTAGAAACAGAGAAGACTGTGCTGCAGTGTAATAAGGGAGTTCTACCTTGAAAGATCACCTTGACCTTGTTGTTTGAATGAATAATACAGAGGAAGTTATTCTTGGTTTGCTGCCAGTGTTCATCTTAATCACTATTTATTTTTGTGGGTTTGTAACACTTATTTGTTGCCTTCAATAGTTGCTTGGCTCTTTGTCATTGAACCCTCCCTTTTTTTTTTTTCGTCTTGGGCCTCAGGTCCTCCCATGGATCCTCAATGGGCTGAGAGGCCAGCCATTGATATCCTGTTGAAATTATGGATGAACTGGTGCATCTATAGTGTGTGCCTGTACTTGAAGTTGTTGCTTTGTCCAAAATGCCTAACCTAAGGCAATTTGGACTTGGCTCCTCAAGTTTTATATTCATTTTATTTGTAACCTCACCAGTTGATGTGCCCTGTGGGGCTTCATTCTCCAACAGAAATTACTCACAAGAAATCATGTATGATAATTTGAAATATTCTAAAATTCAATAATGATATTATAAGATATTTTCTTGATATTCTAACTCTCTCTAACCAACCCCAATTAGTTTGGATTAACGGTGCTGTTGATGTTGATTCTAACTCTCCTAAAGTTAAAAGCTTACTACACTTTAAGCTTGTTTCAAATACGGTTATATGTAATTAAAGAAAATAGACTAAAATTATAATGCAGTGGCAGGTCGACAACATTTGGGGACTATAAATAAGGCTAGTATGTTTGGGATTGGAGATGGGGCTAGGTGGCATCTGGGACAAAGGTACACCTACACCTTCATAGATGCAAGCATTCCATTTCAATCACATTGACCAAAGGACCATATAAGTTGCACATACTGCCATATGCCTCTTTTTTTTAAAAAAAAGAAAACAGATTATAACTCTTATTGATGTTTTCTTTAGACATTGTTTGTGGGGATGCATAAATTTCCATTATAATGTTGAAAACTTTTGTTCTCAGTAATAATTATAGAAATATCATATAATAGTTTTTTTTTTTTTAAAAAAAGGAGGCATCTCAAGCGTAAGTCAACCCTACAAAACCGGCTTGTAAGGTAAGGGTTGCCCCCCACTTATATACATTTTTAAGGCCATATCTCTAAACGATGTGGGATCTCCAACACACCTCCCTCACTAAGGACTGGACATCTCAAGCATGAAGTTTGCAGGACTAGACATTTGCGGATGGTCCGATAACAACTCAATAGTGGGTTGCCCGATAGGCCCAACAAATCTCTCTAGAATAGCCTTTGATACCATCTTAAAAAGTGAATTATGAGCCTACCTGAACGCCACAAAACTGGCTTGTAAGGTGAGGTTGCCCCCCACTTATATAAACTTTTAAGGCCGTATCTCTAGATGGTGTGGGATCTCCAACCATAAATAACTTGTTTCCATTTGCTATTGGAGATTCTCAAAATGACCTCTAATCAAGCACTCAGCTTCCTGGTCAAGTAGTATATCTTTCAATTATTTGTTTGAATAGAACAATTTTAATTTTGAAGGTTTTAGACCATTTTATCTTCTCTAAATTTGAAGAAGATATCTGCTGAATTTTGTGTATGGTAGATATGAATGTTGTTCATGATCAGCATGACTATTTCAGGAGTCAGATTAATTTCATTTTCTAATAAATTTTCTAGTTTCAAGGATTCCTAATTTCTCAATTTTCTTTCTCTTTGTTTTACATCATAGATAATCATGCCACAATGCAATTCCTGAACCATTTAATCTGAATGTGTAGGGTTCAAATGGAAAAAGTCATTTTGTGCTTGTGACCAATCTTGAGCCATGTTCTGGAATTAGACTTCATTTGTGGCCAGAAAAGGGGAAATCTGCTACAAGTTTACCTCTCAATGATAGGGTTGTTGAAGTAACATCAAAGATGATGCGCATTCCCTCAGGCCCAGCACCACGGCAGGTATATCATGCCTATTTCCAGACCATTCTTCTTTCTTGTTTGGATTATCTGTTATACTACATTACTATTGTTGAGTTCTTTAAGATAGTCTGAAGATGTTTAATAATTTTATATGGGTACTCATAATATTTAATCTGCAATATTATAACAGCTTGAACCTGGCAGTCAGACTGAGCAAGCTCCTCCATCTGCTGTATTTTGGTTGGGTCCTGAAGATATGCATGGCTTCAGATTTCTTACTGTCTCAGTTGCACCTCATCCGGTACAATTTTGATTTTTGATTGATTTCCTTTTAGATATTAAGAAATGCACATCCTCCAACAGGTATTCATAAATATTTATGTTTTTTTACAATTCTTTTCTTCCCTTAGGCCTTATTTGGTTTGCTTGATAAGGAGATTTTGAGATTTGAACCTTTTTTTTCATTTTAAAATTTCCATGTGAAAGCCTGTATGCTACTTTACGTTTGGTCTTACAAGTCAACAACAACAACACCTTTAACCCAAGCTAATTGAGATAGGTGGTAAATGAACTGAATGATAGATACGAAGAGGTTGAAAAAAAAAAGACAAAGGTAAAAGCAAATAAGGAGGGGGGAGATGAAGAGGAAAAAATCTAAAAATGAACCATCTAGAACATAGAGATAACAATGGGTCTAACCCTCCACTAAGCTTATAGCTTTTCTCCATTCCGCCCTAAGGCGCACATCGTCCACCAATCTATATCTCATTCCATTAAGTCATGCTTAACTACCTTTCCCAAGGTAAGTTTCGGTCTACCTCTCTTTGTGTTGAACTCTTGGTAACAAACTTTTGTTCTTACAGGAACATTCAAGGGTCGTCTCATTATGTACCCAAACTACCTCAATCTATTTTCTTTCATCTTTTCACTCACTGGTAATACTGTTACCTTTCGTCGAATATCTTCATTTCTTATCCATTTTCGTATAATCACACATCCACCTTAACATCCTCATTTCTACTACCTTATTTTATGCTCATGTTGCCTATGTGTTGGCCAACATTCAGCTCCATATAACATTGCAGGTCTTACGGGTGTTTTATAGAATTTTCCTTTTAGCTTAAGGGGAATTTTGCGGTCACACAACAATCTAGATGCACTCTTCCATTTGATCCATCCTACTCTGATTCTAATGATTTATTTCCTCATCAATTTCTCCACCTTTTTACAAAAATTGATCCCAGGTATCTAAAAACATCTTTGTTGGGTAGCTCTTGACCAAGTAAATGCACGCGGTCTTGATCATCATCTCTTATGAAAACTCATATTTCACAATACTCAGTCTTGCTCCAGCTTAACATGAGTCCTTTAGACTCCAAAGTGCTTCTCTCAAATTTCAAGTTTCCTATTAACATCGTCTTTGGTCTCATCAGTAAGCACAATATCATCTGCAAAAAACGTAAGTTTGGTCTTACAAGTACCTTCCATAAAATTGGAAAGGTGATTTTCATCTGGATGGGTGGATTGTTTCTTCATCACCAAATATTGTTTATCTTTTTGTATTCTTAAATTTCTGGTGTAAGGGTAATTTCACGTGGTCATTTACTAATTATGATGACTGATGATGGAATAATTGAATCATCCTGCTTATAAATATGATGTATTTTTTGTATGGTCTTTGTAGTTGAAAATGTGTGTTCCATATTTGTGTGTGTAATGACAATGTGGTTCTCAGACTATTTCAGGAAGACCCCCGCCAGCAGCATCCATGGCAGTTGGACAGTTCTTTAACCCAGAGGAAGGAAATCAAGAGCTATCTCCATGGTTTATGCTTCAATCTACCTATTTTCAGAAGGTTATTATTTTCATGGAATGTTGACTGACCTCACTATATTGTAGTTTTATTCAGTTATATGATTTTATTTCTTGAGTTTCTTTTCATTGCAAGACTCAATGTTTTTTCATCAGCATTTCTAATTTTGCAGTTTTTAGGATATACATGATATATGGCTTAAGCTTACTGTGATGTACAATGTTGGAACAATTTAATTAGAAATCAAGTGAAATTATCCTGTTACGATGTTAAAATATGTTCCTAAATCTTCAGCATGTTGCTTGCAAGTGCATGGAACAATTTTTTCTTCTTCCACTGGCGAAAGCTTAACTTTGATGCGCTATGTTATGCAGGATTTGGTTTTTTGTATGTAGACCTAGTTTGATAGCAGAACTCAGGGGGCTTTTATCATGCTTCAATGGTTCAAGCTTCCTTAGTTCTGTTATGTTATTCTAGGATATTGGTATGCAGTACTTCTTGTAATGCAGACAATTCTTTTGAGATATATATATATATATACTTTATTTTTGCTGGCCAAAAAAAATGCAGGATTTGGTTTTGGAGGAAGCTCATCCTCTAGCTGTCAAATTATCATTTGCCATCAGTTTGGGTCTTCTACCTGTTACTTTCGCTTTGAAAACTGTCAGCTGTGGAATTAGAAACTCTGGATTTCCCGAAGAGGAAGCTGGAGACCTTGAAAGTAGTAGTAAGAATTCTAATCCACTACCAACTGGACTACTGGTTTAGAATTTTATTTTCTCTTTTGTGCTAGTTTTCTTAGGTTTAATGGCATCATGGTATATTCACTATAGAAAATCCACAAACTGGCTTGTAGGATGAGTGTGGCCCCTAAAGAGGCCGCTACCAAGGCAGGCTAATGGGGATCGCAATTAAGGCCTCTTTCCAATAGATTTTTTTTTCACTTGTTAGCATAGACGAATTTCGATGATACAAATAGACATACTATGTATAAACTAGTTTGACAGAATGATGTCATTATTCCCTTCAGATCAACATATCTGAATGCTCTCATCAATCAGCACCATATGCCTTTACTTCTATGCTATTAGACATTTAGAATATTATGGATTTTATTTAGTATTATTAGTGGCTTTGGACCTACGAAGCACAAACACTTCTCTTGTTTGAAGTGTTGCCGTGCCAAACACATTTCAGACACCGACACTTGTCTGGCACAAGTCCAACACTTCAAATTAGGTGGCCAATTAAAAAATTAGTTTTTGTTGGTAACACTTAAGCGGTTAAGCGGACACCTTTACGCAACTTGGACACTTGAACCGACACCTCCGTATGGATCTATGCACATTAATATTCTTAAAAAACTATTTATTTTTTAACTTTTAGAAAAGTCAGCTTAAAATATAATATAAAATATTAACAAAAATAATGTCTCTACTCTGTCGACCTTTTTGAGGCTTGTTATCTTAGAAATAACATCGAACATTGGTTTAAAAAGGTGAATATACTATCAATTTAGATATTTTGTTATATTACTCATATTTCATTTCTGCATATAGTTGAATGCATTATAAATTTGTGATTAATATTTTTTGTGCAGTGTTTGATATTTTCTTTTCAGCTGAGATAACTATAGCTGGGTATTTCAGGGCTTTGCAAATTGCGCTGTTTCCCACCTGTTGCACTTGCTTGGGATGATACATCTGGTCTTCATGTATATCCAAATTTGAACAGTGAGACAATTGTTGTTGATTCCTTCCCAGCTCATTGGAGTTCAACTCAGAAATCTGAAAAGACAATTGTTCTTTTGCTGGTATGTATCACCTAATCACCTAATACATAAAAAATTGAGCTCTTTTCCCCCTTAAATTCTTCAACAAATAGAGCACAGAATTAGTTTCATGTAAAAGAATTTGTAAAGGGATGCCATACTACCCAATTTCTGACTATCTAGCATTCTGTTACTGGCAATGGCAGGTATTATGACAATTCTTTTAATTTTTATTTATTTTTAATTTCTCCACTATTCTACAGGTTGACCCACATTGTTCTTATAAGAGTAGCATTTCAATTTCTGTTAGTGCTGCTGCAAGTAGGCTTCTATTATTGTATAGTCCAAAGGTAATGAAATTTCTTTATGCCTGAATTTTTTAATTGCTTATCATGCATTTTAATTATTTATTTGGATTTCCAATATACTTATATACCATGGGCAATTTTTTTTTATCCTCTTTTGTACAATTTGGTGTTTTTGATTGATTTACAAATGTGAATTGTTTGCTCATGCTTATGGTCCAGAAATACTTAGTATTTGCTTGTTTTGTTCTCTCTTCATATCCATCCTCTTTATGGATTCTAATTCTTCTCCAATAATTTTTTCATTGGCTGTTGTTCATGCAGATAGTTGGTTTCTCTATTGCTGTTGTTTTCTTTGCTCTAATGCGGCAAGCATTTTCATGGGATCTTGATCTGCGGATACCATCAATGCTGACTGCTGTGGAATCCAATTTGACACTAATATCACATTTCTTTCCCCTGGCCATTCTACCCATTTTCTTTTCCTTATTCCTTTTGTTGTTGATGTCTCAGCCACTTCCTCCATTTGCTAGCTTCATTAGCATCTCTCTAATTTGTTATATCTTTGCAAACGGATTCATAGCTATTCTAATTTTGATTTCTCACTTGGTATTCTTTGTGGCTGCTGTTACACATATTTTCATCAAGACGAGGTTAGTAGACTGATTGATACCACTTATCACCCTAAATTTGCCCGCATGTTTGCTAATGTCTAGTAGGGTAGCCTTGATATCATATTAATAGGAATTGTCTTAGTAAATCACATTTCCTGTGCATATCTATATTTATTCTCTTATTTCTACCAATTTTTTTAGGCTTGCTAATCAATAAAAGAAATGCTAATCACGTTGCTACATTTAATGATAAATAACATGGGAAAATATATTGCAGGTGGCAAATGTGGGAACGGAATGTTAGCTTTTTTTTCCTTCGTTGGTTTGTTAGTCATTCGTCTAGCTTCTTTTCTCTAAAGGTAAAGTACAACCTTATATGTGAGGCGGTTGTCAAATCAAGTATGTTGTAACTTGGTTTCTTATCCACATTTCTAAATTTCATTGTTGATTTGCTTATTTCTGTGGGTGAAGGGGTAGTAGAATAGAGGTGGAAAGTAGACAAGGGAGGGTGCTTATGCTAGAACCTTCTGTTTTCTTTTGTACTTCAAGTTCAGCACATTAACCTTTGAATCTTGGTACTTACATTAAACAGGTGATTAGGGTTCTAAGAGCAAATCAAGTAATTGTTATGGCAGTTACTGCAATGGTCTTGGCAAGCCTGGTTCATCCATCCTTTGGTCTCCTTATACTTCTCTTCTCTCATTTTCTCTGTTGTCACAATGCATTATGCAGGTATATCTCTTCTACATTTATTCATTTCTTTTTAGTTGTTACTGCAAAGGATTAATAACATCTGATCAAATGATATCTTCCTTATACTTTCAAATGTCTATCAATCTATCTTACCTGCAACTGACAGATGTAAATCAGTATGAGTTTTAACAAATCCAGTGTCAGTGTGTTAATATCTCTTTTCCATATGTTGCTTACGTGTTAGAAACTATTGGGTGAGAGAAGATGCTATTTGATTGCAAGAATAACTGGGAAAGTGAAATAATTTGCGTCATTAAGATAAGTGGAAGTTTTGGGCTGAAGTTTAGGGAAGATATTTATGCAATTCATTGTGTTAACTTGTTTAGCTATTTGTGATACTGAATTTTCTTTTTGTTTTTGTAGCAGTTTCCTGACAGCATCTTGTCGCAACCATGAACAGAATAATGAAAATTTTGATTGTAACAGTGAAGACTATATGGGGTCTGAAAGGCAGAAGTTCAAATTTGATGGTAGTTTCAAGCGGACTTTCCCTTCAGAAGACAATTCCTCCAACAGTCCAGATTCATCAAAAAGTTTTGGTGACACACAATTAGATTTATTTCACCATCGCCATGGCTTGTTGATATTGCATCTTGTTGCAACTATGATGTTTGCGCCATCCGTTGTAGCTTGGTTCCAGGTACAATATATCAATTAATTGTCATGTTAACATTCTAAACATATACTGCCATGCAACCACTTTTCTTGGGGGGAATGTTCTAGGGAGGCTCTAATGGGGAGAATTGGGAAAGGGGAATGTGGTTTGATTGAATTCCCAAAACATAATTATAGCCTCCCGGTGAAGACTAGGAGAGATCTGTGCTTACAAAATCTGACCCATAATCTTACATATGTTTCTCCATTCATAGTTAGATACTTAGATACCAACACTTACAGAACTATGTTTCAATTTGCGTCTATTCTTGTTCTTTTTCAATGGAGTCTTTCTTCTTCTTTCCTTTTCTTTCTTCTTTAGGCCTTTTCACTTTCAAACAAAAATAATGAACTGTGTTCTGTTGAATGTGCACCTTGTTCGTTTTCATCATTTTGGGTATGGATAAGAAATAAATCAGTGCAGTTGATGTTGAAGTTGTACCTAAGTTGAATGGGAAAAATCCAAGCTCCATTTTTTTTTTTTGAAATTCATTATCTCTATGTTCGAGATGGTCCCTTTTTAGCTCCTTTTCTCTTCATTTTTCCCCTCCTTCTTTCACTCTTTTCTTTTATCTTTTTTTTTTTCAACTTCTTTGTATCTATCATTAAGTTCATCTACCACCGGCCCTAATTAACTTGGGTTAAAGGTACTGTTGATGTCGATTGAATAGAAGTATAGTTCATGGTAATTTACTGGATTACTTCTTGAAAGAAAATATACTATTACTTTTTATAACTGTTCATTTCCATATTTATCTTTTATTTTTGTAGAGATTGGCGTTGGGTGAGTGCCTCCCATGGCTCCTGGATTCAGTGCTTTGCATCGGCGTCATTCTTCATGGCATCTGCAACTCGAAGCCTGAATTCAATTCCTTCTTCTTATCCTATACTGGGATCCCCATCCGCAATGTTAGGCTATATTTTATCTATCTCATAGCTGGATACTGGTCCTATTTTTCTGGTCTCGCTTTGGCTCCGTACAGTGCGTTTTATGTTATGGGTGCTGTGGGGGGCATTTCCTTCGCTTTAAGGATGTCGCGTAGACGGAACGGGGAAGAGAAAGAGGTTACTTATAGCAGCCGGAAGCATTCTCACAGGCACTGAAAGTTTCGAAAACCACTTTCTTACTAATAGTAGAATGCCACGTGTGTGTATGTATGTGTAATTGTTTTGATGATGATTACTAATGAGTGGAATGTGCCCCATTGAGATGGTGCACCTAGGTCAATGATGTTAGATATTTGATTTCTTATAGAACGAGCAGGCTTTACCGGTTTGATGTGTTTATGCTGGTATTCCTGTGGAAACTGTTGTAACATTTAGATAGTTAAGATTAGTGTCTTTTTCATGTGCTGCGGCTTTTTTGCTGCTGTTGTGTCATTGTTTTACGAGGATATTCTGGAATATTTTTTTTGCAATTATGCCTGAATATGAGGAAATTAAAGTTTTTCCTATGGTTGGAGGTAACTTTTGTGCTCTTAATCTCACATGAGAATGATCTTCGAAATGCATTGATATAAAGAGAGCCTTCACAGCAAAGGTATAAATAGTAAAGATAAGATTCAACTATTTGGATTAAAAATTTGATCAAGTTCACGTTTTATTAGACAAACGAATTCACGTTGATTAGTCGAGAGGAATTTTAGCAATACAGTCTAACATTCTTTTTTCTAATACTCTCAATTGTTCGAAATTTATTAAAAATAATAAATTTTAGTGACTATTCTAAATTAAGAGATAATTATTAAATGATAAGTGAAATTCATAAAAATATAATTTCTAATAAATTTTAGTCTATTGTTAGAATTTTATAAAGGTTTAGAGAGTGTTGTTAGTATTTCCTCTTATATAGATAATTCAAGTTCAAACTATATAATTTTTTTCTGTTTAGTTTGAGATTGCATGTATCTTCTAGCGATAGTTAATTTTTTTGAATCGAGTAGGATGATTATAAATGACAAAATATGATAAAAGTTTGTACATAATACATGAGAGCAAGTTTAAAAATTTCTATCAATCTATAAAATGTTTTATAAAAAAATTAATTATTTAAGATTTAAATTTATTTTGGTTCTTGATAAATATAATTTGCTCTATAATGTTAGATAAAAAGAATTAGGAAGTCGGATACAACAAGCATAGTAGTGGTACTATATAACGTAAAATCATAACACATACAATGCTTATAATAAACAATTAATACAAAGAAAAAAAATAATAGAAATGAGTTTTAAAAAATCTGAGTTAAAGTAAGTTATGCGTTGTTTTTAGAGAGAAAATGATCCATTGGAGTGTGTGCAACGAAGGATTCTCGAAAGAAAAAAACATTAATGCTCCAAAACATTTTTCTGTGGCAATAGAATTTTATATTGAACAATAGCTTTATCAGTATATGTATTTCTAGTGTATTGTCTCGTATGTTTTGTGAGCAGAAACTATTTATTTAACGTTAGAATATAAAAAAAGGCCTTTGCTTTCTACGTTACATCAACCACTTTTCCAATACACCCAATACTTTTTATTTAATCCCAAAAGTACCCTTCATTGTTATTTGTTGTTGGTGTTAAGTGTTTTTGTTCATTTGGCTTCTCGTTGTGGTTTTTTTCTTCAAGTTTGTTCTCTTCCTTGCTGGTTGTTGTTAGTTATTTGTGTGGCATTGGTATTTGTTTGTTGGCAGAGGTCGTTTTGAGTGGTAGTTTTTCGTTCACCAGACGTTTGACTTTGTCGGAGAAGGTAATGCGCTTTACATTTGGTTTACACCCATTCGTGTTGTTCATATGGATTAGGTAATCCGTATGGATGATATTGATTGTGAATCTGTATGCTTCATACAGATTGTCTAATCCATATTTCATATGGATTAGGTAATTTTGTAAGAAGTATACGGATTCACCATTCGTGTGCTTTATACGGATTAGCTAATCCGTATGAAACATACAGATTGTGTAATATGTATGGTTCATGTGAATTAGCTAATCCGTATAAAACATACAGATTAGCTAATCCGTATAAAGCATACAGATTAGCTAATCCGTATGAAGCATACATATTTTTTTAATGTTTGTTTTGATAAATTTCTTTATTTAAGCATAAACATGTTTATTTATGTTAGAAAAATAATGGTAGGATAAATAAAGTATTGATGTTATAATATAAGATTATTATTAATTTGTAACAATCCAAATAAAATGAAATGGCAAGTGAAATGGTGTAGGAAACAAACACCAAATGTTTAAGGTTTAAATTTATTTTAAAATGAAATGGCAAATAAAATTTTTATATTGATACATTTTTTAATGTGGATATAATTTTGTGACTATTGTTAACACTTTAATGTTATTAATGAATATTTTTTTGGATGGTTTGTTAAGATGGACAACGATGAGTGGATGTATGACACTATTATGTCCAAAGAAATGAATATGAATGAATACAATAGAGAGGAATGTGCTTCATTTGAAAATCTGAATTGTTCAGTTGACTGTTCTGATGCCTTCAATACTTATGAGGTAATTATATTATTTTGTATTTTGTTAAAGTTGTTAAATGAAAGATTGTAGAAGATTTAACATGTATTATGTGTTTCTGTAGGTGTTTCATTCCCGTAAGGAAGTATTGAAATGGGCTCATACTGTTGCATATGATACTGGTTTTGTGGCTTTGATAATTAGGTTTGACACATCAATTGGAAAAAGAGGAAAGACCTCGTTTGTTTTAATTGATTGTGAAATGAGTAGAAAGTATAGAGCATACAACAAAGATTTAGTAAGGACAGTGACTAGCACTAAAAAATGCAATTGTCCTTTTAAGCTGCGAGCGAAACCAGTCTCAGGAGGTGAATGGTGGATGGTCAAGTTAATATGTGGGATTCATAATCATGCTTTGGCTAAGTCATGGATGGGACATCCATATGCTGGGCGACTAATTGAGGATGAGAAGACTATTGTAGTTGATATGACAAGGTCCATAGTGAAACCAAAGAATATTCTTCTAACTTTGAAGGAGCACAATGCCAATAATTTTACAACAATAAAGCAAGTGTACAATGCACAATATGCATACCGTTCTTCTATAAGAGACAATAATACCGAAATGCAACAATTAATGAAGCTTCTTGAATGCGATATGTATATCCATTGGCATAGACTAAAGGATGAAAATATTGTACATGACATATTTTGGACACATCCGGATTCAGTGAAATTGTGCAACGCATGTCATATGGTATTCTTGATAGATAGTACATACAAAACTAACAGGTACAGACTCCATTTACTTGATATTGTTGGTGTCACACCTACTGAGATGACATTTTCAGCTGCATTTGCGTATTTGGAAGCCGAACATATAAACAATGTTGTGTGGACTCTTGAACGCGAAAAGTTAATTTTTCCCTAAGGTTGTTGTTACAGATAGAGATTCAGCATTGATGAATGAAGTAAAAACTGTGTTCCCTAATTCAACCAACTTGTTGTGTCGATTTCACATTGACAAGAATGTCAAGGCAAAATGTAAAACCTTTATTCAACAAAAAAAATGCATGGGACTATGTCATGGAAGCATGGGGGAGTCTAGTTGATTGTGCTAGTGACAAAGAATGTGATGATTGTCTTAATAAATTTGAAATTGCTTGCTCACCATGGCCAACGTTTGTTGATTATATGTAAGACACATGGTTGACTCCCTACAGACAAAGGTTTGAAACAGCGTGGACAAATCCAGTATTGCATTTTGGAAACACCACAATTAATAGGTATGATAAGTGTCATGATTGTTTAATTTGTGGTTTTAAGGACATACGTTACATGTTGATTTACAAGTTTTTTTGTGCGCAAAACTGTAGAGTTAGCCCATTGGACCTTGAAGAGACTACTAGAAAATAGCTTTGGAGATCTGTGTAGTGCAAAAACTACAAGTTGTTTTAAGGACATACGCTTACGATAGGTGGTCACAGGTAATGGCTTCGCATCCTTCCATCGACAGGCATGTGGTAGACTCTCCTAGTATTACTCATTTGCAATGACATTCCCAACAGTTGAGAAATGCTCATATATCCAACGCTACAATTACAAAAACATACACCACAATGAATACATTAATAGTACACATTAATATTCTAAAAATTGAAATACACAATTGTCAAGACAAATACCTGCAATAGAGTGATATTGCCGACAAGATGTTTGTCGTGGTGCTGACATGCATAATTTAAATTCTCATACATGTGGGCAAGTGTAGCTGCTCCACAGGCAAAACCCCCAGATTGATCCAAATCGTGAACTGCGTCCAAGTATACAACACTGATATGTGTAACACTCTTGTTAGCAAAGAGCATGCATCCTACATGATGAAACAAATAGGCTCTGACTGCTACAATCCATTTGTCTTGCCTCACACCTCACATGGTAAATGTCTCACAGCCAAGAAAGTCGAACATTTGCTCGGTCTCAGCTCGTGCTTCTTGTGTAGTCACTTCAAGCAAATCAACCAACAACTGAACCGCCTCTGTTACATAAATTGGAACATAACTTTGGAAGGCCCCAATAATTGGTATATGCAACAACGATGCAACATCATCCAAAGTGATCGTTAGCTCCCTTATAGGTAGATGGAAACTGCTAGTTTCTGAATGTCACCTCTCCACAAAAACAGACAATAGCCCTCTATCTCCTCTTTCTACTGAGCATATAATCAAAGAGCTTAGGCCGGTCGCAGCAACTAACCCTTCAATTTCAGGTGCTGGCTTTCCAAATTTCAGCACTTTCCTTCCATGAGATGCCAACTTCAAATCAAAGCATTCCTGCAAAAAATAACTTTGAATTAAAAAAATGAAATAAAATATAAAAATATAATTTTGTATCTAATTAAACACATAACTACCTCTCCTACCCAAACTCTAGTGGCCATATGATCAGCATACCCTGTCAACACTGATGTATCTTCTGGCCCGCCTGGAAAATCTGATAAATCAGTCCCACCATCCTCCATAACTTGGATGTGAGGTTCTTCATGAGCGTCGTGAGCAGGAGCATCCTTAGGAACAATTGCACCGGCCCATTGTCTTCGTATCGATGCTGTCGGCCTTCGATGTTCACGGCATCCTCAGGAATAGCAGGAGCATCCTTTGGAACTGATGTATCTCTACCTAATGCTCTGTCAACTACTTTGCCTAAAGCTCGACGCAAGCCTCTTGTTTTAACCATAATCTACAATTTAAAAAATACTTTGTCTAAGACTTCAAAGCATAGACATAAAATATTTTTTTCTTAACCCTTTGTCATTAACAAAACTGAGAAATAGTTGAACATCGAATAAAAAAATTACAAATTACTGGGGGACCTACAAAATAATTTAACCATTCACTTTAATCAATACATAATGGGTGACAACCCATCCATGAATACAAGACTAACAAAACTTGAAAAATTCTACAACTACAAGTATTTCTCTTAACCCTAAACACATCAATCAAATGCTAACATGCCAACATACTTAAAAGTCTTTTATTATGCACACACAACCCAAACATTTCACAATTACATATAAAAGACTACACTACATATTATTGTCTTTATTTTTTAGTCATTAACAAAAATATATCGTGGTCTACCAATATATTCACTTACAAATTATGTATTTATAACGAATTCAAGCTAAAAAAATTAAATAAAACATACCAACATATATGTTAACTAAACAACTTATATCAAAATATTAAATTTTTAACAAAAAAACATATATGGATTGTGCAATCCGTATGAGGCTTATGGATTCACCAATCCGTAAGGCTCATAAAGATTGCACAATCTGTATGAGCCTTAAGGATTCTCTAATCTGTAAAAGTTACACGGATTACACAATTTGTGTGAGCCTTACGAATTGGTGAATCCATAAGCCTCATACGAATTGTGCAATCCGTGTAACTCTTACGGATTTGCAAATCCGTTTAAAACAAAAAAATCAAACATGAACCAGGGCACTCACCAGCGACGTGACAAAACACTACCACCTGAGACGAATAAAGATGACGAACAACACGACGTTCACTGGAGCAAATGGTGCAGGCGAGAACAAAGGCCAAATGCAGAACGTGAAGCAAAAAGGAAGACGAATGGTGTGCCATAGAGGGAAAAAGGAAACTGGTGTAGCAAGAAGAAGAATAGTGCTTCTAATTTCAATTTATTTAACCTTAGTAGCAGGAGTATTTTTGGAAATCCACTGTGAAATGCTGAGTGTATTGGAAAAGTAGCCGATGTAGAAAGCAAATGCCTATAAAAAAAACTGAAGCTAACCCAATAACGTGCATAATAGACGTTGTGATGTTCATAAAATAATACAACAGAATAACATAACAATAAAATTTCCTTAAAGAGCAAAGGCTTATAACTTTAGGAAAATCATTTTACTCAGTAAAATTATAACTCCCTAAGAGCATCTCTAGTGGTAGATCCTAAATTGAAATCTTAGATTACTTTTTGGTAGATTTCATAGTGCTATGTAGGATTGAAAATCTCTCAAGATCTCTTTCATTTTTTTTCTTTAGTAGTATATTTCATTTTGAAATCTTAGGGAGAGAGAGAGGAAAAACCTTTATTCTTTTTTAAAAAATGTGCAGATCTTAAGGGTTCTTTTACAAAAATACATTCTCTATGTTGGAGATCTATTCATCTCCTTTATTGGAAGATTTAGTAAATATCAGATCCTGAGCTCAAAATCCTTGCTCAAGATCTTGCACTACAAATGCTCTAAAAGATAGGAAAAAGATATGGAAAACAAAAGATAGGGGGAAGCTTTAAGATTTTTGTTTTTTGAAAGAAAACATTTTATTTTCTATAACAAAATTCATAAAAGAAAATATATTTTTAACTTTAAATTATAAATTATAGAAAATATTTTTGAACAATCCCCCATTAATTGAAAATATAAAGAAATGAAGGAGTATAATAAAAACATTTTTAATGGAACATTATACATTGAGTTTTCAGTACAACTATTTGGGTTTGAGCCTTATACCCATAGCATATTAACTTTCACTTGAGAAAAAATGTATAGACTTGATTGTCTTGAACTACATTCCTTTCACCAGGCTTTAGAACACAACATAATATAATATAGGTGTTCATTTGAGTTCTAATCAATGGTTGTGTTACACGATTTTGCACATGTATCTTATTTTAATGAGTGTCACTTAGAGATTAGCCCATATCTCATAGTGGTAGCCCACCACCACACTCATTAGGTGAATCCTCAATGAGTGATCTATGACCAACACCCCCACAATAAACTATCATTTAAAATTATTTATTATTAAGAGGTATTTAAAATGATCCTCATGAAATTAAATATGTATACATCAACCTTATAAATTGCCTCAATTTACAATACACCTCATCATATGAATGATAATTGAAACAACTCTACAAAAATAATAATTTTGGTGTACTTTAGCCAACAAATAACTTCGTTGTTACCCATTGAATTCCATTATGAGATCACCAATCATACGGAGACGGGTGTCCATTGGTGTGACTAATTGATTGACTTTAGTCTCATTCCCCTCAACAACTTAAATATGTGCTAACATGTCAGTCTTTGTTTTGTAAGCAAATTTGCAAGATTTCTTTCAGACCTAGGTACAAGCCATTTGATTTTATATCAAGTTTGTCACATTTTGATACATTCATAATGAGTCGACCTCAATGCAATAGAAACCATTGATGTGGTTTTTCCATTCAATAAATATGACAATATCAGGAACTTGCTTTGAACCAAATAGAGTGTCCATGCCAACCAATGATATAGACATCTCAATATGATGTTGATGACATATTTTATCATGCTTCTAACCTGTGAAGCCATTAAGCCAAACATACATTAATATACAAGCAATATTTAAGGAACTTTGTGCATGTATGTATAGCACAACCTTGTGCCTATGTCATTGAGAATGATATATTGATATGGAACAACATGAGTTTCTTACTTAGGAATTCCAAAAAGTTGCATATAATAATTCACTATGTACATTGCAACATAGAACAACCAATGCAACCATGCTATTGAGATAGATACATAATTTAAAGAAAGAATAGCTAGAAGCACAAACTTATATCAATTGACAAATATGTATATACACAAATAGTTGAAAGATACAATTGATGATATATAAGAACTATTATCATATGTTCAAAGAGCATAATAAAATTTATACATTGAAAAAGTCATCACCTTCAATTCTATACTCAATTTAACTTTATGAACATAGCATAATTTATGAATTGGTGAGTACATTAAATTATAAGTTCACATGATTCAACAAATATTATAATTTGTTTAAAAAATAAAGAGTATCATTTAATATATTATTAAATTAAAAAATACCAAATCAAATGAAAAAACATAAAAAAATGTTAAAAGCTATTCATGTCACTAGGTTTGATAATAAGAATTGTCCTAATCAAACCAAACAAGAAGGACAATCAGGGGCATGATTCTTGCCTTAATTTCTTGATCATTAATCAGTAAAAACAAATAGTCAAAGATTTTAAGATATTAAAATACAGTTCAATTCATGAACACAATACTAAGATGAACTCATCTTTCCCTAACTGTAAATATATATAGACATAATGAGATAGATATTGGATTAGTTCATCCTAATAATTGCCTAACATATCATTAGAACAATTAAAAACATTGGAAAAGTATGCCATCATAGGAAACCATCAAGATCATCTATATGAAGTAAAAATATTCAACATAACACATGCATAAGATTTTCTTTTAATAGTTCAATCAAGAAAAATTTTAAAAAACAAAATATGTACTATTATGTAGTGTCCAAAGAAAAGAGATACATGAAATATTGAAGCATGACTGAGATAGATTGAGGATCACATGTGATTGAGCGAGTTATGAGACTTATACGATGTACACTTTTTTATCGACAAATATTAGTTTGTTATAATGTTAATTTTGTTAGTAGAGAGGATCAAACCCATGACCTTTTCTCTCTTTCCTTCTCTCTTAATGATCCAATTTACCTTATATCTCTACTTATATGATACACATGTTTGGGCCAGGAACATCATATCAATAGCTAGATATTTTTTTTTACTGCATTTGATGGTCTACATCTTTGGCACCTTTTTACAAAAATAGGTAAAAATAAAAAACTATTAATGTAAAAGGTGTAGTTTGAAATTATCTGCGAGGTTACATTGGTTATAACTATAACCAATGTAAAAAAAGGAACTTTTTACATCGATTATAACTACAACTGATGCAATAAGTCACTTTTTACATCGGTTATATCTTCACTTGATGTAAAAAGCCACTTAAAAACCCAACAAACCCTGTTGAGTTCCAACCTATTAGTCTTTGTAATGGCATCTTCAAGATAGTTACAAAGACTATAGCCAATAGACTAAAGCAAATTCTTCCTTAGATTCTAGATGAGTTCCAAAGTGCGTTTGTGTCGGGGTGCCTTATTACGGACAACGCCTTGGTGGCTTTTGAATGTTCCACTATATGAAGACTAGGCTATCAGGCAAAAAAGGTTTTATGATGATGAAACTTGACATGTCCAAGGCATATGATTTAGTAGAATTGGATTTTTTACAAGGTATTCTCAAATTTGGGCTTCATAGAAAAGTTGTGCCATCCGATCCATAGATGTGTCTTTACTGAATTTTTTGTTGTTCTTATAATTGGTCAATCAGGACAAGATTTCAAATCCCAAAGAGGTCTAACACAGGGAGACCCCCTGTCTCCCTATTTGTTCATTCTCTATGTGAAAGCTTTCTCTTCTTTGATTTCTCAATTTGTTGCTAACCAGTTCCTACATGGTGTGAAGATTAGCTGAAATACCCCTCCTATTTCACACCTTTTTTTTGTGGATGACAACATCCTTTTTGCAAAAGCTTCTTAAAAGGAGCTACCCAGATCCTGGAGATTATTAATGCTTATGAGAGAGCATCCATCCAAAGGATTAACCTATCCAAGACAACTATTTCTTTTAGTTGAAATGTGCTTACTATCCGAGCTAATGAACTAGCATCCCCCTGAATGTTAAGGTTGTGGCTGATCATGATAGGTATTTAGGGTTGTCAACCCTTATTGGAAGATCAAAGTCCCAGGTTTTAATTATGTAAAGGACTGGGTTTGGAAAAATTTAAGGGCTGGAAGAAAGATTTCTATCTAGGGCAGGTCATGAAACCCTCATCAAATCAATGGTTTAGGCGATCCCCACCTATGTGATGAGTGTGTTCAAACTCTTTTTGGGCCTTTGTGATGATATTGAGCACATGAATGCCAGGTTCTGTTGGAGGGACAACTTGGATAAGAGGAAAATACACTGGACTCGTTGGGAGAAACTAAAAGTTTTAAAAGCCTCTGGTGGTTTCGGGTTTAGAAGACTCAAACATTTTAACAATGCTCTGTTGCCAAAGCAATTGTGGAGATTAATGACCAGTGAAGAATGCCTAGCATCTAGCACCTTAAAAGCCAGATACTTTCCCTCATCTCCTCTCGATGCAACAAAAAAGGCTTTTAGACTTAGCTTCACCTGGACAAGTATCCTTTTCTTCTCAAGCAACTATTGCGGATAGATCCATTTGGTGAATTGGTGATTGAAAATTAGTTAGAGTTGGATCAAACAGACATCTTTTCTTAATGCAAAAAAAGGCTTTTAGACCTAGCCTTACTTGGACAAGTACTCTTTCTTCTAAAGCAACTATTGCAGATAGATCCATTTGGTGTAGGCATGGCAATGAGGCGATGCAAGGGTGGGTTTAGTCTCCCCACCCCCCGGCCTGACTCCCCAAGTCCTCCTCGTTCCCACTCCTGATCCCCGTCGGGGTCCAAAAATTAGACCTATCCCGCTTAGGAATTGGGTTTCCCCGCCTCGCCCTGCCTTGCTCGGATCCTATCTTGTTTTTTATTCATAAAAAATGGAGAAGATAGGACAATTTTTTCTTGCATTTGGACTGAACTATGACAACATGCAAAATTGAAATTTTAAGTAAAAATTGGTTGATCTCATTTGTTTTTTGATAGCTTAAAGAAATAGTGATCATAACACCTTGTTTACCAATGTTGAAATTCCAAGTGCTAAGCAACAAATTAAGTAAAAATTGCTTGCTCTCATTTATTTTTTTAGTTCAACATGAAATTAAGTAAAAATTATACTCAATTATAAGGAAAACAATAATTCCATGCATAAAATAAACATTAATCCATTAAAATTGTAAGGTTATAATAATAATTTAAAATATTTATTATATCAGAATAGTAGTGGGGATGGGGCGGGGGCGTGGACCAACATACCTGATCCCATCCAAAAACCCAACTTTCTCAATCAAGGAAAATTTGAACTCGAATTTGACTCTTGTCAACTCGGTTTTTCCCTGTTAAAGTCAAGGTAGGTCTGGGTCAATCCCGGTGGAAACGGATACAATAACCATGCCTAATTTGGTGATTAAAAATTAGTGAGAGTTTGATCAGACAGATGGTTGCCTAATTCCTTAGAAAAATTCCTAGATAGCTATCACCATAGTAATGAGGAAAGTCAACTTCATGTAGCAAATTTGATTGATGTAGACACTCACCGTTAGGATGTAAGTAAACTGAACTCCATTTTCTCTCCCCAAACTTGTCAGTAGATCCTCTCTATCCCCTTAGGTCTCTCTTTTCAAGACTTGATAGGTTAGTTTGGAGCCACATTGTCTTAGGGCAGTGAAGTCCGGTTATTATCAAGCCCTGAAAAAGGACAATCACGAGGAGGCTTTCTCTAGAGTCATACTAGAGAATTCTTGGAAGAAGATTTGGCAAATTAAATCCATCCGGAAGTGCACCCATTTTGCGTGGAGGGCTTGCAAGGACATTCTCCCTATTATGCTAAATCTGAAAAGAAGAGGCTTGCAGGTAGATACTTTCTTTCCTAGATGTGGTCTGCAGGAAGAAGATACTGATCACGCTCTTTTATATTGTGAAGAGGTTAGACACACGTGGTTTGCCTCAAGCTTGGGGGGGCATCACCAATCCTCTTTCATTGCCTGATTTGCATCCTGTTTGGAGAATAGGGATATGGAGTTCATGGTAAAGATTTGTGAGTTGTTGTGGGTTATTTGGTTCAAAAGGAATCAGTGGGTCTTCCACAACAAAATGTTTCAGGTGCAAGAGACCTATCTAAGGCATCTTCCATCCAGTTACCTTCAGAAAGTGTGCTAAATCGGCCTGGTTTCAAGCCCAAGAGCTGGATTCTTGGAAGAAAGGCTTTATTAATTTTGATGCTACTCCAAAACAGAACCAAGCTACTGGTCTTGGTGTGCTTTTTCGTTATCAAAGTGGAGAAATCCTAGCAGCTGCCTCTCTTCTGCTCCTCCATTGTCATGATCATCTCACTGTGGAGACTATTGCTTTCAGGCGGGAAATAGACAACTTTGGCTTTCTCCTCTGCCATCTTCGAATCTGATTGCCAAAATTTGGTTCAACATTGGCAGTCTAAAGGGGTAGTTCGGCAACTATTTGCATGACATTCTCAAGGATTGCTCTAGACTAGGAGGATCTCACCTTGCTCTTAATGGCTTAATTATCAAATTGGTCCTCAACTTATCTTAAATGGTTCAATTTGGTTTTTAATTAAATTTTTGTAAAGTTCAATTTGTTACTCAAGTTCTTAAAAATAAATCAATTTGGTCTCCAAATTTTTAAAAGATTCAATTTGGTAAAAAGGAATCAATTGGGTTCCAAAATTATTTTAAAGGATTTAATTTGGTCATCAAGTTCTTACAATTTGGGGACCAAATTGATTTCTTTTTAAGAATTTAACTACCAAATTGAATCTTTTAAAAATTTGAGAATCAAATTAATTTATTCTTAAGAACTTGAGGATCAAATTAAATCTTTTAAAAGGATCAAATTGATAATTAAGCTGCTCTTAATTTAAGCTTTTCCCCTAGATTGGTCAATAGAGCAGCTGGTTTTGTTTAGCTCATTTTGCTTGAGTGTATGAAAAAATATTGGTTCGAAGAGTTCCCTCACCAATGATGTCTGTAGTTTCTGATGTGTAAGTCCTTTGACCGTTTTTTCCTTCTTGAATGGAAGTATATATTTAAAAAAAAAAAAAAGAAGATATAACCGATGTAAAATCATCTATATCCTGTAAATAGTTTTCAAACTACACCTTATGGAAAGGTCCATCTTTGCTGACAAGAGTTCCTCATCGGTGGATGTGGTATGTTTGCAGCTTTTCCACCACTTGGATAGATGTGCACAGCATGCACGGGGGGGGGGGGGGGGGGGG
>CM023959.1:16105737-16149456 GCA_013407115.1 Glycine latifolia | reverse complement strand
ATATATATATATATATATATATATAATTATAAATATTAATGTATATTGAAATAATTTTATATACATCAATATTTTATATTATTTTAGTTCATAGAATGTGTGTTCTAAAAAATACCATCTTTATAAATATATTTGAATTTTATATAATTTAGATTTAGATTTAAATATACAAAATTTAATAAGATATATTAATATTGAAAATATTTTAAATTAAATTTATAGTTATTAGTTTTTCTTAAAAATTTAATTTTTAATAGGCATTCATTGTGAGTGTAAAAGTATGGCACATATAATTATTAGATATATTGATCTTAAATTAGAATATTTTTCTAAGACAATAGACATTTGTTTTGTTATAGTTTTGTTCTGTATAAAAAATATTCCTTGGAATTTGTTAGCACTAAAATATTTGTTATTGGGACTAGTCATTTATCATTCGCTAGCAACTAATTTAGCTGACTAATTCAATTGATGGTTGTTGACTAATGCAAATCAATCTAAATGGATTCTAGTTTGATCCAATGGTAAAAATGATTGACAATTAAAATAGTTTATTTTTACGGCTAATAGTTAAAGCATTGTTTTTTGTGAGCTGAGGGTTAACTATTTTGCGGAAGACTAAGTTGAAGGGAAAATTTGAAAGTGGAAGACAATTGCAAGTTGTTTTTCCAAGTTTAAATGTACATGAAGCCATGATTTCCTCAAAAAATAGGAGAAATGGTTAATGAAAAATAATAGTTGGACATGTTTCTTTGCATATCAAATGCAATAGTTTTAGAGAACATGTTTCTTTACCCATGTTTCCGTTAGTAATAATAATAGTCTTCTTTTAAATAAGAAAGCAAACTCCTAGGAAAATTATTTAATTGACTTATCTTCATTTGCTACCACATGTTCTTAACTTGGATTTGTTTGTCAACTCATCTTTTCTATTTTTTATTTTATTTTATAAAAGTCTACACAAATTAAAATTTTCTTTCTTTGGTCCCACTTTCTCCGTTTTTTCTCTCTCTCATTTTCTTTTTTTTTTGTCTGTCCCTATTTTCTCTCTCTCTCTCTCTCTCACTCTTTCACTTCCATACTTAATTTATTTTTCTCTTTTTTATTCAAAATGTGTTCTCTCTTTGCTATCAAAACTATCCAAAAAGGATTTAGTAAAAGAATTCCCTAAGATTTGTTGGAAAACTCATCTTTTTTGCGAAGCGTGTCAGCACAGGAAACAAATCAAAACCTTTTTCTAAATCTAAAGACGTTGTTTCCACCTCCAGATTGTTACAACTTTTACACATGGATTTGTTTGAACTAACGAGAACATTAAGTCTAGGAGGGAAGAAATATGGCTTCATTGTAGTCGATGACTATTCTAGATACACATGGATATACTTCCTTGCACATAAACATGCGTCTTTTAAGGTCTTTGAAATATTTTGTAAAAGAGTTCAAAATGAAAAAGGTTTTTGTATCTCCTCTATTAGAAGTGACCATGGGGCTGAGTTTGAGAATGTTGAGTTCAGATCATTCTATGAAAATAATGGTATTTTCCATAACTTCTCTTCATTGAGAACTCCTCAACAAAATGGGGTAATTGAAGGAAAAATAGAACTCTACAAGAAATGGCTAGGACCATGCTTTGTGAGAATTCACTCACTAAGCATTTCTGGGTAAAAGTAGTAAACATAGCATGTTATGTTCAAAATAGAATATTGATTAGACAGACCTTTTATCAAAAACACTTCTTATGAATTATGGAGATGAAGAAAACCCAACCATAGTTATCAAAACTGGTCCGGTCATTGACCCGATCGAGGTAGTGGGTCAGTGGGTTCGTGGTTCAATCGATGGGTCAATAGTTGACCCAGTTTGACCTAGTCTATATTAAAAAATTCAAAATTATATTATATATACGTATATAACTAACATTATTTAAAATAACAATTGAAGTATTAAAATTGATAACACAAATAAAGTGTATTAATAGTAAAAGAGAGTATAAATAGTAACTACCTAAATTAAAATAAGTCAGAAACTCATTTTGAAATTTAAAATAAAAACTGCGTAAAGCAAAAAAGGGGGTACAGGAAGCAATATCTAGCCCAACTAAGAAATAAACCCTAATCCCCCATCGTATATATTCTTCTCTTCTTAAATCCTTTATTCTTCTCTCTGTGGCCTCATCCACGGCCCCTCGCTCTTCTCCCGCAACTTCTTGTCAACCAACCGCAACAACCACGACTCTAGGATGCAGCTTGGTGCCTTTCTGGTTTCGTTTTTGTTTTCATTTTCGTTTTCTGATTTAGGGATCTCTTGGTTTTGTTTTCATTTTTGGTCTAAGTTTTTGCCTTTCTGGTTCTGGTTTCTGTTAGGTGACGGCGGTGGTGTGATGGCAGAAGACTAAAGGCTCGAGTGTAGTTTTGGAGGAAGCGCGATGTCATTTTGCCCTTTCTGCCAAAACCCGGTCTGGGTTCCTAAACCCATCTGGGTCGCCAGGTTCTTCAAAAGCTGGTCGATTCTAGTCGGGCTTACCAGGTCACTTGCATGACCGGTTCCACACCCAACCCGCCCTGGAGCTACCAGCGGTTCCCAGTCAAACCGGTCCAACCAGCTGGTCCTAACCGATTTTAATAACACTGGACCCAACATCTCATACTTACATCCATTTGGATGTGAGTGTTTTATCCTAAACACTAAAGATTAATTGGCCAAGTTTGATTAAAAAGTGGATAAAGGAACCTTTTTAGGATAGTCGAATACATCTAAGGCCCACAGCGTTTTCAACTCAAGGACTTTAGTCATAGAAGAATTTATTCATGTTAAATTCAATAATGAACTAACATCTGATAGGAAGCTATCAGATCTTGAGGATGATTTTGCAGATATACAGATAGTTCCTTTTGATGTATCTAAAGAAGATAAAGTCAAAAAGTCTAATGAAATCCTTCCTTATACTAAAGAATACTCATATCAACCATCTCAAACGAAGGACTAGAAATTTTTCATTATCATCCACAAGATTAGATCATTAGAGATCAAACTGAAGGAGTGAAAACCAGATAATTAGCCAACGAACTTGTGTCTTATGCTTTTGTGTCTAAAGTTGAAACCAAAAGAATAGATGAAGCTTTGACAAACAGTGACTGGATCATTCCAATGGAAGAAGAACTTCATAAGTTCACCAAAAATGATGTCTAGACACTTGCTCCCAAGCCAGAAAACAATAGCATCATTAGAACAAGATGGTTCTTGAGAAACAAGCTAGATGAACAAGGCAAAGTAGTATAGAACAAAGCTAGGTTAGTGGCTCAAGACTTACCACAAAAAAGGTATAGATTTCACTGAATTATGTGCTCCTTGTTGGATATAGGGGGAGCAGGAAGAAGATGAAGCTAAAGAAGAAGTTTGTGCCTTAGAAGAAAGATTTTAGCTTTTCACATGCTAAGGAATTTGTAATTTGGTTAAGTGTATGAGAGGCTAATCTTATGATCCTTGCATTGCATGAACATGATCATTAACGACCATACATGATTTCATTTAAGCATAAAAGCTATTCATGTTTTCAAAAGAAACCAATTTCTCATGGGTAAGTTTTTGGAAAAATGAAATCTCACTACTTTAATTGATTACACAAATATATAATCGATTACCAGCTTCTGTTTTAATTCAGGAAAATCCTTGAAGAACATTTTAATCGATTACTGACTACTCATAATCAATTACATAACACAAAATGAAAATCATGTTTCCCTATCTTAATCGATTATCATGATATCGTAATCGATTACTTAAGTTCATTTTTAATATGCATGACTGACTCGATCGATTACCACAATCTGTAATCGATTACACAAGCTTGTTTCAAAACTAAAACCTGCCTGCTTTAATCGATTACCAAAATCTGTAATCGATTACATAAGCTTGTTTTACAACTAAACCTGTCTGCTTTAATTGATTATGACTCGGATTAATCGATTAATTTGCTCGTTGCAGTTCCCAGGTTGTGCTAAAAACATTTTAATCGATTGTTTAGCAATTTAATCGATTACATATGATAATTTAATCGATTACATGGTGCTTTAATCGATTACATTATGTTATAAAAATTGGTTATAAATAGATTGAAGGCTTGCCTGAAACTATAACTTTTAGACATCGATTTTTCTGAGTATATACAAGCCTTCTCAAAGTTAGAAAGGATTTTCTGAGTTAGCAAAGCTCTTGTCCCACCTTTTAATCTTCATAGTGTATTGAAAGATTTATTGGGCAAGATTTTCAAAGAAGTTTTGGAGAGAAAGTTCTGAATTTGATTTTTGCATTTCAACTCTGATTGGTAAACCATATTCATTCATATTCATTGGATCATCAGGTTGTCTCTCTCCATTATCTCTTGTTGTAAATTCTTTTTTGTATTCTTGGTAGTTTGAAACTATTGTAAAGAGTTCTTTAAGCTTTTTCTAGAGTGGGTTTCTCTAGAGGGAATAGTAGATAAGGGTTCTCTATGTCTTGATCATTAGGAATCTAATAGGGTTTTAGATTTCTGTTCTTTATCTAGGATTGATAAAGAGTGGTTGTTGTAAAGCTTGTAAGAACTGAAATTTTATAATAGTGGAACTCTAATCTAGTGTTGATTAGAAGAACTGGATGTAGCTTCTCTTGAGAAGTGAACCAGTATAAATTCTTGTGTTGATTTTCTATTCCTTAAAATTTTCTTGTTATCTTGATCATTAGTTCTTGGTGTTATTTTCATTACTCAACAAGTTCTGTTTTGAAGCAATTGTTTTCTTGGCTGAGTGGTTTGATTGATTTGAAGCATTCTTGGTTTAATTGTGATTAAGATCCTATAACTTTGATTTTCTAAATAATTTTAAAAGACCAAGTTTAAACAAATTCACCCCCTCTTGGTTATTGTGGTTATTCCTATTGTTTTCACTCCTATTACTAGACTTGAAGCCATAAGAATCAGGCTTGTCTTTGTTGCTGACAAAAACATTAAGCTTTTTCAAATGAATTATAAAAGTGTTTTTTTAAATGGCTTGTTGAAGAGGAATTATATGTCAAACAACCTCCAAGTTTTGAGGATCAAACTCTTCCAGACCATGTTTTCAAACTTAAAAAGGCTTTGTATGGTCTGAAACAGGCACCACGTGCTTAGTATAACAAACTGAGCTCTTTTCTTTTAGAAAATGGTTTTACGATAGGCAAGGTAGACATAACTCTTTTTAGAAGAAAAGTTGGCAAGAATTTCTTTATAGTTAACATATATGTTGATGATATTATCTTTGGAGCTACTAATGAATCTCTATGCAAGGATTTCTTTGATATAATGAAGAGTGAGTTTCAAATGAGCATGATAGGAGAACTTAAGTTCTTTCTAGGGCTTTAGATCAAACAGGATTGCAAAGGTATATTCATTCATCAATAGAAATACACTAAAGAGCTTCTGAGGAAGTTTAAGATGAAAGGTGCTAAACCAATGAAAACTCCCATGCATGCTTCCAATCCTTTGAGTAAAGATGAATCAAGTAAATTAGTAGAATAGATGACCTACAGAGGTATGATTGGATTACTTATGTATCTGATTGCTAGTAGACCTAATATTATGTATAATGTATGTTTATGTGCTAGATTTTAGTCCGATCCTCGAGAATCACATCTTAAAGCTGTTAAAAGGATCTAACAATATCTCGTAGGCACTACTAACCAAAGTATGTTCTATAAGAAAATTAGGATTTCGAGTTAGTAGGATATTGCAATGTAAAGTATGCAGGAGACAAAGTTGTACGAAAAAGTATAAGTGGTGGATGTCATTATCTTGAACCATGTCTAATATCTTGGGCAAGTAAGAAACATAACTCTATTGCACTATCTACAGTTGAAGCTGATACGTGTCTACTGCATGTTGTTGTCACAATTGTTATGAATAAAACTAGTGCAATCAATTTGTCTAAAAATATCATAAAGCATTCAAAGGCTAAACATATTGAGATAAGATATCATTTCATTTGTGATTATGTACAAAAAAGGCTCTTTCATGTAAAATTTGTAGACACAAATCATTGATGGACTGGTATCTTTACTAAACCTTTGTTTGAAGAATGTTTCATCTATATAAGGGAACATTTAAATATGGTTAGCTTATCAGACCAATGATGAATATTATATTTCAGACTTTTTCATCATCTTATGTTTTTATTAATCTATTTAGACTAACATGTGCTCAAGTGCACAAACAAAAAGGGAAGTGTGTTCACAAAGACAAAATCTTTTAGTTTTCTTCTGAAAAACATGTGCTGCCATCTTTTTTGCCATGATTGTTTTCAAAAAATATTAAATATTTTTTGAATCATTACCACATCTCTTTCTCTCTCTTCAAAAACCTATAAAAAGCTAAGGTGGGCAACTAGATAGACTCTTTTAAGAAACTTGAATTCTTAGAAATCTCTTGTGCTTTTTGCTTACGTGTAAGAAATTGTTTCTTCAAAAATATCTATTTTCTCTTACAAAGTCTATGGTGAAAATGAACCAGTCTTCAAAAAGTGAAAATGTTAGGGTTTCTTCTATCAAAAACGTTGAAGACACAAAGAAGGCTTTTCTAGAAGACTGGTTCATTCACAAAAATGTACATGAAAAAAGGTGGTCATCTCACCTAAAATTGTTGTTCTTGCAATTGGATGCTCAGAAGAAGGTCTAGTCTTTGATAAAGATTAGGAGAAGGAGACAACTCAAGGAACAGTGGAATTTATGCTCTATGGAAAGTAGCACCCAGATTCATCTAATAATAAAGGCTTGGTTAGCTTCTTGAGGACCTCTAACCTCACATATATGTGCAACCGCATCCATATCTTTTTGTTCAACATAGTCATGCCCAAACTAGGATCAAGAGATTGTGTAAGTAACAAAGAAAAATTTTGCATGTATAAAATGATGGTGGGTGAAAAGGTAAATCTGTCTAAATTCATCTTCTTCTTTCGACATCAAGCTTTCCATGATAGATTTCATGCCACATACAAGAAGAAACTTGTTCACTTAGATCATGAGGAACAGTGGGGTATATGTGTTTATGTTAGAACCATTTGCAAGAGCCACACAGCTTAAAAGATTTACCTTTGTAAAAATAGGAATTACTTATAACTTCCCTGAATATGCTTAAAAGCATATCAAAAGAAAGGTCAAGAAGGAGGAACCACATTCTGTGGTAGAAGATGCAATTTTTTAGGTCTTGGTAAGAAAGGTTTTTGACAAAATTCCAAAAGAGATTATTCTGGAATCTTTAAAGACTCTGTCTGTTGAAGAGGTGCAAAGGAAAGCTATTGAAGAGGCTACCATGTTCAATGTTGATGGTGCAATAGCAGAAGAAGTCATTCTAGAATCTATCCAGGCACAGTCTGAACTAGGGGCTAAACAATATGAGATGGAAGGGCTTGAGAGAATTCAGTCCTCTGTTGAGCATGAAGCTTAGGCATTTTCTATAGATGCTACTACAGGACAAGCAAAAGTTGAAGTAGCTTTAATCCCTGAAGAATTAGACCCCACGGAGAAGGAAGCTTTTAAAGAAGCTATGGTCCAATCAGTTATTCAAGCTTCTTTCAATGAGTCCAAGGATAACATTATTGAGACAGACCTTAGTGTCAAACCTGTCAGATCAAGGCCAGTGTCTAACGCTGATGAAAGACAAATTGATGTTGTCTTGTGTGAGGTAGTGGGTGAAGACAACATCAAACCTTATGAAGCTATATATGGACCATTAGCATCTAATATTATTATAGACGTACAAGTTTTTTTAGAATGAAGGAAAGTGCTATAAGCCGCTGAAGCACCTATCAGATTGACAACTCTAATTACCAATCTTGATTGTTGTCTAACAAGGAAAAATCAACAGCAAGCTACTAAGTGGCTACTTCCTTCAAGGTCACTGCCTCCATCACCACCCTCAAAGAATATTCCTACTGAACCAAATGTGAATTTAGATTCTATACTGGCTTCAAAGGACGTAGATTTTTGGATTGGCAAACCTGTAACAAAGTTTGGAGATACAAGGTTGACATTAGGACTTATGCACTTGATATAGAGATGAAAAAGTTGGAGGTAGAAAAGCTTAATCTTCTTAAGCTCTGGAAGGAAGGTTTCCCAGGGATGGACCCTTTCTCCTATCAATCTTGGGACACCTTACCTGAAAAAGAGAAGCATGCTCTTGAAGTCTATGGTGAAAATGAACTAGTCTTCAAGACGTTCCCTTCATGACAAATTGTTGCTCCCAATCCTAATAGTCTGATCTTTGAGCATCTACCCACAGATAGAAAGGTTTATCCTCCTGGAGCCAGCATCTAGAGAAGTAAAAAAGCTTCATCTGCTAACATGTCTTTCTCCACTCCCTTGGATTTACAACAGTTGATGGGTCTTCTATGTACCTTGAATATTGTCCTTCCATAGGATCGTTCTATGTCTAACGTGACCTTCTAGACTAAACACATTCTGTTGGGGGAACCTAAAGTGAGTCTAAATTTTTCAAACTAGGAACAATTATACTATGGGCCAGAGCTAAGAAGGAAGCTATCTTCCTATAGAGAGGATATTAGATCAAGGCACGCTCCTTTTTGCAGAATCCAAAGGCTTAACACTCACATGCCTTTCATGATAGGATAATAATTCTCTTGCTTGGTCACTCCAAAAACTCGCTTTCATATTGTTGTTGATAAGCATGTCTTGTATCAGAAGATCAAGTGCTACAAGGGCAAATAACTACTGATTGAAGATGAAGAAGATGTTCATTTTGTTCATTTTGTTAAAGCTTGACCTGGTCGTTAGTTCAACCATAAGTCATGAAGTTGGGCGTTTTTATCAAACTTTGAACCACTCTTGCTTCACTTAAGAAACTCCCTTCAACAAGATCTACACATGGCAAAGGGATTTCTATGCTACGTCTAATCCCACCTTCTCTTTTATGGTGTTATTTCCCTTCTCCCAATTCTTCTTCACACATTATGCGGATCCCATCATTGAAGAAGTTGAATCTAATACTAACACTATGTCTAGCTCCCTGGCTGTTCAAGTGTATGATCCTTCACCATGTCAAGCCTATGTTCAATTGCTTGAAAAGGAACTTGTTAGAATCAAATAGGCACATGCTGAAGGCTTGAAGGGCCACACCCATGTCGAGAAGGAGGCTCATTGTAACACCCCAAAATTTTGGAAACGCAGTCAATTATGGGGGATAAAATGTTAATGAGAGGCAGTACAAAAGTATAGGGAAAAATGATAGAAATACCCTTTAGGTCAAAAAATGCCCAGATGATTTTGGAAATTTTGAGGGAACCTAAGTATAGAACAGAATACCTTTAAATGACCAAATATTAACTAATTAGGTGATAAGAAACCATATAATAGGAATTATATGAATTTTAATACATATTTTGGAATAGAGCTCAATTCAGACTACCTCAGATATCAGGAAAACACAGGAGAAGGATAACTATAATCTCTAGAGTTTTCTCTTATTTATGGGATAACTAGACTAATTTGATAAGTTAGTTTAGTAATTTTAATAATTAAAGTCAATATGGACCAATGAGAAAATAGAATTTTACTATTATATGCAATAAAAGAAAAAAAATTAATTTGGAATACTTGATTAAGCCTTTACCATATGATGCAAGATCAATGGAGGAAAACTTGTAGAAAAGTCAAGAATGGATAGACTAAGTCAAGGAGACAAGGAGTAGAAAAATTCAAAGCTTTGGCCAATAGAAATCAAGCAAGGAGATATTTTGGGACAAAAGGAATCTTCACTAAATCCCTTAGCTTTCTACGGTTTGTGAAGCCCAAAAAGAATAGTCCACAAGCTGAAATCTAACGTACACAACAAGGAGAAGGAAGAAATGTGTGCAACAAGCTACTAGAAAAAAAATATATTCCTTAAGCCAATAAACATTAGTTAAGTGGAAAGCTAGTCATAAATGACTTAAGAGATATTTGAAGCAAATTTTATTTTGTCTCCTCTGGCCAAATACGTGGACAGCTAGAAACATTATTTCCACGATCCCAACGGTCAAAAGTTAGATATATGGGTTAGGAGTATGTCATTAAAATTTTAAGAAGATCCAACGGTTAACGAGTTCGGAATGAAGATTTTGTGACACGGGTTTTGGGCAGAAATTTTTATGACTAAGTCTAAGTTACCTACGGTTTTGAATAAAAATCAAAGGGAATGCACCATGAGCAAGCTAGACCACGTGAAACTAAGTCAAGATAGGAAGGGGGAGCCAATTCAAAGAAGGAATTTAATAGCCAATAAAAAGCAAGCAAGTGGAAAGCTAGAAAAATTATTGGAGACAAAGGGAATAATCCATAAATGCTAGATAAGGATAAGATTCCCTCATAAATGCTTGGAAGGAAAAATCAAATGGAACTCCTCAACAAGCTACCCTAGCCGTGCAAATCATTTGGAGAAGGAAAGAATGTGTGGACCAAGTGAAAAAGCTTGATACCTTGACTTTGCTATAAAAGGAAATGAATGAACCAATTTTGGGGTAGCCTAAGAAAGTGACCGTGCACTTACTCCATACCAATTGACCTTGTTCAAAGCTTTGTCAAAAACCATTTCAAGGCAAAAAGTGAGTAGTAGCCGTGTTCTACCTCACCTTTCCTTTAAACCTTGCTATTACTTTCACATAATACCTTGTAGCAAAAAGCAAAATCATACTTACCAATCTTACTCAAGTCCACGTAAAGCTAAGGAGTCAAGGGAGCAAGATTGTTCACTTTTTAAGAAACCAATCAAGGTATGGGAAGATTATGAGAATCAAAGTTTGAATAAGACTTATGTTAAGATTTTTAGATGATTTCATGAAAAACTAAATTTGGTATTCTAAGTGTTTGATGATTTGTCTTGAAGAGCTTGAATGATTATTTGTTTAAGTAACTTGGATTTAAATTAAGGAAGGAGTATTGGATAACTAATTTGAATTTAATTCAATAAAGGAAAGTTAAAAGAAATAAAAAGGTAGAGGTAGTATAGCTAAGAAAATAGTTGTTTAAATTAAAAGAATATGTTGATATAACTTTGATGATGGTTAGGATTCTTCTATGTTACTATGTTGAATTTGATGATTAGACGAAACATGTTATTTATTCCTAAAAGTATGTTAAATTTTATAAAAAAAAAAAAAGTAAGGTTTAAGTAGATTTATTAGAAGAGTTCTATGATTTCAAGTTGCACACCATGTGTTTGATGATTTGTTCTAATAAATGAAATAGATTTAAGAATTGATTAGTGTGAATCTTTATTATTGGATTGAATTATATTTGCATGATGGGATATTTTAAATAAATAAGTGTGTGTTCTTACATGTGTTGTTGAGTGTTTCCTTAAAAGCACACTAAGTGTTTGATGAAAGGTCTCCAACGAAATAAAAGTGATGAGAAAAGTGATGAGATGAAAGTTATGAGAAAAGTGATGAGATGAAAGTGATGAGAAAAAGAAATCAACGAGATGATAAAATAAATTATTCATGTCATTTCATGAGCATATACCCGAGCGGGGGTTAATCCGCAGATGATGGGACGAACCTCATGAAGAGGTGTGTCAGATAACTAAACTGAGTCCATACGTGTTTTTAACTAGGGGGTAGTTGAGACAGTGAGGACCACACCCCCATGATGATCACATGGGTGGGAGTGATAATCCTACGCGCCACTGGGCTACCCTGACGGGATGGATAAGTTCGTTCCACTAAGGTGAGGGTGGGGTTATCTGACTGTGGCCACAATTATTGAGACGTTAAGAACCTGAGATCTCAGTCATGCATCATATAAAAAGATAAGCATGCATTCTATACATCACATGATAAGCTTGTGGAATAATTATCTGTTGAGAGGATGTTGTGTGAATGATATGAATTAATTCATGTGCTGAGGTAATTTAATCTGTGGGTGAACATTCTGGGTTATTGTCTTATAAATATTATCGTTTACGTAGGTATTTTGTTATATATGTGGTTTATTCAATTTGTTATGTATGTTTTATTCAAACTGTGTTTGTCATAAACTTACCCTATGTTTGTGTCTGTGGTTGACACCTGTGATGACCCCAATGTATTTGGGCGAGCAGGAAAACAGTGGAGCATAAACTGAGAAGGATTTTGAAGAAAAGATGATAAAGATGTGTTGATGATTTGTACTAGAATTTAAATTATTTGCATTTTACGTTGGCTTGTATTTGGGACTGTATAATGAACTATACTTTGGTCTGTATTGTTGGACTATACTTGATCACTATAATTAAACCGTGAAAAGAGAATTCATTTATAATATAAACAACTAGTAACATGTGCAAGCAAAGCGAAAAGAATTTTCATAAAATTTATAACTAAACTGATCATAATCCAAAGTGGTCATATGATTTCATCTAAAATCAATCAAGCACGGATGAGTAAAAAGGAGGCGTTACACTCATAGATGGTATTTGATCAATGAATTCTTCTACAAGAAAGCTACTTGGTGGAAACCTCCTCATTCTCCAATGCCCCAAGGAAGTCATGTTACTCTCTCCTTTGACTCCGAGGACTTTGGTGATGAGTTCCTTAGGAAGCTTGATGAAGAAGCTGCCAAACAAAAGGGAGAGAAAATGTAAAAGCTGAAGCTCAGCATCATTTGAGGGGGAGAGACAGTTTCTAAAGAAAGCATCAATTCAGGCGAGCTCTTTGGGTGAATTTTGTCTCATTTGTTTATTCTATACTCAAAACGCATCTTCTTGATGTGAAAATACATGAATAAAAAAAGATGTTTTCTTATACTTGTTCAAACTTTACCTCAAAGTCTTATGATGCTTTATGGTTTATTTGTCTTATACATCCTTCAATTTGATAAAACTGACTATTTTTTTATGATATATCTTATGTTTTATTAGAAAGTGCCTTAAAAAATTCACGTCTAATGATTCAGACAATAGGTAGATGGAGTCATGATATGATATAGCATGCGTGATGACATTTAAGACCTCATTTAATATTCAGTGTCTGAGATTTTCTTGAAACATTTTTCTAGAATCTATCGAATCCTATGAAGAATAAATGAATTCAAGATCTGAAATTCCTCATTCTTGCAATAAAAAAAAAGAGTTTTGCTACATAGGACCTACTTTAACACAAAGAAGTGACTACATGGTGTAGTTCTCGAACATGCAAGCGTTGAAGAGAGGACTTTCTGCATGTGAAAAACATGTGCATTAAATGCTCCCAATGGCCTTTTTTAGATGAAGAACAAGTGAAGATATCTACCCATTGTGAGACAATAGATACTTGGAGATGAAGCCTATATAAACTAGAAGCTTTGAAGACTAAAGTAGAGAATCTTGTGCGAAAAATATTAATCTTTCTTTTTGCAAAATTTTTTTTGTATAATCTTGTAAAGTTTGAAAAATCTCTCAAAACTCCTTGAACACTTTGAGAGAAAAAGACTAAGCACTGATTTGTATATTTGTTTGTAAGATGATTCTAGATTTAGTCTCTGAGATAACTTCAACCAAAAATCTTTTCTGATTTGTTTAGAGCCAACAATGACTTGGTAGAACAAAGAATATTGGGTGTTAATCAAGCTTGGGGTAGAGCTTGATTTGTAAGAGCTAGAAGTGGTCGTGACACAATACTTATAACTTGTGAGAAGTTAATAGAACTTAGTGTTTTACCAAGAACTAGGAGTAGTCTCAGTGGTAGAGACAAATCATTATAATCCTTTGTGTCTGATATTCTCTTGTTTTCTTTTTGCATTTAACTGATCTAGTGCCTTAATTGGTTTTAATCTTTTGAAAACATCTTGTGCCTTACGAATTTGTTTTCTCATCGTCTAAGTGTGTTTTTCATCAAACATGTTATATGTTTTACAAAGTTTCCTTTTTTAGACAAAATAACTTTGTTGGTTTACAAAAGGTTTAAAAATTCACTAAAATCACAATTCAATCTCCCTTCTTGTGATATTTTCCTTTACACCTACTCATCTAGGCCCAAACACTCTAGAACCAACTAATCACACATAAAATATGGTTTAAACATAAACATAGATATAAACACCACAAACCATGACCTCATAATTAGTTAATTAATTACATGCACTTAAATTTAAATTTAATTACTCTTGCAATTTAATTAAAACCACTTAATCAAACATTATGAAATATACAATGTTACAACAACACAACTATATACCAAAGACTCGACAATATTTTTTTTAAATTCTTATAAAATTATATTTACTTAATAATTGTATGAAATATTTTAAAATAATTTCATGAATAAACATTTTGTTAACTAATATTTTATACAATGAAGTTGAAATTAAGTTTTTTTACTAAAATTTAATTAGTTAATATATTTATTACAAAATACTATTTTGACTCTATGAATAATAAAATCATAAATGAATTTTTTTTTATCAATATTTATATAATAATTCTAAATATTTCTTACATAAATATATAATAAATAAATTTATTAAATATATTTTAGTTACAAAATAGATTTAAACTATTCCATCAATAATATCATAAATTCAATTAATTTTAATTTTTTGATAATCATAATCTAATGGTTGTTCTCATGTTCTCACATAAGAAAATATTCTTATAGGAATCGTTTTCTTACTTAACATACTTATTTGTAAATGATTCATCTATGTTATCAAAATTTATATTGGTAATCATTACTTTTATATCTCAACAATAAAATTAAATAATAATATACGTAATAAATCATATGTATTTTTATATAATGATAACTATGTTTGATTTTAAATAAATTTAATTTAATATACAAGTGTGCTTCAAACATGCGTAAAAATGAAAAATTATATATCATTTTGATGAAACAATAATTTTATCATTTGGACACATTTTATATATTATATCCAATAATTATATGGCTTATTATTATTCTTATTTCGCTCTCAAATTTTTTTCCTTTTTTATCCTATCTTAGTTTAAGGTGACTCAATTATGCGTTACAATTTTATGAGTAAAAGAAAATCAAGTCTAAAAAATTTCTCACGAAAAAAGTTATTTTTTAACTACTAAAATATTATATAATAAAACTATTTTAAAAGATGTAAATATACTTTCTCTTTTCAATTTTATTTAATCTTTTCATATATTTTTCACTTTTTGAAAACAAAAGGCAAAATAACATGACTAATTTCATTAGTCTATATTTTATTTTAAAATAGACAAATTATTTTATATAGAGAGATCAGTACAACCTGCACAAATGTATGAGTAGCTGACCAGATGTGAGATTAAAATAGAATAATAATTATATGTATATCTTACAATAAATTTATAAAATAATCTACTATAAGATAAAAATGGTAATTACTTTTTTTATCCATGGAAATCAAATACAGGCACCATGAAGACTACAACAACTCATGCATATTATTTACTCGTGCATATTGTTTAATCAATTAAGCTAAATTTCCTTGATAAAAAAATTAATTTGTAATGACATTTTTTGCCTAGTGACATTCAATAAAAAAAAGTAATTACTTATATATATATATATATATATATATATATATATTATTTTTAAAATTTAATTTCATGTTAATTTCTTAAAAATTTTAAAAAGATAAGTATACTTCTCCTAGTATTTGATTATGATCAAATATTTGATTTTGTCTCATATATTTTGTTATTTATTTTTAAGCAAATAATAAATTATTTTAAAAATGCATAAAGATAAATACAACTCTTGAGAATACACTGTAACAAATTAGTAAGTGAGTAAAAAAAATTAATTCCTTAAATTGATATACATTTATTTTTTCTTTCAATTTTAATTTTTTTTAATCCTTATGGAATTTGACCCAATGATGTTCGATCAAAGAGACTAAAACATAATCTCTTCCTTTTTTTTTTCAAATTATAGAGTCTAAAAATATCAATTTTAAATTTAGAGGAGAAAAAACAAACTCCTTAGATAAAAAAACTAAAAATATATTTAAATCCAAAAATCTAATATTTATTTTAGCTACAAGTATCCAAATTATAGTATTTTTTATCTGTAATGATTATTAGTTTTAGTTGTAAATATCTATTTATATGAATTATTCATAAAAAGTTCTATTTATATGAATTTTTTTCCTCATTCCTATATGAGGGAATATATAAAAGGAGGACTAAGAAGGAAATTGAGGTATAGAGTGATGTGAAGATGGAAAAGACTTGGCATTGGCAATAATGGTGTTGTCCCAGGGGCAGAGGAACGGTGGATCTGTGATTGCAGATTTGCATCTATGGTGATGCATGTTGGAACCGTATCAGTGACAGGATGAGAGAAAGGGCTCGAGACACGATAATAGGGTCGGCGAATGAGACACGGTGAATAAGATCACCAATAATTTAATGTCATTTTAAAAAATATAAAGACTTGGTAATAGTGATGATTTTATTCTACATCATCACTTTTATTTTGGATTTGTTCTAGAACATAACTTTAATGAAATCATTATAAGGACAAAATTAAAGTTGGTCCATTTACATACTATATTAGAAATCACAAACTAAATTAAAAATAGTTAAAATAAAAATCATGATAAAAAAATTAAAATCAAAGTCAAATATATTTATAAGTAATAAAACCTGTAAGCATATATTTTCAAAAAATAAACCTCTAAGTACATAAGCCATATGATAATGCGATTATGTAGTTCCAATTTATACGACCAAATTAACTAATATATTAAGATAAAGAAAAAAAATTAATTTAATTAATAAAAATTAGTTTATTTTAAATTTATATATTTTTAAAAATATCATTCTCATTAATATTTTCTCTCTTTTAAATGAATATCAATTTAACGTCTCTTATATAATTAAGAATATTTTTGTCTAAAAATAATTAATATAAGATACATAATGGATTGAATCTTATAAAAAAATTATTATTTTAAAATTAGATCTTATAAATAGGAACTAATATGATAATAATGATGAACTAGTAACAATTTCCCCCCTAAAAATGAGATTTTTGGAATCCTTATAACTGAAAAAAAACAAGAGACTAATCCTCAAAGTGCTACAAATTACCAAAATAAGTTAGTTGTGTATCTTTTAATAATCAAATATTTATTTCCATACTTAAAAGTTCAAATTATTTATCAATTTTATTGTACCTAGTTGATAATTGATAATAATCTAATAATATTTATACAGACTATATATATATATATATGTGTGTTATATTGAAAACAATTTTGTTTCATTCCATCCAACTCAAAATTTCTGATTTAACTAGCAGCTTGAACAATTTCTTAACTACCTTATTCAAAAAATTATGATAATATAATCACCATAGTTGAAATTAGTCAATTTTAAATGCTAATAAAAATCAAAAGCTAAATTCAAATAAAATAAATCAAAACCAAAATCGAACGACCGCAAAATATCGGCATGTTATTCTCGGCCATTAGATCGTTATCTAGTTTTATACGAAAATTGTGAAAAGCCAAACCACCCATCCAGCTGTTAGTCATTTTTTACTTTTTACTTTGGATATATATATATCGACTGAAATCCGTTTAGTTAATTTCCATGACTATTTCTATTCCAATGATCCAATCTAGATTTTTTTTATTTATTGACAGCCAAATTTGACCCGCAAGTTGTTTATTGATGAAGACAAGAAAAACTAATGAGCATCTTTCTATTTTAGTCCTTTTCTTTGTATATTTAACATTTTCTGAATCCGAGCAGAGAAGTAGCAAAACTCTTGGTTCAGAGTACCCGTTCCAGTTTCCAAGTGTTCAAAGAAGGTGAGTGATGAGCATGGAGCATTTGCCACGAGAATTGTTGTCCAACGTGCTCTCGAGGTTGCCAGCGAAGGTGCTGCTGCTATGCAAGTGTGTGTGCAACTCCTGGTTCGATCTCATAACCGATCCTCATTTTGTTTCAAATTACTATGTTGTCTACAACAGTCTCCAGAACCAAGAGGAGCATCTCTTGGTGATTCGGAGACCCTTCTTCTCTGGCCTCAAAACTTACATTTCTGTTCTTTCTTGGAACCCCAATGACCCCAAAAAGCACGTTTCTTCTGATGTTTTAAACCCTCCCGATGAATACAACTCTGACCACAAATACTGGACCGAAATCTTGGGTCCTTGCAATGGCATATACTTTCTTGAAGGCAATCCCAATGTCTTGATGAACCCTTCATTGGGGGAGTTCAAGGCTTTGCCTGAATCCCATTTTACTAGCCCACATGGGAATTACACATTCACTGATTATGCTGGCTTTGGCTTTGACCCCAAAACCAATGACTACAAAGTTGTGGTGCTCAAAGACCTTTGGTTGAAGGAAACAGATGGAAGACAACTTGGGTATTGGAGTGCTGAGTTGTATAGGCTCAATTCAAACTCTTGGAGAAAACTTGATCCCTCTCTTCTCCCTCTTCCACTTGAAATCTGGGGTTCTTCTCGGGTTTTCACTTATGCAAACAATTGTTGCCACTGGTGGGGCTTTGTTGAAGAGTCTGGTGCAACACAAGATGTTGTTCTATCATTTGATATGGTCAAAGAATCGTTTAGGAAGATAAGGGTGCCAAAAATTCGTGATTCTTCTGATGAAAAGTTTGGAACTTTGGTTCCCTTTGAAGAATCTGCTTCAATTGGGTTCCTTGTTTATCCTGTGAGGGGAACAGAGAAGCGCTTTGACGTGTGGGTGATGAAGGATTATTGGGACGAAGGATCTTGGGTGAAGCAATACAGCGTTGGACCCGTGCAAGTGAATTACAAGCTTGTGGGGTTTTATGGGACTAATCGATTTTTCTGGAAGGACAGCAACGAAAGATTGGTTCTTTATGATTCGGAAAAAACAAGGGATCTTCAGGTTTATGGAAAGCATGATTCTATAAGGGCTGCTAGGTACACAGAAAGTCTTGTTTCGCTGCATAGGGGAAAGGAGTTTAGTCACAAGTGTTTTTCGTGTAGTTTGGTTCCAGACCCTCTGCTACATGATAGTGAATATCTTGTTTCCTTTTAATTTTGATCAATTTTATTTTTGAACTTTACAAAAAATAATGATTTTTGTTCCTCTTTAAAGTGAAAATGGTTTGTGACGAGGGATGGAAATTACTTTTTATGTAAAGTTCAAAAATTAAATTGATCAAAATTAAAATATAAGGATTAATACTAATAATTACTTAAAGTACACGACTAACAACATGTATTAACCCAAACTATGTTGGTCTTAGTCTGAGACTATGTTTTTGGTTTGCTGTGTTGCTAGTAGATTAGCCTTGTTAGTTAGTTGTCATACATTGCTGTAATTGTCTGATTACATAATTAGATAAATGTCATTTTTCTTTGTTCAAAACATGTGCCGGATAGCCGTGGTAGAATTTATGTTTTTAGGTTAAATATGTTTTTCATATTTAAAAAATAAAATATTTTTAAATTATCATCTCAAATTTATTTGTGGTCAATCATGTATCTGAAAAACTTTTATGTTTCAGTTTTGTTAACGGATGATGTGTCAGACTGAGTATAACGCAACTAAATTGAAGTTATGTGATTATTTATTATTTATTTTAAAAAAAAGTCAAATTATTATATTTTATTAACTATTTAAATAAATAAAAAAAACGTGAAAAGCAGAGGCGACTCTAGCTCATCCTCCATGACTCTCTAAGAAACCAAAGATGAACCAAATCGACGACGGCGATGACGACCACTGATCCCTCTCCCCTCTGTCGGACCAGGTCCGAGAGAACGTCATGGAAAGCATGCTCCACTTCCTCACCTCCCGCTGCAACCGCAACGTCGCCTCACTGGTCTGCAAGTCATGGTATCGCGTCGAGGCCCTCATCCGCTCTGACATCTTCATCGGCAACTACTATGTTGTGTCCCACCGGCGCGCCACCGCCTGCTTCCCCCACGTCCGATCCCTGACCATCAAGGGCAAGCCCCGCTTTGCCAACTTCGACCTCATGCCCCTGAACTGGGGGCCCCACTTCACCCCTTGGGCCACTGCATTCTCCTAACCTTACCCCTCCTCCCTTAACAAACTCCACCTCAAACGCATGTCCCTCACCGACAACGAGCTCACCCTCCTCTCCCTCTCTTTCCCCTCCTTCTAAGACTTCGTTCTCACGTGTTGCGAAGGCTTTGGTACCATATGCCTCACCGTCCTCACCTCCAAATAATTTGATTTTTTTAAAAAATATAAATAATAAATAATGATATCATTGATATGGTTTTGATTTAACTACATATTAAGTGATTAAGTTTGATGACATTATATTTTGTGTCAAGTCATTATTTAACTGAATGAAATGAAGGACAAGTACTACTAGGCAGAATATTAAAAAACATATATGTTTTTTAACGTTAGACTTTGGAACTTGCGATTGTTGAACGTACAGCAATTCAATTTCCTTCATACTTCTGCGATTCAAGAAAGTTGAATAACAAATACTTCTACCTTGTCGATTTCTGCTTGTTTTGCGGGTTGTGGAAAGTGTTTTCATTTAGGACATGCTTGTTTTATTGTTATAAAAAGACTGCTGAGGTAAAATAAAGTTTGCATAATTATACTATTTCTTTGGTAAAATTAAATTTGTAAATCATTAAATTTATGTTTTAAAATTCGTATATAGCATTTTGAATGAAAATCCAAAGATAACCTTAATGGTGGTTCTAACCCAGTTATGAATATTCAAGACTTCATATGTTAAAAAAAATCTCAGGTAGACTCTTTTTTGTTCGAACGTATAGATTAATTCTGGCAGATGATATATGTGGTTTGATAAGAAAAAAAAAAGTTGAAGTGTCTTGTAACTGTTAATTGTTATACGTTCTCTATGTCAATAATTAAAATGACGTGATCTATCACCATTGAGAAAACCAGAATTTTCATCCAGGACGGCGAAAGAGTGGCAGTGGCTTGCATAGACTAAGTACACGTTTGTCAAATGTTATCCTTTTACTTTTATGTTGTCAACACTGATTTCCTATTTTTGTGTGAATAATTTTCTATTTTATTTTATATTATATATAGTGATGTTAATTAAAAAATAATAATTAATATCATTTAATTCTATTATTTATATTTAAGAAATATTTTTAAATATTTATATTAAAATTTGATATAAAAAATATTGAAAATAAATTTTCAATTAATTAAAGAATATTTCTTAAATAATATCACTAATTAGGATAGAAGTAGATAAAATTTGTTTATCCAACACTTAGACTATATTCAGTAAAATTAGTTGAAAGTTAAAAAGTTAGTTGAAAATATAAAAAAGAAAATCAACTTATTAAATTATAAGATCCAGACTATATTCGATAAGACATTTCAGTTAGGGATGTAAAGTATACTCAAACCCTATGCTTACTCACAAAATATATCCATAAGTGGGACATGTAATTACCTGCAATATTGGGACTGAGTATGAGGCAAGTATAACCCATAAATTTACACGAGTATGAATGCAGGTACAAGTATTATAATACTTAACATGTATTGCTCTGCACATATCATATATATATATATATATATATATATATATATATATATATATATAATTTTTTGTTTGAAAAATAAGTAATTTTTATACCTAATACTTCAAGTCTCTAATTTCTAACAGTATCACTATTAGATAGTGGAAAATATTAAACATTTGTCAAGTGATTAGAACATTAAATTTAATCGTCGTTATGTTGAATGATTATCTTTGTAATTTTGTTTATTTACAAGTTGAGTTTGGATTAACAATTTTTATGTTTGCTTGTTTTAATTAAATTAGATTTATTATTATTAACCTTATACATAAGTAAATAGGTCACACGTGTGGTTATGGGTATCTAAGTACCCAACGGGTACGAGGATGAACATTAAAATTATTACATGCGCAAGTATTGGGTAGGGTACAGGTATTATTTTAAAATGCGGGTATGGAGACGGGTACTATAAGACCCTATCCAGCCCTACGCATTGTTATCCCTAATTTTAGTTAGCTTCTAGTTTGTTTTATTAGCTGAAAAACTTGTTTAACTGTTCAGTAAACAAGTTTTTTTTAATAGTTTCCAGCGTTCAACGTTTTCTAAAACACTAGTTTTTAACTTTTTATATTTTCTTTCTTTTTTAACCTTAATTATTTATCAAAATTCCTAATTATCCTTTTTAGATAAATCCTAATTTTATTGTTTTTCTTTCATTTTACACTTTTAAGCTATTTTAACAACTATGTTAGGTTAAAAGATATTTGTATTTAAAGACAAATCAGGACCTTTAATTATTTTGAGTGGATGAAAAAAAATACAAAGGTTAAAAGTAATGACTTATGCGATATCAGAACATGCTTCATGTGTGCGTCTGAAGTATCAAACGATAGTTAGCTAAAGTTGTGATATGATACAACATTTAAGAAATGACATTCAAGACTTCATTTAATACTTCGTATGTTGAGATCTGTTTTACAAAGACATTCTTTTAGGATCTGTCGAATCCTATGAAGAATAAATGAAGTTCAAGATCTGTAAGTTATCAATCTTCATCAACAAATGCACTCTACTATGCAAATCTACTTTGACACAAAAGAAAGTGGTTTCTTGTTGAAGTGTTCAACGCGATAGCTAAGAAGAGTGGTTTCCCAGCATGAAGAAATACATGCATTTGATTGCATTAAATGCTCCAACGAACACATTCTCCAGACACAAGCTAAACTTAAGAAATCCATCCATTTAGATATAACAAATACTTGTTGAAGAAGACTTATAAATACTAGAATCTTTGAGGACAAGAAAAACCAACCTACGCGTTTATATTCAAATTCTTTCTGTTAAAAACTCTTTGTATATTTCTATAAATTCTTGTAAAGCTCTCAAAATACCTTGAGAGAAAAGACTAAGTGTTGAGATTGTATATCCATGTGTAAGATGATTGAGTGTTAGTTACTGTGCAAGCTAAACAACAAATCCTTTGATTTGTATTAGAGTCAACAGTGACTTGGTAGGACAAAGAATACTGATTGTAACAAACTTGGTGTAGAACTTGAGTTGTAGAGCTAGGAGTGACAGTGATTAATACTTATAATTTGTTGAAGTTAGTGGAATTTGGTGGTTTGCCAAGAACTGGACGTAGTCTCGGTGATTGAGATGAATCAGTATAACTTCACGAGTCTTATCATTTCTTGTCTTCTCTTTTGTGCTTTATATTGATTCATGGTCCGAAATTGATTTTTGTTTTTTAAAAACTTTGTTTGTTTTACAAAGTCTTAGGCTATCGTCTGAATCAACATCAACAACACCTTTAACCCAAGTTAATTGGGGTCGGTGGTAGATGAACCCAATGATAAATCAAAAAAAGACAAATGATAGAACAAAATAGGCTAAAAATAGAATGATGAAAGGAAGAAAGGAGAAAAGAGGAGGAGAATGACTAAAACAAGGGAACAACTGGAACATAGAGTTACTAATGGGTTTAACCCTCCACCAAGCTTATCGCTTTTTTCCACTCCGTCCTAAGACATACCGTCCGCCAATCTATATCTTACTCCATTAGGTCTTGTTTAACTACCTTTCTCCAGGTAAGTTTCGGTCAACCTCTACCTCTCTTTGTGTCTAGCTCTTGGTAACAAACTCTTGTTCTTACAAGAGCATCCAGTGGCCGTCTCTTAACGTGCCCAAACCATCTCAATCTATGATCCCTCATCTTTTCACATACCGGTACCACTGATACCTTTCGTCGAATATCCTCATTTCTTATCTTATTCATCTTTGTATATCCACACATCCACCTTAACATCCTCATTTCTGCTACCCCTATTTTATGTTCATGTTGTCTATGTGTTGGCCAGCATTCCGCTCCATATAGCATTGCCGGTCTAACAGTTGTTCTATAGAATTTTCCTTTTAACTTAAGAGGAATCTTGCGGTCACACAAAAACCCCGATGCACTTCACCATTTCATCCACCCTGCTCTAATCCTATGACTTACATCCTCATCGATCTCACCACCTTTTTGCAACATTGATCCCAAGTATCTAAAAACATCTTTCCTGGGTACCTCTTGACCAAGTAGAAGCATTGTGTCTTGATCACCATCCTTATCCCGCGAAAACTCACACTTCATATACTCCGTCTTGCTCTTGCTTATCTTGAATCCTTTAGACTCTAAAGTGCTTCTCCACAATTCCAATTTCCTATTCATGCCATCTTTGGTATCGTCTGAATATTTGCAAAATTTTGAACTCTATATTTATACGCTTTATCATCAAACAATAACGTTGTTGATTAAGAAAAAAGTTTTAAAATTTCTATAATCACAATTTGACTCCCATTCTTATGATTTTGTCTTTACAAACAAGTTTTACTGAACACTTACAATTTAATAAGCTAATATTTCAGTTTCCAGCTAATTTTTTAGCTTCCACCTAATTTTTCAACTAGTTTTGTTGAATATAGCCATATAGTGTGTTTAGCAAGACATTTCAACTAGTTTTTAATTTTTCTTTATTAGCTAAAAAAATTTGTTTGACAATTTGGTAAATGAGTTTTTTTAGTAGTTTTTAGTGTTTTTTAAAATGCTACTTGAAGTAGTGTTTTTTAAAATGCTAACATCTAACTTTTTATATTTATTCCCCTTTTGTCTATGAATATTTATTAGATTTTCCTTTTCAACCTTTTCTATTTAAGGTAAAATTTTATTATTTTTATCCTTTCTATAATTTTACATTTTTCAGTTACTTCAACAGATAATATTACCAAACACTTATGATGCAATAAGATAGTTTTTCATCTTTAAACTATCAGCTAGTTTTTCAACTTCGAGCTAGCTTTCAGCTAGTTTTGCTAATGTTAGCTTCTTCTTTTTTATATTTTATTCCCTTTATATCTTTAATATATTTATCAAATTTTCTTATTACATTTTTATATAAATCATGATTTTATTTTTTCTTTCATTTTACACTTTTTAGTTACTTCAACCGCTAGTTTTAATGAATATTTATACTATAATAAACTAGTTTTTCAGTTTCCAACTATCAACTAGTTTTTTAGCTACTTTTATCAAACATAGCCTAAAAAATATTTGGTAGAGCTAGTTGTTGAAGTAACTAAAAAGTACAAAATAACATAAAAATAATAAAATCATTATTTATTTAAAATGAAAAATCAGGAAATTTATAAATATATTAAAAATAAAAGAGAAGAAAATATAAAAAAAACTAAAAAGTAAAAGTGAATATTTTAAAAATATTACTTCAAATAACATTTCAAAAAATGTTAGAAGCTATTAAAATAATTACTAAAAAAAATTATTAACGAAACAGTCAAATAAATTTTCCGGTAGTAAAAATAGTTAAAAATAAAATATATTGTTGAATATATTAGGTTTAATTTTTATTTATTTGTTATATTTAAGTCTAAAAGAAGTATGATTACAAGTATTTACAGGTACCGATCAAGAAAAAAGGTAAGTTTTTATATTACTTTTTTGAACTCGAAGTTTTGATATTTTTAATATATAAATGATTTATTTATATATGTTTCTTAGCTTTTATGTTTTTATGGTATATTAACTAAGTCTACCATATTATAGTTGAACTGAAGCTACCACTTATACTTAAAAGAAATAAATGAAAGAATGATTAAGCACCCATTTATTTTGGGAATATTTTTTTTTTTACTTTTAATAATATTTTTCAATTTGTTTCCTATTTTTATATTTGAATAAAAAATAGAGAAAGCATAAAATAATTATTTTCACTTCTTTTTGTACAAATATTTGAAAATAAAAAATAGATTAAAAATAAAATAACAGTTTTATAATTAAAAGTAAAATAAAAAAACATAAAATATATTTCTTTAGAGTAGTCGCCCCTAAACCAGCTAAATTCCATAAATCAAAAAGAAAGAGAGAATAAATAATTCGTCCCGATGCTAGTTTTTTTTCCCGATCCCTGTTCCCATGCTATATTTTAAATTCATTATTACTTTAATAACAGAAAGATAATGCCTTTATATATATATATAAAGATAATGCCTCGTCAGCGAAGATAAGTGATAGCGATGTGGCTGCGGGTTCAAGTAATAAATAGTTTAGATCTTTTCAAACGCAGATGTGGATGAGATTTTGACACATGTGAATGACAAAGTATACGACAAAAGTTTAAATTAACTTAAATTAATAAGGAATTTCAGATACTTTTGTAAGAAAAAATAGAAATTTCAGATGCTAAAGTTTGATGACTAATAGCTGAACATAAATAAATAAAGGTGTTTTCGACAAGTGGGGATAGATGATACTTGAGTCTCATTTTAAAGCATTTATTATGCGTCTGCTATGAAGCCACTCGATTTTTCTAATCTTGTTGTTCACGAATTGAAGGTAAGTAGAAATACAAGCAATTATTATTAACAAAAAAAAAAAAAAATAATACAAGCAATTGGATCTACCACGGTTCACGGAATGTAATTTGTTTTTCAAATGGCCATCAGATCATTTAATTTGATTCGCTATGCACGCGAATAGATAAAAGTAAAATTTTATCATAGTCACAGATTTTAATTTTATAGAGACAAAAATTATTCAAAATTTTGGAAGGATCAAATTTAAATATTTTATATTTATAAGAAAAAATTATTTATTTATTTTTAAAAGACTCCTAAACATGAATTAATGAATAAGAGATTGTTCCAGCTTAAGCTCGGTAATAATTTTATTTGATTTGAGTAAAATTGTTTAGAGAAATATAGGTGTGATTTATAAAAAAAAAGTTTCCAAAATACTACATAAGAAGCAAAATTAGATTTCTAAAATGTCCAAAACATTAATATGTATTTTGAATAATTCTAAATTTTCCTCTTAATTCTCCTACTAATTTTTATGATAAGTTTTAAATGTATTTTATATTTCTAAGATATTAAATGTATTTATTTTTAATTTAATATTTACCATAAAAATAATAGAAAGATTTGTAAGAGTATGAAATAGAGGATATAGTATTAGTTTTTAGACCAACAATAGGAGAATACACGATTAGTCATATATTTCACTTATTATTTATTAACCTTATAAAAATAATTTATAATTAATAATATTTTTCTCTTACAATAGTATTAGTATGAAATAGTCATAACCAAATGTAATAAATAATTTCTGTCAGGAATTATAAATGCAAACAAAGTAAATAATTTTCTCCCAATATCATTATTTATTTTATATACCAAATAATGATTCAAATCCTGAACCACTTTATTAAGAGAAATAAATTGTTATCATTTATGTCAATAAGTATTGATTAAATTAATAATATTTTGTAGGAAAAGAATCAAACGCATGGACATCTAAATTACTTTTCATAAAAAAATAAACGATTTTTAATTTGATTTTTATAATAAAATGGACGGAGCGAATTTAACGCAATACTCTTTTTTTTTTTATTCCTTAAGTTAATAAATTAGAAGTAAACTTATTAAAAAAAGTATCAAAGGTTCGGAAGTAGAAGTACTTACCTTTAACTCCAACAATTGAGGTTATTTTTTTATGACGTTCAAATTTCTTCTTTAGTGATATACTAATAACGACTTGTTGGCTTCGTGCTAAACTAGTGTAGATGCTTTTGATATGGTGTTGGTAGTAATAGGTAGGGTGAAAAATAAATCCATTTATTCACTATCATTCAATCCATCCACAATAAATTTATTTAATCTTTTAATTACAAAAAAATAAAATAAAATTGATGGATCCAATCCATCAACTATTTTTAAAATCTAACATATCCTCTAATCAATATTTAATGAATAAAAAATTGATCCAACTTAACGATACAAGAATTTATTGGTAATTTTTTATCAACATTAGCTAAGATTTTTTTTTTTGTCATTGTTGGTTGGGACTATATTTTGGCAAACATCGACTCGGGTTTTTCAGTTTACGTCAATTATGGCTATTTTTCGACAAACATTGGTTGATGCTATTTTTTGGACTATGTCATCCAATTTTTTTTGAACATCTTTGGTTGGGGCCAAAGTCGACTACTAATGTTTTTTAGCCGAGGTTGGTCAATCTATTTGTTGGATATAGGGGGAGCAGGAAGAAGATGAAGCTAATGAAGAAGCTTGTGCCTTAGAAGAAAGGTTTTAACTTTTCACATGCCAAGGAAAATTGTAATTTGATTAAGTGTATAAGAGGCAAATCTTATGATCCTTGCATTGCATGAACATGATCATTAACATGCATACATGATTTCAGCAAAGCATTAAAGCTATTCATGATTTTAAAATAAACTAATTTGTCATGGTTAAGTTTTTGGAAAAACAAAAGCTCACTGCTTTAATCGGTTACACAACGTTTTTAATTGATTACAGGCTCTATTTTAAATTTGGAAAAACCATGATGAACATATTAATCGATTACAGGCTTCTTGTAATTAATTACATAGTACAAAATGAAAAGCATGCCTCACTATCTTAATCGATTACCATGATATCATAATCGATTACTTAAGTTTATTATTAAATATGCATGACTGCTTTAATCGATTACCACAATCCGTAATCGATTACGCACGCTTGTTTTCAAAACTGAACCTGACTCCTTTAATCGATTACGACTCAGATTAATCGATTATTTTGCTCGTTGCAGTTCCCAGGTTGTCTTAAGAATAGTTTAATAGATTATTTGGCAATTTAATCAATTACATAAGGTAATTTAATCGATTATTTGATGCTTTTAATCAATTACATTTTGTTATAAATAGATTGAAGACTAGTCTGATCTAACAACTTACATACTTCAATATTTATGAGCATATACAAGTCTTGTCAAAGTTAGAAAGGATTTTCTGAGTTAGCAAAGCTCTTGTCCCACCTTTTAATCTTCATGGTGTATTGAAAGATTTCTTGGGCAAGATTTTCAAAGAAGTTTTGGAGAGAATGTTTTGAAATTGATTTCCGTATTTCAAAACTGATTGGTAAACCATATTCATTCATATTTATTGGACCATCAGGTTGTCTCTCTCCATTATCTCTTATTATAATTTCGTTTTTGTATTCTTGGTAGTTTGATACTATTGTAAAGGGTTCGTTAAGCTTTTTCTAGAGTGTGTTTCTCTAGAGGGAAGAGTAGAGAATAGTTCTCTATGTCTTGATCATTAGGAATCTAATAGGGTTTTAGATTTCTATTTTTTATCTAGTGTTGATAAAGAGTGGTTGTTGTAAAGCTTGTAAGAACTGAAATTTTATAATAGTGGAACTCTAATCTAGTATTGATTAGAAGAACTGAATGTAGCTTCTCTTGAGAAGTGAACCAGTATAAATTCTTGTGTTGGTTTTCCATTCCTTAAACTTTACTTGTTATCTTGATCATTAATTCTTGGTATTATTTTCATTACTTAACAAGTTCTATTTTTGAAGAAATTGTTTTGGGCTGAGTGATTTGATTGATTTGAAGTATTCTTGGTTTAATTGCGATTATGATCCTGTAACTTTGATTTACTAAATAATTTTAAAAGACCAAGTTTAAATCAATTCACCCCCTTCTTGGTTATTGTGGGTATTCTTATTGTTTTCAATTTGTATCAAGAGCAGGTTCTTGAGTGTTATTCAAGATCACTATCTTTCTTTAAAAAGAAAATGAATATCACACAAATTACCTTCAAGGAGAGTGCCTCCCTCAATTGTCCTCTAATGTTTGAAGGAGAGCACTTCAGTTTTTGGTAAAATATAATACAAATCTTCATTCAATCAAATGACCCAGGTGCTTGGAATGCAATAGAAAAAGGTCCACTGATTCCTATTAAAAATGTTGGTAATGATATGATTCCCAAAGAATGGGATGAAATGACAAATGTTGAAAAGAGAGTTGTCCAATATGATTTCAAAGCTAAGAACGTGATTACTTCTGCACTTTCTTCTGATGAATTCTTTAAAACTATTAGGTGCAAAAGTGCAAAGGAGATGTGGGAGATGTTGGAGATAACTCATGAAGGTACAGATGAAGTAAGAAGATCAAGGAAGCATGCCTTAATCCATGAGTATGAGATGTTCAAGATGAACTCCACAGAAAACATATCTCAGCTTCAAACAAGATTCACTCACATAGTAAATCATCTTCTTGGTCTTGGAAAGATTTTTGATGCTGAAGAGTTGAACATCAAAATCTTGAAGTGTCTCACAAGACCTTGGCAACCAAAGGTGACAGCAATCAAAAAATCAAAAGATCTATCCAAAATATCTATGGCTGCACTTTTTGGTAAGCTTCTTGAGTATGAACTTGAAATGTCACAACTAACAATGCAAAAGATGCAGATAAAAAACATAAAAGCATAGCCTTGAAAGCTGCATCCTCAAAAGTGGAAAGGGAAAAGACTCAAGTGAAGAAGAAGGTGATGACAACATGAATCTAATTGTCAAAAAATTCAGCAAGTTTATGAGAAGAAATAAGAAGACAAAGTTCATAAAGTTCAACAACAAAAGAGTGACAACAACAACAACACAAACTTCACTTGTTTTGAATGTGGTAAGCTTGGGCACATTAAATCTGAATGTTCTATCTTTTTGAAAAAGCAACAAGGTGAAAAGAAGACAAAGAAAGAAGGAAAGTCTAAGAAAGCCTATATAGCATGGGAAGACAATGAGTCAACATCTTCTGAATCATCAAGTGAGAATGAAGAAGCAAATGTATGTTTCACTTCCACAATAGTGAAGATAATGATTTCTCAAGTGCTGAAACAAAGGTAAATTCTGAATTTGATCAAGTTGTTGATGCTTTCCATGAAATGCATGAAAAGGCTCAAAAGCTTGCAAAATCCAATAAGAAGTGATCATGGTGGGGAATTCCAAAATGAACATTTTGAAAAATTCTGTGAAGAAAATGGAATTAACCACAAATTTTCAACTCAAAGAACACCCCAGCAAAATGGTGTTGTGGAGAGGAAAAATAGTCTCTTGAAGAAGGTGCAAGAACTCTTCTTAATGAGACAAATTTGCCTAAACATTTTTGGACTGATGTTGTAAGTACAGTTTGCCACACTTTGAATAGATTACTAATAAGGCCCATTTTGAAGAAAACTCCTTATGAACTATACAAAGGTAGAAAACCAAACATTTCTCACTTAAGAGCATTTGGTTGCAATTGTTTTGTATTGAATAATGGTAAAGAATCACTTGGAAAATTTGATGCTAAAGTTGATGAAGCCATCTTCCTTGGATATTCATTACAAAGCAAAACATATAGAGTTTTCAATAAAAGAACATTATGCATGGAAGAATCAGTTCATGTTATTTGTGATGAATCTAATTCCTCTAAAGAGGAATAGAATTGTGAAAATGATGCAGGTCCTTTGGAAGAGTTCATACAACTTAATGGATCAATGGATAAAGAAAAGGAAGAACCAATTGCTGAAATGAAACAATCAACACCAGTCCAAGAGCCAAAAGATTGGAGAACTACAAGAGATCTCTCTCTTGATAATATAATTGGTGAAGTTACAAAGAGAGTATCTACTAGATCTTCATTGAGAAATCGTTGTTGTAATATGGCTTTTGTTTCACAAATAAAACCTAAGAGCATTGATCAAACCTTACTTGATGAACATTGGATGCATGCCATGCATGATGAGCTGAATCAATTTAAAAGAAATGAAGTTTGGGAACTTGTTCCTAGACTTTCTTCTTTCAAGCCTATTAACACTAAATGGGTTTTTAGAAACAAACTTGATGAGAATGGTATCATAGTCAGAAACAAAGCTAGATTGGTTGCAAAAGGTTACAACCAAGAGGAAGGCATTGACTATGAGGAGACCTATGCTCCAGTAGCAAGGCTAGAAGTCATTAGGTTGCTACTTGCATATGCATGTTTGATGGATTTTAAACTTTTTCAAATGGATGTTAAAAGTGCTTTCTTAAATGGATATATTGAGGAGGAAATCTATGTGGAGCAACCTCTTGGTTTTGTAGATTTCAAATATCCAAACCATGTTTTCAAACTCAAGAAAGCTCTTTATGGTTTAAAACAAGCTCTAAGGTCTTGGTATGAGAGATTGAGCAAATTTCTGCTTGAACAATCTTTCAGAAGAGGACATGTTGATAAAACCTTGTTCATCAAAAGGCAAAACAATGATATTTTATTGGTTCAAGTATATGTTGATGATATAATCTTTGGTTCAACTAATCAATCCTTGTGCAAAGAATTTTCTATCTGTATGCAGAATGAGTTTGAAATGTCAATGATGGGAGAATTAACATTCTTTATTGGACTTCAAGTGAAGCAAATGAAGAATGAGACATTTCTAAATCAAACCAAATATTGCCTTGAAGTGATCAAAAAGTTTGAAATGAATAAAAGCAAAGATGCTGCAACTCTAATGGCAACATCAACCTATCTTGATTCAGATGAAAAAGGGAAGAAGGTTGATGAGTCAAAATTTAGAGGAATGATTGGATCCTTATTATATTATATAGCAAGTAGACCAGATATCATGTTGAGTGTATGTTTGTGTGCAAGATATCAAGCAAATCCCAATGAATCACACCTTACAGCAGTCAAAAGGATCATCAAATATCTCAAATCAACACCAATAGTTGGTTTTTGGTATCCCAAAGGTGCATTACTCAACTTAATTGGATATTCTGATTCTGATTTTGCAGGGTACAAATTGGATAGGAAGAGCACTAGTGGTACATGCCACTTATTGGGAAGCTCTATGATTTCTTGGCATTGCAAGAAGCAATCATGTGTTTACTTATCTACTGCTGAAGCTGAATACATTTCTGTTGGAAGCTATTGTGCACAAAGTCTCTGGTTGAAGCAACAACTTCAAGACTTTGGTGTTGAGTTATAGGAAATACCCTTGCAGTGTGACAACACAAGTGCCATCAAGATATCCAAAAATCCAATAATACACTCAAGAACCAAACACATTGAGATAAGACATCATTTCCTCAGAGATCACATTCAAAAGGGTAACATCAAAATTGAGTTCATTGATACACATAATCAATTGGCTGATATATTCACTAAACCTTTGGCTTGAGATAGATTCTATACACTTAGAAACATGCTAGGAATTCTTGATGAGTCTAATATATGCTAGGATGCTGTTTATGTGCTCATCTACATGATATAACATCATTAGTTGGCTTTTCATCTTAAATGATTCAAATTCGAAATGTGTTGCATAATCACTGTTGAATCTGATATATTGACTGTAAAAATTGATTAAGCTTCATTTTAATCGATTAATTGATCATTAAAAGCATTTTAGAAACAAAATCGAGCTTATGTAATCGATTCGTGTGTCGAATTAATCGATTATGCACTATTTAAAATGACTTCAGAAAATAAGTTTCTCTGGAATAATTGATTACGACGACGGATTAATTGATTACACATAAAGAAAAATCTTTTAGAACGTGAAACTTCTCTGGATTAATCAATTATAGAGTATCGTAATCAATTACACTTCGCTGTTCTGAACTAAAATATTCACTGTTTTAATCGATTACAGCCTTTTGCAGAAACCACATTTGCTTACGAATTAATTGATTACGAGCTTATGTAATCGATTATCTATGGCGTTACTGCAAAATCTGCACGATTTCTTGGAAATCTAAACTGCCCAACTGCCATCAAATTCAAAATTTGAAACTTCTGCAAAGCTTTTATGGGATTGGGTAAATTCAAAATTGATGTTACACTTTCAAACTTCAAAAACAGGAGCCCAAAATCTCTATAAATACAGCCTTACTTGAAGAAAGAAATCACACCATTATCTTCTTCTATCTTAAGCAAAATTGTGCTTTCTTTTTCTCTCTCTCTACGTCTAGAAACCCTGCCCATTTCGTTTCTACTCCTAAATTCACTATGTCTGCCCCTAAGAGATCAAAAACCTCTAAGAGAAAGAGTGTTGGATCCTCTAACCCTGCTGTCAATATGTTAGATCATTGGTTCTCTAGTGAGACTGAGAAAATGAACTACTTACATATCAATGCCACAAAACTCATATGCCCACCTAAATATCTTGACCTTGAGTGGTTTATTAAGGAAGGTTTTCAGTTCCCTGCTATGATTGAAACCCAAGGTTTGAAGAAATTTGTTGAGTTGAAGGGTACCTTTTACCCTGAATTAGTAAAGGTGTTCTACACCTGTGCTAAAGTGACTATGGATGGGACCATCCTATCTCAAGTTAATGGGGTGGCCATGGAAATCACTCCTGAAGTTTGGAATGAAGTGGCTAGAATTTCCTTTGAAGGTGAAAGGAAATTTGAGGAAGAAGCTGAGGGCTACAACAGGGTGGATACTATAGAGGGATGCTTCTAGACCCTCAAATGAGGCTGAAGCTAAGGCTTAGCACTGGCCCTATGACCTATGAAGATAGACTTCTTCATTACATAATCACTTATATTCTGACACCTAGGTCAACCAATCATGCCTAAGCCACAAATGATGACATACAACTTGTTTATGGAATGAAAAACTCCATACAGATGAACTGGATCCTCATCATTGAGGAAACTATGCTGAAGGCTTAGAGATTAATCAGTTATTAATTTCCTTATGCTGTTCTGATATCCAAATTCATTGATTATTTCAGAATTGATGTCTCTAATGAGGTTGTTGACAGCACTACAACACCAGTCTCATTAAAGAAAACCATCTAACAAGCTTGGGATGATAAAGACTCCCTATGGATGGCAGATGGCTGGACAACAAATTCCTCCTGCTAATGTTGAAGAAGGAGGTGATGAAGAAGAAGAAGCTGAAGGCCCTGCATACCCGTCTTACAGCCCTTTTGAATCTCTTATGATTCAAAAGATGGATGCCTTATTGTCTCTCCATCATGAGCACAGGGCTAAGACTAACTCATCCTTGGAAGAGATGAAGTCTAGGCTTGAAAACATAGTAGCTAGGATTGTTCTTGATGAGTTTGATAAACTCATTTAGGTTGTTTGTGTTTTCTTTCCAGTTTCTGTTGCTGTTATGCTTTGGTTTATGTTTCCTAGGTAAAGTTCTCTTTGATTAATGTACTGCACTTTATCTTTAAATTAATACAAGTTAAGTTTTCTCTTTTCTATATTCTCCATGTTTATACTATGAACATTGTTATTTTTGTCTTTGATAAGCCAAATAGGGGGAGGAATAATTGTGCTCTAATTGATTGATTGTCCTCTGATTGCTCTGCTATGATTTTTAATGTTTTTTAAGTAAGGGGGAGCAAACTTAAAGGAATTGATTAATGTTTATGCAAGCATCATACTTGATGCTTGTTCTTGGCAAAAAGCTGATTTAATTTCAGGTTAACAAGTCTGAGTCTCCTATCATTCATCCCTCAAAAGCACTTAAAAGCTAAACAAATGGACAATTGATATTTGGCATGTTCAAAGCCAAAAAGGGGGAGATTGTTGGATATAGGGGGAGTAGGAAGAAGATGAAGAAGCTTGTGCCTTAGAAGAAAGATTTAAGTTTTTCACATGCTAAGGAAAATTGTAATTTGATTAAGTGTATGAGAGGCAAATCTTATGATCTTTGCATTGCATGAACATGATCATTAACATGCATACATGATTTCAGTAAAGCATTAAAGCTATTCATTATTTTAAAAGAAACTAATTTGTCATGGTTAAGTTTTTAGAAAAACAAAATCTCACTGCTTTAATCGGTTACACAATGTTTTAATCGATTACAGGCTCTATTTTAAATCTGGAAAAGCCATGATGAACATATTTATCGATTACAGGCTTCTTGTAATCGATTACATAGTACAAAATGAAAAGCATGCCTCACTGTCTTAACCGATTACCATGATATTGTAATCGATTACTTAAGTTCATTATTAAATATGCATGACTGCTTTAATCGATTTCCACAATCCGTAATTGATTACACAAGCTTGTTTTCAAAACTGAACCTGACTGCTTTAATCGATTACGACTCGAATTAATCGATTATTTTGCTCGTTGCAGTTCCCAGGTTGTGCTAAGAACAATTTAATCGATTATTTGACAATTTAATCGATTACATAAGGTAATTTAATTGGTTATTTGGGGCTTTTAATCGATTACATTTTGTTATAAACTTTTGTTATAAATAGATTGAAGGCTTGTCTGATCTAACAACTTACATACTTTGATATTTCTAAGCATATACAAGGCTTCTCAAAGTTAGAAAAGATTTTCTGAGTTAGCAAAGCTCTTGTCCCACCTTTTAATCTTCATGGTGTATTGAAAGATTTCTTGGGCAAGATTTTCAAAGAAGTTTTGGAGAGAATGTTCTGAAATTGATTTCTGCATTTCAAACCTGATTAGTAAACCATATTCATTCATATTTATTGGATCATCAGGTTGTCTCTCTCCATTATCTCTTATTGTAATTTCATTTTTGTATTCTTGGTAGTCTGATACTACTGTAAAGGGTTTGTTAAGCTTTTTCTAGAGTGGGTTTCTCTAGAGGGAAGAGTAGAGAAGGGTTCTCTATGTCTTGATCATTAGGAATCTAATAGGGTTTTAGATTTATGTTCTTTATCTAGTGTTGATAAAGAATGGTTGTTGTAAAGCTTGTAAGAACTAAAATTTTATAATAGTGGAACTCTAATCTAGTGTTGATTAAAAGAATTGGATGTAGCTTCTCTTGAGAAGTGAACCAGTATAAATTCTTGTGTTGGTTTTCCATTCCTGAAACTCTACTTGTTATCTTGATCATTAATTCTTGGTATTATTTTCATTACTCAACAAGTTCTGTTTTTGAAGAAATTGTTTTGGGTTGAGTGATTTGATTGATTTGAAGCATTTTTGGTTTAATTGTGATTAAGATCCTATAACTTTGATTTATTAAATAATTTTAAAAGACCAAGTTTAAACCAATTCACCCCTTATTGGTAATTGTGGGTATTCCTATTGTTTTCACTTTTTTAGAGGATGTTCGCTAGGGTTTTTTCGGTTGACTTTGGTTGGGGCTATTTTTGGCTTATGTCGACCGAAAAATATTAAAAAAGATGATGGAACTCAAGAACCAAGTGAGGGTGAATTGTTTTTGAAATCAAATAATAATAAAAATAGAGTTTTGAAAAACTTTCGCTTCCAAGGATTGTATCACAAACTTTTTGTTTAAAACTAATATCTAATCAATCATCCATTCACAATATCCTTTTGTTAAAGTTCTTTTAAAAAAGAAATATCTTTTAACTCAGGAAATTGATAAAGAATGTGTGTGAGAGAGAGATAAGATTCAAGAGAAGATGAACAACAAGATTTATACTGGTTCACTCTCTAATTCTAGAGAAACTACTCTAGTTATCTAATTCAACCTGAATTAGATTTCCACTATGCACTTTGAGTTCTTACAAACAATCACAATCAATCTCAAATCCTACCTAGAAAAAGAGACTAAGGCACCCAACCCTAGGATCCTTTGTGAATGAAAGCCTAAGAGACACCTACCCTTAGCTCAAACTAGAAAACCATATTCTAGCATCTTTAGAAACTCATGCATATGCTATAAAAATATGTAAAAACATATGAAAACATAGTCAAGGAGAGACACAAACTGTTCATTCAAATGCACAAACCAAACTTGATTGAATGGATCTCTTCTTGATCTCACAAGATGTTAACAACTCACTTTTACCATGAACGCTTTAGAAACCAACACTAGAGTGTGTGAGTCGTAAAAGCTCATTTTAACTCATTCATTCAAATGAATGAAAGTGATAGCACAAGGTGGCTATTTATAGACAAAAGAGTTATAACCGCCTGTAATAAATTAAATTGCCAATGTAATTGATTATTTCGAAGAAGTAATCGATCAGATTCTCATTTTAATCGATTAAAGTGTTCTTCTCAAAACCTAGAAAGTATTCAAGAATAATGTAATCAATTAGATTCTTGATTTAATTGATTAAAGTGTTCTTGATCACTCCTGAAAACACTTTCAAGAACGATGCAATCGATTACAATAACCTGGGTATTGATTAAACCATAACAAATATCTCTTTGCAAGCTTCTCAAAAGACTTGTGTAATCAATTACGGATAACTGGTAATCAATTAAAATAAAGTTTATGCACTGAAGAAGTTTTTAACCTTAGAAACAATCTCCCTATCTCTACATGATGTACATATGGATAGATTAAGACTAAGATGCAACAATCAATACAAATGTCACTCAATGAGTTGGGCATGTAAAAAGACAAAGCTCTTTAAACTTCAAAGCTTAACCTTCATGTTGCTCCCTTATCTCTAGCAAATATCACTGGCTGACGTTGTCCAAAAATACCTAGCTGACATTAGCCAAAGAATTGTCGTAGCTGACAATCGATCGGAAAACCCTAATTGATGTTAGTTGAATAATAGCCTCGATCGATGTCGATTGAAAACCCTAGTCTACGTCGGCCAAAAAATAACGATGGCCAATGTTTTCCAAAAGTCGTCATCGATCGACATCGACAAAAAAACCTAGCAAATTTTAGCCAAAAAAATAATTTCAGCTAATGTTGACCAGAAAAATCTAGCCGACGTTAGCAAAAAAATTGTCTCAACCAATGTAAAAAAAAACCTAACCAATATTGGCAAAAAAAGATTCATGACCACTCCGCCTGGGCTTGCGCCTTGGATTTTGCAGCCACCGCCGCACCCTTCTACTCATTGGGGCTGATGTGGCCAACAAACATGATCAATTGACATGAACAAAAAATAGCCTAAGCTAGCATCGACCAAAAATTATGCCCAACTAACATCAACATAAAAAATCTAGCTGATGTTGGTCAAAAGATACTGCTAACCGACATTGACAAAAAAATTCTAGTCAACCTCAACCAAAAAAATATTCTTGGCCAACATTGGCAGAAAAATAGGCCAGGCTGACATCGACAAAAAAAAACTTAGTTGATGTCAGCCAAAAAACGCCATCGCCTGATGTTAGTCGAAAATAATCTAGACTGATGTTAGTAAAAAATCATCCTCGATCGAGGTCATTCGAAAACAACCACAATTGCCTTTTGTGTGGGCTATTATTATTTTAGAAGGTATTGTGAATTTTTTAAGATATATTATTTTAAAACTAAAAATAATTAAGTTTTAATTTTTTGTTTTGGATGGATATCCATCCATGGAAAATGTGTTAATGAGTGGATCAGATGGAATTTTTTATCAAATAGATTGAATTGGATTGGATCCATTAAATAATTTTTAAGGGATTATATTGATCTGATCTAGGATACAAATTAGGATTGATCCGATCAGTCTATTTGTCACCCCTATTAGTACCAACACTTTCTGTCGCCAGTGTCATGAGCAAGCAATGGTTTACTAGTGAACCAACATTTATCACCATTTAGATATACTATAAAATAGGATAAATATCCATTTTTGTTCTTGAATTTGTTAGGTGTTGACCATTAGATCTATGAAAATTAAAATTTTGTCCTCGAATTTGTAAAAGGTGAGACAAATTAGTCTTATCGCTAGTTTTTCCTGTTAACTCAAATGATTGTACCTATGTGGTACTGTCAGTGATGATGTGACAACTAATGGTTATCGCATGTTATACACATGATTGTCAAGTGCCATCTAAGTGACTGAGACGTGTCAGAAAGTTAACTTTTTTATTTGGTCTCTAAACTTAGCAACTTGTTGTCATTTCATTCTTTGAACTTAACCACTCACTAACATTTTGGTCCTTAAACTTAGCTACGTATTACAATTTTGGTCTTTGAAAACACTTTTGAATTTTTAATTAAGTGTCACACTACATATAAGTTGTAAGCATAATGATAGTAAATGACATTTGTTTATAGTGATATTGATAACAACTATTTATGGTGATTAAAATTGAATGAAAAATAATTTTCAAGCATAAAAATTAGAAACATTATATTTTATATTTGAAATCACTATTAATTTTTTTATTATATTTTATTAAGTTAAAATTCTAACAAATAATATTATAATAACAACAAATAACAATATAACTGAATTGAAAATAAATAAACATATAAAAATTAAATTAGTTTTTTCATAAAAATTAAATTAAAAATATGTATTATATAAGTATATAGATAATAATAAGTAATTTATTTTTAAAATTCAATATATTTATTAATTAAGGAGAAAATTAAAAAATATATATAAAATGAATATTTTATTTGATCAAGACGAATTAATTAAATATTTTTGTTTTTCACTTTTTATTATATTTCTTTTATTTTATTTATTTCGACATAATTAATATAATATATAAACTACACTTAATTTTATAGATAGTATATATTATATAGTTCATCATGACAGAAAACAAATTACCTTCTCCACTAAAAGTCAAATCTTTGTCGTTGGATTCATCAACATTGGCGTCTAGTAGGGCGAGATGTATAAGTATTCTAGACTCGAGATCGCAAAGTTGATCTTGGCCATCAATGCCTTTGGCGTTGTCGCCATTATCTTCACTCCGTCGAATACATTCTAGTGGACCTTGGTTGAATGTGAACCCTAGCCTTTCGAGAATGCACACATACTGGAACAAGGACATGTGAACCAACCACTCAAAGATGTAAAACAGTTATTGTGATAGTATTAGGGGCGAGAGTCAGAGTTGGAGTGGAGTTCGTAAGTGTGACTGAGAGGGAAGGAAAAGTGGCGAAAGTGGTGGAAGTTGGCATTAGTACTGTTCTTGGGCTTGGGCCATGACCGTGAGAGTATCGTACAGTTAGCACAAGGGAGGAGGTCCATCTAGAAGGGAAATGTTAATCAATAATATTAATAATGTTTTAATATTTAATCATATTAAGCATTAATAATTTAAAGTTAGTATTGATTAATAATTAATAAAAAATAATATTTAAAAGTGGTCCATCCGGAAACCACATACACATTTCTTCATGATAGAAAGCACTAGTAGCACTAGAGAAAAATGTCAAATCTTGCTTAATAAGAGAGAAAAAGGAAAGAAAACAATATTATGTTTTACAAGTATTTTTAATTAGTACCTAACTTAAATTTTTTGTGTGTTTGATCATATTTGTAATTTTTAGTAAACAAGTTTTTTAAATAACTTATAATATTTTTAAAACACTGTTTGAAGTAGTATTTTAGTATCTAAGTTCTTATATTTTATTTCCTTTTTATTATTAAAATATTTATTAAATTTTTACTTTTATTTTTTCTCACAAAAATAGAGTATTATTATTTCCTTTTTGTTTTTATGCTTCCATTCATTTATATGTCCAACGCTTGACCCACTAGTTGGCTACTGTCTTTTTTTTTGTCACTCTTCCATTTTTTCTATGCTCCAGGTAATATTGTTTTTTTTTCATTTGATTTCTTGTTCTTTTTTGTTCCAACACAATGTTGTTGATATATTTTTTTGGTGCATTACATGAATTAAAAAGACTTAAATATGTTATTTTCCTAAAAGTTAGCGCCTTTTCATTTTTGGTCACTTTAAGTTTATTTTTTTAAATTTTAACCCCTGTAAATTTATGTTTTTTCAATTTTTATTCATAATTTTTTTTGTTCATTTTTAGTTCTATAAGTTTGTGTATTTTCAATTTATATCCTTTAAACTTTAAATTTTTTTCATTTATAATCCCCATAAATTCGTGCTTACAAGTATCAAAAGTTGGAAAAATACAAATTTATAAAAACTAAAATGAGAAAAATATCTCACAGGGACCAAAATTGAAAAATCGTAAACTTATATGGCTAAAATTAGAAAATGAAACTTACAGGGACCAAAAATAAAAAAGCTAACTAAAAAGAACAAAAAACATATTTAAGCCAAATAAAAAAATAGAAAGCAGAAAAACAGAAAAGAAAACTACATAACATCAAAGCTATCTTGCATTAAAACTCCCAAAACACCATATGAGGGGATCCAAGAGGATCCTGCTTGCTGTGCACCCCATTTTGCAAGTAAGTCAGTTACCTTGTTTGCTTCACGGGAAGAAAAGGAGTGAACAAAGTTCCAATCACCTTACATGTTGACATGAATATTGTGGATGAGGTCAGCATACCTATGCCTAGAGATCTACTCCAAGTTCTAGTCAGGGACGAGCTAAGGATGAGTGAGGCCTAAAGTAAATTTTAAGAATTATGTTTTACTTTAACTAAGAGTTATATGTATTAGAATTTTAGTGGTTCTTTCGAGTGTTCTTTATTAAGATAAGACATATTCATAAGCATAACACAAGTGTGAAACAGGCCTATAGTGGAAGCTTTCCATAACATAAATTTTGCAATCAGACACAAGACTACTAGATGGAGACCTATTCAAAACTTGAAAAGATAGTCATGTTTTTCAAGTCAAAGTATGAATATTAGAAGCTATGTCTGACTCAAGGTATGATGTTGAGGATAACATTAATCAAGGGCTTGATATCAGAAACTACACATGACTTGAAGATCATTTTAGAAGTTAAATTGCAATTAGAACATGAAGATAGACATGTCTCGCACTCCACAAGCACATGCTAGCCAAGAATGAATTGGTGCTTGAATAACACTGAACTTGAAGTTATTGCTCTTTGTGATCCTTGAGAAAGTCCAAGTCATATATAGGAACTCAAAGGATACAATTGTCCTAGTCGTAGAACCAACAATCAAGTCAAAGAAATTTTTTATTGCAATACCAATGTCTCTCCAAAGAGACTATGTTGTAGTAACAACCTCCCACAACCTATGCTCATTCTTTTTCCCTAGAATTTCTAATCTCATTAGTAACTAATAAAAGTGTGTTGCTTCCTGCACTTCTCTGACACCCCATTATATTATGGAATGCCCAATCTGTAATGTAAAATTACATTAGGGATTGAACATTTTGTAATGTAATGAGGTGCCAAAAGAAAAATTTGGAGGTACAGGAAGCCTTACTTCTAATACAATTAGACCACTTCTTAAGCCCAAAACTTATACATTTGCACTTTGGACTCTTGGCATTTCCAGACTTTGGCCAAATTCCTTATTATTAGATGAACTATTTATTGGTAACATTTCCCTCTTCATCAAAATAAACCTTGTCCTCAAGGCCCTAAAATTTGTTCAATTGTTCCTAATTTTCCTAGGAGTTGTTGACCATTGAACTACATCCAAATGAATAGGAACACCATTGATAATTGAAGTATTGAAGGCTAATATTGTCAATGTAGAGATGACTGGGTGATGGTCAACAAAGTTTTTAGGAATATCGAGTACAGTCTTTGGGGTAAGGCCTAAATACTTAAAGAGGGGAAAATGGAACACATTATGTATGTGAGAGTATATTCTAACCCAAGACAATACTCATTAGGTTAAAAACTGAATCATAAAAATGCTTATCAAATTTTGATACTACCTCTAATTTATTTCTTATGTATAAGAACAAGGTAATATTTAACACTCATTCCTAGGGTCGTTGCCTATCAATTTGAAGAATTCACACTAGAATTGACTAATGAAAATGAGATCATGAATGGTGACTATATTTGGGATCCCATGACAATCTTGTGAATTCTAAAGTGTGCCAGATGAGGCTCTATTTTCCTTACATTTAGGGGAGTGTGTTATGCTATAGGTTTTTTTTTTGTCACCATGACATTGGTGTGGATTATCCACTAGTTTTGCTAATGACTAATCTCTGTTAGAGAACTTGATTGACCACCTTTAATGAGGTCTCCTCATTTGTTATAGGCTTTAACTGTGAGCACATATGTTTAAAATATTGATATAAGCATTATGATATACTAATTGTGATGTGATATCCTTCCAAAAAAAA
>CM023959.1:16089512-16105637 GCA_013407115.1 Glycine latifolia | reverse complement strand
AGAGTGTTAATTGTGAATTTATGCTTGATTGTTGAAACTTGCTTTCCAAATAGAAACTCTGTTTATTGCTGAGGACAGCAATATAAAAATCTGGGAATTATTTGATATGCTTCCAGCATATAGTAGTTTTTAGGATTAATTGATTAATAAGTTGTTTAAGACTGCGTAACTAAGATTAGGATTTGGTAAATTATTATTTAATTGCATATTAATTTAATTTCTTAGTTATTTTGTCATTTAGGAACCAACAAGAGAGGAAAACAAGCAAAAAGAGCAAGCTAGTGCTCTCGAACAAGCCACGCTAATCACGTGGACTCCCGCGCGATCAGCGTCAGAGGGTAAAGATCAAACATTCAGTTCAAAGAGCCCGCGCTAGTAGCGCCAACCACCACGCCAGTCACGCCAGATGCTGAAAACCAAACTGCCAACTCGAATTAACCACGCTATTAGCGTGACCATCCACGCGAGTAACGTGGGACTACCAAAGGTTAACCCCTCAGCTCGAACAAGCCAAGCTATTAGCGTGGCCATCCACGCGAGTAACGCCATGATATCAAACTCAAGCCTTTAACTCGAATGACTCATGCGATCAACGTGGGACTCCACGCTAGTCGCGCCACAAGCTCGATATTTCCTGAATTAAAAGATTTGACACTGATTTAGCTTGGGAACAGTTCCACATTACTGGATTTAAAACCTAGAACGTATGGGGGATAAAAGGAGACCTCTGGGTCACAAAGAAACAACTTTTTACTAAACCTCTTGAAGAATTTCTGCAGAAGAAGCCATTGAAGAACCTTGGGAGAAGATTGGAATCATTGAGGAATTGTAGAATAGCAACTCTGTGTAATCTCTTCTTTTCCTCTAGTAATTTCTCTCTAGGAACATGTTAGTTATGGAAGTAATGCCAGTTCTGAGTATGCTTGGCTAAATTCTTGTATTGTGGTTGAGCCATGAACCTATGAGAACTCCTCTATGTCTTGATTGGTTTTAATAAGAATTACCATAATTGCTTTGTTTTATTCTGTTCTTCATTGCATTATTCTTAATTGGTACTGGCCATTCTATTAAGATGTTTAGGGTTAGGATTCACAATAGGGATATTGGGATTCTAATTTTTGAAATGAGTAAAACAACAATTTATACATTGCCTAGGGATAGGGATGTGTGGTTGCAGTAATTTCAGGATGTGTTTGCTAAATGCTTGGTTTAAGAAGGAATCACTAAGGGATTAGGGTTTTTATTTTCACCAAAGGGTTAAATTACTAAGGGATTAGGATTTAGCTACTCATGTGAGAATACATCAGCTGAGCAATTAGAAATAACTTAAGTTAATAATCAATCGAAGCATAGAAGGAAGGAATCATAGGGGAATGCGCTTAACCACAATTATCTCCCAACACTGCAGTAAAATCAAATTAATATTCATTTATATTCTTGTTAAATTTCTGTCATTTCATTTACGTTACTTAAATACAACTCAACAAATTCTCTCAACTTATTATTTGTCTTCCAATTTCCAAGACATTAAGTTACTATAATATTTGCATTCAATCCCTGTGGAGACAATACTTGACTTACTCACTTTATTACTTGAAACGAACGGTACACTTGCCGAATTCGCAACACCTGGATTACTTGAAACACCTCCCATGTTTGCTATGTAAGCCCTCTTTGCTTTCTTTTGCTTATTCGGAAGCTTTGGAAATCCTTTAACCTATCCAAAAAGCAAGAATAGATTGGATAAATCTTCAAGAATATGAACACAACATTATCCTAAGTATTAAATACAAACTAACTAGATTAGGGCAAGTTTTTATAGATATTCTAGGTAAAAATGAAAGATCAGTGCCTTCAATGTAACCCTAATTTCACTAAGATATGGCACTTATCATTTACCACACTTGAAACAGATAATCCGGGTGGGAAAAGTAGAAGGTCTACTACTACTTCCACCAGAAGAACCCGGAGCAGCAATTCTTGGATAGCTGGGGTGATTACTATATGACTTACGAGTAACGGTGTAGGGTTTCCAGCGATTTTGTAGCCTAGTTTTCTTATCTTTTACCGAGCCCGTATTACGATAGTAGGCCGCCCTTTCTCGGGAATCCTCATCCCATATTCTGCACATGTTTACCAACGCAAGGAACTGCCGGACTCCTTGATAGTTTACGGCTTGTTTTACCTCGGGTCACAAGCCGTTCAAGAACTTCACGCATTTTGAGCTCTCACCATTCCATCCTTGATAGTGAGGGAAGTACCTTACTAATTTTTCAAACTTAGCTGCATAATCGGCTACAATCCGGTTTCCTTACTTAAGTTCAAGGAATTCCATCTCCTTTTTGTTCCTTACATCCTCCGGGAAGTATTTCTCTAGGAATACCTCCTTGAAGGTTTCCCAAGTTATTATCCAGCCTTCTGCCTCCATTCGTTGGCGAGTGTTATCCCACCAATACTCAGCTTCCTCCGCCAAAGTATAAGTACTGAAGACAACCTTCTGCTCTTTCGGACACGCCATAACCTGAAAAATCTTCTCAATTTCCTGTATCCAAGTCTGGGCACCATTTGGGTTGTATCCTCCATGGAAGGAAGGAGGATTATTGCGTTGAAAATGGTCCAACCAGTGATACTCTGCAGCTCCTGGAGCTTCTCCTCTTTGCTGATTCCCTAATGCCTGAGCTAAGGCTTGAAGAGCATCGGCGATAGCACAGTCATTCCTACCAGCCATCACTTCCTACGCATAGCGAGAAGTAAGAACCCGGAAGGAATACAAAACAAACACCAAGTTATACTATACAGACTTCCTATTCTTTGCATTTTGGACTACTTGCCATAATGTTCCCTTGCATTGTCCCGAATTATACAGATGGCCAGTCTGATAACTCACAACAATGGATAGAACTTATGGTATAGTAGACATGAAAATACAAACTTACTATGACCATACTAACATCCTACACAAGCTTTAACATAAATAAACATAATCCAACACAGAACAACTAGTCACTTTAACAATCAAGCATTCAATAATCAACACGGCATGCACATAGGAAACATAGTAAGCTCATAACTCACTGGCTGGAAGGTCCAACCTGCTCTGATAACACTAATGTAATGACCCACCTCGTCGCTACTATATCATACTCTTAATTATGCTTTTAATGGTAATTTATATTTGAAAATCCCTTTTAGTTTGTTTATAGAAATAGTAGTAAATTTTTCGTAAGCATAATCAATATCACAAATCAAAATTCGAATATACAAAGATGCAATACATCATAATACCTGTATGTTAATAATTATAAGTTGGTAGTAATTATAGATAACCAAGTCTGAATTATACAATTTTCTCAAAAGAAACAAGGATTTAAATGATGGGGTGTAGCTAGCAAAATGTCTAGGTGTAGTCATTAGAACAAGGGGTGTAACTAGCAAAAATACAACCCCTTGCCCGGGAGAAATATAAAATCAGGAAGATAAATTTACTTTGCGATAGTAACCAAGAACAAGCATAAGCATAAGCACAAGTCCTTCCTCAAAAATGCTCCCCTTGACTTGGGTAGATTTTAAAAACGTATTAACAACAGAGCATACATTAAACTTAGAATTAATTTCTAAGTATTTCTCCCCCTACTATTATTACAATTATTTCTTCCCATTTAAACAAATAGAGTTATTTCTCATTTCTCCCCCTATGATAATTACAATTATTTCTCCCCCTATTTGGCTTATCAAGGACAAAAATAATGTTTACAGAAAGAACAAGGAGAATAAAAGGAGAGAATAGTACTTGTATTAATGGAAATAAGCAAACAGTACATTAATCAAATGAAATACAAAACCAGGTTGACAAAGCATAACATAATCAGCAAATAGAAAGAAAATACAATCAAGCTAAGCTAGTTTATCAAAGTCATCAAGGACAAGCCTAGCCTCTATGTTTTCCAGTCTAGATTTCATCTCTTCCATAGATGAATTAGTCTCAGCTCTATGCTCATGGTGTAGAGACAATAAAGCATCCATCTTTTGAATCATGAGTTATTCAAAAGGACTGTAAGATGGTTGAGCAGGGCCTTCAGCTTCTTCTTCTTCATCAGTTTCCTCTTCATCACCAGCAGGAGGGATTTTTGTCTAGCCATCTGCCATCCATACGGGGTCTTGACCATCCCAAGCTTGTTAAGATGTTTCTCTTTAATGAGGCTATTGCTGGAGTTTATGTTGTCAACAACCTCATTAGAGACATCTATATTGAAGTAGTCAATGAATCTGGACACTAAAACAACATATGGAAATGGATAATTCATCAATCTTTTGGCTTCAAGCATAGTTTCCTCAAGGATGAGGATCTAGTTCATTTGAATGGAATTCTTCATACCATACACAAGTTGTATGTCATCATTTGTGGCTTGTGCATGATTTGTGGACCTAGGAGTCAAGATGTAGGTGATGATATAATGAAGAAGTCTATCTTCATAAGTCATAGGACCAGTACTAAGCCTCAGCTTCAACCTCATTTGAGGGTCAAGAAGCATCCCTCTATAGGTTTCTACCCTATTGTATCCCTCAGCCTCCTCCTCAAATTTCCTTTCACCTTCAAAGGAAATGCCAGCAACTTCTTGCCAAACCTCAAGAGTGATTTCCATGCCCACCCCATTAACTTGAGACAAGATTGTCCCATCCATAGAAGCTTTAGCACAGGTGTAAAACACCTTCACTAATTCAGGGTAAAAGGAACCCTTCATCTCAACAAATATCTTCAATCCCTGGGCTTCAATCATAGCAGGGAATTGAAAACCTTCTCTAGTAAACCATGCAAGGTCAAGGTGTTTAGGAGGGCAAATGAGTTTAGTGGCATTAAACTGTAGGTAGTTCATTTTCTCACGCTCACTGGAAACCAATGATCTAACCTATTCACTACAGGGTTAGATGTTTCAACACTCTTTCTCTTAGAGGTTTTTGATCTCTTAGGAGCAGACATGGTGAATACAGAGGTAGGAATACAAAGAGCAGAGTATCTAGACTCAGAAGAAGAGAAATAGAGAAATACAACAAAGCTTAAGGTTGAAGAAGAGAATGGTGTGATTTATCTCTTTAGCAAAGTTGTATTTATAGATGGTTTTGGGCTCCAAAGTTTAAAATTTGAAAGTATAACTGTCATTTCGAATTGACCCACTAACATAAAAGCTCAAAAGATTCAAATTTTGGAATTTGGTGGCAGTTGGGCAGTTACAATTTCCAAGAAATCTTGCAGATTTTGCAGTAACTCCATGAATAATCTATTACGAGCTTATGTAATCGATTAATTCGTAAGCAAAATTGGTTTCTGTAAAGAGCTGTAATCGATTAACACAAGGTGTAATCAATTAAACTAGTGAGTGATCCATTTCAGGAAGATGAAGAGTAATCGATTACAATATGTGGTAATCGATTATTCTAGTGAAATGTAATGTTTTAAAAGATTTTCAGCTTGTGTAATCTATTAATTTGATGACGTAATCGATTATTCCAGACGTTATTTTTTGAAGTCATTTTAAATGAAGAATAATCAATTATTTCATCTCTGTAATCGATTACATAAGCACAAAATTCATTCTAAAAAGCTTTTAAAGTCCATTTAATCGATTATTCCGAGTCTTAATCGATTATAACAGTCAATATATTAGTATGAATAGTAATTATGCTGCATATTTCGAATTTGTATCATTTGAGATGAATGGCCAATAAATTATGCAATTTCATGTAGATGAGCACGTAAACAACATGCTAACACACACTAGATTCATCTAGAATTCCTAGAATGTTTCTAAGTGTGAAGAATCTATCTTTAGCCAAAGGTTTTGTGAAAATATCAGCTAATTGATTTTCAGTTTCAACAAACTCAATTTTGATGTTAACCTTTTGGATATGGTCTTTGATAAAATGATGTTTGATCTCAATGTGTTTGGTCCTTGAGTGCATAATAGGATTTTTGGATATGTTGATGGCACTGGTATTATCACATAGCAAGGGTATCTCCTATATCTCAACACCAAAGTCTTGAAGTTGTTGCTTTAACCAAAGACTTTGTGCACAACAGCTTCCAGTAGAAATGTATTCAGCTTCAGCAATAGATAAGGCAACACATGATTGCTTCTTGCAGTGCCAAGAAATCAAAAGAGCTTTCTAACAAGTGGCATGTACCACTGGTACTCTTCCTATCCATTTGCACCCTACAAAGTTAGAATCAGAATATCCAATCAAGCTAATAGATGTACCTTTTGGATACCACAGTCCTACTCTTAGTGTGGATTTGAGATATTTTAGGATTCTTTTGAATGCTGATAAATGAGATTCTTTGGGATTTGCTTGATATCTAGCACACAAGCATACACTTAACATAATGCCAGGTCTACTTGCAGTTAAGTATAGCAAAGAACCAATCATTCCCCTGTATTTGGACTCATCAACATTTTTTCCTTTGTCATCTGAATCAAGATAGGTAGATGTTGCCATTGGTGTTGCAGCATCCTTGTAATTTTCCATTTCAAATTTATTTATCATTTCCAAACAATACTTGGCTTGACTAAGGAAGGTTCCATTCTTCATTTGCTTGACTTGTAATCCTAGAAAGAATGTAAGCTCCCCCATCATTGACATCTCAAATTCACTCTGCATTGAGACAGAAAATTCTCTGCACATAGATTGATTAGTTGAACCAAATATAATGTCATCCACATAAATTTGAACTAGCAAGAAATCATTTCCTCTTTTCTTGATGAACAAAGTTTTGTCAACCTATTCTCTTATGAAAGATTGTTCAAGCAGAAATTTGCTTAACCTTTCATACCAAGACCTTGGTGCTCGTTTCAAACCATATAAAGATTTTATTAATTTAAAAACATGGTTAAGATGTTTGTAATCAATGAATCCAGGAGGCTGGTCTACATATATTTCTTCTTCAATGTAACCATTTAAAAATGCACTTTTAACATCCATTTGAAACAATTTAAAGTTCATCAAACAAGCATATGCAAGTAACAACCTAATGGCTTCTATTCTAGCAACTGGAGCATAAGTTTCATCATAGTCTATGCCTTCCTCTTGGTTGTATCCTTTAGCAACCAATCTAGCCTTACTATGATGCCACTTTCATCTAGCTTGTTTCGAAAAACCCATTTGGTGCCAATAGGAATATGAGTAGATGGTCTAGGAACAAATTCTCAAACTTGGTTTCTTTTGAATTGATTTAACTCATCATGCATAACTATTAACCAATGTTCATCAGCAAGGCTTGATCAATACCTTTTGGTTCAATTTGTGAAACAAATGCCATATTACAACAAGGATTTTTTAAAGAGGATCTAGTAGAAACTCCCTTGGATATTTCCCCTATTATATTGTCAAGAGAAAGATCTTTAGTAGTTCTCCAATCCTTGTGCTTTGTAAAGGTGTTGACTGTTCCAGTACATCATTTGGTTCAGCTTTTTCTTTTTCATTCAGATTATTAAGTTGCAGAATTTCTTCCATTGGTTATACATCAATATCACACTCCAAATTCTCTTTGGAAGGGTTAGTCTCATCACATATAACATGGACAGATTCCTTAACACACAATGTTCTTTTATTAAAGATCCTATAAGCTTTACTTTGCAAAGAGTAACCAAGAAAAATTGCTTCATTCAGCTTTAGAATCAAATTTTCCAAGAGAATCTTTACCATTATTTAACACAAAACACTTGTAGCCAAATGCTCTAAAATGAGATATGTTTGGTTTCCTTCCTTTGTATAGTTCATAAGGGGTTTTCTTCAAAATAGGCCTTATGAGAATCCTATTCAAAGTATAACAAACTGTACTTACAGCATTAGCCCAAATATACTTAGGAAATTTTGTTTCATTTAGAAGTGTTCTTGCACCTTCCTCAAGTGATCTATTTTTCCTCTCCACAACACCATTTTGTTAGGGTGTTCTTGGAGCTGAAAAATTGGGATTAATTCCAAATTCTTCACAAAACTTTTCAAAGTATTCATTTTCGAATTCTCCACCATGATCGCTTCTAATTGAAACAATATTGCAAGCTTTTTCATTTTGTATTATCTTGGCTAACTTTCTAAATGTTGTGAATGCATCACTCTTGGATCTTATGAATAAAGTCCATATGTATCTTTAGTAATAATCTACAATAACAAGCCCATAGAAATTACCCCCCAAGCTCATGGTTCTTGGAGGACCAAATAAATCCATATGAAGCAACTCAAGAGGTCTAGAAGTAGAAATAACATTTTTACTTTGAAAAGAATTCTTTGTTTGTTTCCCTCTTTGACAAGCTTCACATATTTTATCCTTCTCAAACTTAAGCTTAGGCAAACCTATTACCAAATCCTTTCTTACAAGCTTGTTCATATGATGCATGTTTATATGACTTGCTCTTCTATGCCATAACCATGTTTCATTAGTTTTACTTACAAAACAGCTAGTTTTATGGATGAATGCATGGTCAATGGACAGAACATAAATGTTACCATTTCTCTTACCAACATGGATAACTTCTCCATTTTGACTGTCACAAATTAAACATCAGTTGTTGTTGAAAGAAACTTTAAACCTTTTGTCACATAGTTGGCTTATGCTTAGGAGATTATGTTTCAAGCCAACAACATACAAAACATTTCTGATCATAGTCTTAAGGCTGTCTCCTATGTTTCCTTCTCCAATTATCTTCCTTTTTTTATTATCGCCGTAAGTGACAAATCTTCCATCTTTTAGTATGACATTTGTAAGCATGGATACGTCACCTGTCATGTGCCTAGAGCAACCACTATCAAGATACCATAGTGATGATCTTGCTCTTAGACACACCTCAAATTCAACACTTGAGTAATCATCATCACTCAATGTAGATGTGAAACAAACATTAGCTTCTTCATTCTCAGTTGAAGATTCAGAGGTTGTTGATTCATTGTCTTCCCAAGCAATACATGCTTTCTTTGGCTTTCCTTCCTTCTTTATCTTCCTCTCACCGTGTTGTTTCTTCAAGAAATTTGGACATTCAGATTTGATGTGTCCAAGCTTTCCACATTTAAAGCAAGTGAAGTTGGTAGAGGTGTTGTTGTCATTCTCTTGTTGAACTTTGTAAACTTTCTGTTCTTGTTCCTTCTCATAAATTTGCTAAACCTTTTGACAATTAGATTCATGTTGTCCTCTTCATCTTCTTCACTTGAGTCTTCTTCTTCTTCAACTTTAGAGGATGCAGCTTTCAAGGCTATGCTTTTGTGCTTCTTTTCTGCATCTTCTGCATTTGTTAGTTGTGACATTTCAAGTTCATACTCAAGTAGCTTACCAAAAAATGCAGCCATGGACATTTTGGACAAATCTTTGGATTCCTTGATTGCTGTTACTTTTGGTTGCCATGGTCTTGTTAGACACTTTAGTATTTTGATGTTTAATTCTTCAGCATCAAAAGTTTTTCCAAGACCAAGAAGATGGTTGACAATGTGAGTGAATCTTGTTTGCAACTGAGATATGTTTTCAATATTGTTCATTTTGAACATCTCATATTCATGAATCAAGGCATGCTTCCTTGATCTCCGTACTTCATCTGTTCCTTCATGAGTTACCTCCAACATTTCCCACATTTCTTTTGCGCTTCTGCATCTCACAGTTCTAAAGAATTCATCAGAAGAAAAAGCAAATGTAATCATGTTTTTAGCTTTAAAATCATATTGCACAACCCTTTTTTCAGCATCTGTCATTTCATCCCATTCTTTGGGAATCAAATTATTATCAACAGTTTTCATTGGAACTAAAGGACCTATTTCAATAGTATTCCATGCACCGGGATCATTGGATTGAATAAAGATCTGCATACGATTTTTCCAAAAACTAAAATGTTCACCCTAAAACATTGGTGAACAATTGAGAGAAGCTCCCTTTCTAAAAGTTATTTGAGTAGTATTCATTTTCTTTGAAAAGAAAGTGATCTTAAATAACTTTCAAGAACCAGCTCTTGATACCAATTGAAAACACAATGAGCACTCTTCAAATAAACCAAGAGGGGGTGAATTGGTTTAAAACAGGTATTTAAAATTTTCTTGAAACAATTTGCGAAATTTGAAATCTGGATCATATCACATAAACCTTTTTCAAACTAGAACTTTTCTTTCAACCAAAATCAACCTTGTTATGCATGTAATGACAGAAACTTTGTTTTGTTGATTATATCTTGATTACCCAAACACAAGCAATGAGAGATATACAAAATTAGAATAAGAAACACAACAATTTATACTGGTTCACCTCACAAACTTGGAGGCTACATCCAGTGTCTTCCAACCAACACTAGGTTAGATTTTTTACTAAATCAAAATATTCTTTACAAGCAATTTACAAGTGATTATCTTTATCAACACTAGATAAAGAATCTAAATTCTAAAACCCTATTAGAATACAAATCACAAAGATCATGAGAACCCTACTCAGATCTTTCACCTAGAGAACCCTACTCTAGAAAGCTTGACAAAATCAAATTGATTTATCACAATACAAAAAAAAATATTAGAAAATCTAAAAAAGAAAGATTCAAGATAAACACAACCTGTGATCCTTCTTCATGTATGAATGAATGAAAATGAATTGAGATTACCACACAATCCAGGTTGTAAGAACTCTAATGCTCAGAATCACTATCTTGAAACACTTCTTTTCTTTAACACATCTTCTTAAAAAAAAAAACTCAGAAGTCATGATCTTCACATGATGTGTTTTTCACTTAGAAATCAGTCTCTTGAAATCTTAGAAAGTTTTGTGTCTTTTGGGTAAGTCACTCATGTATATAGAATGATTCGTTCAATATGTATTTATAGAAAACAGACTCACAAAGCTTTATATAAAACTAATTTAACTGACAATAATCGATTAATCCACTGGTGTAATCGATTATTTTGCCATATGTAATCGATTAAAACAACTAAATAATCGATTAAATTATCCTCATCTTTCTGGAAAATGTTTATGAACAGAATAATCAATTAATACACAATGTAATTGATTAAAGCAGTCTATATGTATGTGAAACAATGCATAATAATCGATTACATAATACTGGTAAGTGATTAAACCTGTAAAGCTTAAAATATGAAAATAGCCTGTGTAATCGATTACGCAGAATGGTAATTGATTATACCAGTAATGCATGATTTTCATATTACACTATGTAATCGATTACAAGAAGGTTGTAATCAATTAATCTGTTCTTCAAGGCTTTTCCAGGTTTAGAACAAAGACATTTAATCGATTAAAACACTGTGTAATCGATTAAAGTAGTAAGTTTTAATTTTTCCAAAAACTTGGCCATGAGAACTTGAATTCTTGTAAAATCATTTGAGCAGCTTTAGTTCATCAATCAAAAACATGTATGCATGAGGATGAGAATGCAAATGCAATGAAAGATCACAAGGTAATGCACTTGAGCCACTTAGACAAATTACAAATGTCATCAAACTTGATTGGGCATGTAAAAAGCAAAAACTCCAAGCCATCCTTGTTTCAATCTTCTTGCAGCTTCCTTTAAATCCAACAATGGACACCCACCAAACTATTCTTGTAACAATTTATTTTTAAGTCGGATGCCAATTCAAAGTAAAAACAACTCTCACATTATCTCTAAGAAAGAAGATTGTGTCTTCTGTGAATTGAAGAAGTAAAACCTTCAAGTTCCCATCACCAACCTCCACAAACACCAAAAAGAGGAATGGTGCCAAAGGATCTCCTTGCCGAAGGCCTTTTTGAGCAATGAATTCCTCCAATGGACTTCCATTTACATGGAATGGTATTGAAGATGATTATAAGCAACACCACATCCACTCAATCCATTTGCCACAAAAGCCCATCCTATGTAACACGTATGTCAAGAAATCCTATCTAATTGAATCATCAGCCTTTTCAAAGTCGGCCTAAAAATTAAGCAACCTTTCTTTATGAAATACCTTTTTTTTACATTAAACACCCCATCCAAAATGTTCCTTTCCCCTAGGAAAGTGTAACACCCTGAAATTTCGATAATTTAAAATATATGTGTGATGTATTCCTTGTATAATTTGATTACCTTATTAATTAGGATTAGTTGAAATGTTATTTAAATTATCCATGTGCAATTGCTTGGTGTAGAGGTCAAGTTATGTTGAGTTTGTTTGAGATGTGTTGTATTTGAGTGATTCTGAGTTCGACCCAAAACCTATTTTAGTAAAATTATAATTTTGGATTGGTTAACCGTTGGATCGTCTTCCTACTATAAGGTGGGTTCCTAACTCACGTATAAAACGTTTGACCGTTGGGATTGCGAAAATAACATCTGAAGAGTGAGAAATTAATTTTTCACTGAAACAAAAATTTTAAAATTGGGTCAACTCGCCAGGTGAATTTGGGAATGCTTTTTGGCTCATCTGGGCGAGTCAAGTTAGTGTTAAATAGTGTAGAAGCATCCAAAATCATGAAATCTGGCCTCCAACCTATTCCAAGCACCCACCCCACCTCCCACCATCATCCTAAACCACCCAAGGCCACTAGTGACCACCACGGGCAACCGTTGCTTGCCATGAGACCACCACACAGAGAGGAAGCCATTAAATGGAGCAGAATCTTCGAAACTCTTCTCAAAGTTTCAGTAGAGAACGGAGCCTCCAATCCTCCTTTCTTGGTTTCTTTGAGGTAACATTTGTTTCCTTTGTCTTCTTCTAGCTAGTTTAAGCTTCTCTTAGTGTCTCTTGTGTTCCAGGTACCGTTGTTGGGAGTTTTACACTTCCTTTAAAAACCCTTTGAAAATAAGATGTTGTAAAAGTCTCTTTTTATGAAATTGATGTCATTTCTGTGATCCTTGTTGAACCCCTATCACATTGGTGTGATTGGAATTTCAAAATAATGTCTTTTGATGTGAACTGTAATGACCCGCTTCGTCGCTACCGTATCATACTCTTAATTATGCTTTTATAGGTCGCTCCCCCCTCATGGTGATCAGCCCTGAGTCACAAGGGAGTTCCAAACAGAGATGCCCCTCTAGTGCCTCTGTACCCTACTGCCACCATCCTATTTCCATTATGCATGAAGTATGTTCATGGGCTCTATCAATGTATGACCCAGGTCCGTGCTCAACTCGACCCGAGTAGGATAATGTCATACACCCCCCATATACATATATACTGACCCATTCTCAGGTACACTGATGCACTGACCGTGGTCCTTGCAAGGTTAACCATCTGGTCTCGGCATCCCACATCAACGCATAAAATATCACCATAGCACCATCATTCTGTGCATGATTGTTTGGGTTGTGAAATGCATTGGATGATTGGTTTGTTGAGTGTGTATTGGAATAATGAATTTTTGTTAATGATTATGGTGGGTAATATTGTTTCTTTCCCATCTGCTACTATTTGATGCTTGTTGGTTTTATATAATAAACTCACCCTTGCATTTTTTGTACCATGTGGTTGGTACCTGTGATGATCACGAACTTTCATTCGTGTGAGCAGATGAGCATCATTAGGTGATTCTGGAGGAGATTCTTTTTGGTTGGAGCCGCCAAGCTGACGTGATGACATTGGAGTTCTTTTTGGGAAAGAGTTGTGTTTTGTTAATCAACTCTTTCTTAGTTAGTTCTTTGGCTTTTTGTTAGATATGTAATTTCAGGTGTATATACATGTAAAACTAAAGGAAGTTCTAACATACGAATGACATGTACTGATTTAATTTATATGTACATATGTGTTTAATTATGTAATTGTAATATGTGTATGATAATTGTATTATCACGAAAAATTTACCATCATTTTCATAATCAAACTAATGGAGTTTTTGTTAAAATTGAGATCTACACGACTAAGAGTTAGTGATATCGTAGCGACTAGGTGGGTCGTTACAGAAAGCAGATTTCCTCTCATCAATTATTCCACCTGGTATCATAACCTTCCTAATTCTTTTTGCCAATATCTTTTCTATAATCATATACAAACACCCAATAAAAGAAATATGCCTAAATTCCCTTAATCCTTTGGGGTTCTCTTATATATATATATATACACACACACACACAAACACACAAAAGAGTGAGAAAATATTCATTAGTATGTCTTGGCAATCTTCCATAACTATGGAATTCATTAATGACCGTAAAAATGTCATCTTTGACCACATCCCAAAACTTTTGGATGAAGTTCAAGTTAAATCCATCTAACACCAGACTCTTGTTACCATCACACTCCCACATTGCACCCTTTATTTCTTCTGGAGAAAACATGATATTATTATCCTCTTCATTATGGTTTTGAACTTCACCCCTCTAAAATCACTTGCACGCCACCCACCTCTTTGAATTTGTTATGATAGTATTCCAGACCACTCTCCTATGCTATTATTTTTTCCTCCAATTGACTATGGCATGAAAAAATTGTGTTTGCATCACCCTCCTTGAGCCATTTAACTCTGAATTTTCATTCAAAATTTCTTGAATCTTTGAACTTCTCCAAAATTGTTTTATCACCTCTTCTTACTCACATGAAACTTGTAACATCCTCAAAATTATATCTTGAGTTTATATTGGAAATTATGGAAGTGTGATACAAAAAGAATAGTATAGAATATGTTTGAACATAAGCTTCCCAAATTTGGATTAATCAAAAATGAATTAATACTCTAAAATTCACGTGCTACAGCCCAAGGATTATGCATGGCTATGTGAAAGAGAAGTCAATCGGAAGTCAATATAAAGGGAATAAGACAAAATTTGAAACAAGCTTATTGAACCAACCTTTCTAGGTGGCCTTCAACGAGGATAGCAAGCATTAAATGAAGGAATCTTGCTTTATTTAGTTTCAATCATATGGATATAGGCAAAAAAATTTCATTTATTTAGCAATCTCCATGTACCCTTAAGCCATAAATGAAGGAATCATTGTCATGATTAGATTAGGATAAATATCTTCAAGGATAGTTACCTTGTAACTAAACAAAATCTAACTGAGTTGAAATCTAATTAATTCACCTACTATCTAACTAAATAAACTAATATAAATAGCTACTGAACTTCCAAAATTTTTACACCAATAACTCTAACTCTGAAACTCTCTTTCATGGCCTATAAACTTTTCACTTGGTGCTTTGCTTTTAATTCTCATTTCCTTATTTGCTTAGACCGTAGCCTCACATCTATCATCTAATATATTTCCGTTTTTTTCTTTCTTCTACATAAAGACTTTCATCCTTGAAGTTATTCAAGAAGGACAACCATCTACTTAGTTCATTTCAAAAATCAAGCTCACTTGAGGTAGGCTAGGCTTCAATCTCTAGTTAAGCATTTGTTTAGATTAACTTATATGCTTAATCGGGCATATTTGTAGTTATTATTTTAGACTGGAAATTTATGTTATTTGAAGGATATTTTATGATATGGAAATGTTTATTTTAACCATAGGATAGGTGATGATTTATAAGTTGAAGTATTAGCGATATTGGAAGTCACCCTTGACGATTTTTAGAAGTGATTTGATGATCTATAGGAATGGTTAATATTAATTTTTGGAAGTAGAGGTTGAATGGTATGGAGACAAATGGTTCAAATGCTGGAATATTAAATTTGAGGATGAAGTAGTAAGGTGGTAAGTGATGATTTCCTCATTTACAAAAATATCGAAGCCCTGACAACCCGGTCATAACTATCTGGATTATATCATTCCGGATTCCGACTCACCCCGGCCATCCCAGATACACTATGCCTGTTATAACCAACCATTTTATAACCATTTAGTTTAAACTAACCTTGGCCAACCCGGACACATCTATCCATGTTATAACCATCCAGGTTAATCACACCCTGGTCATCTTGGACACAGCTATCTATGTTATAACCATCTAGATTGTACGCACCCCGGCCAACCCGGACATAACTATCTATGTTATAACCATCCAGGCTAATCACACCCCGACCATCCCAGATACCCCTATCCATGTTATAATCATCCAGGTTGTACTCACCCCGGCCATCCCGGATACAACTACTTATGATACACCCATCCAGGATAAACTCACCCCGGCCATCCCGGATATATTATGTATGATATACCCATCCAAGTTAAACTCACCCTGGTCATCCCGGATAC
>CM023959.1:16042026-16087909 GCA_013407115.1 Glycine latifolia | reverse complement strand
TATATATATATATATATATATATATATATATATATATATATATATATCTCAGCTTATCAAACTTTTATGACTTCTATAAATTATATGCTTTAGAAATCTATACTAGGATCCGTCCAGTAAAGATAATATAGTAATTATCCAAAGAATCTTAAGAATTTAACCCAAACAAAACAATAATATATAGAATAATTTAGGTCGTTACAAAACTTCTAAGGGTAACCCTTCAACCTCGTCCTTCAAATATACCATATTAATATTTTTCATCAAATCCTCCACTCTTTCCTTAAGTGCATTACATTTCTCCTTGCTCTACTTCTTGATTCCATCTTTAGCATCTTTCGCTTTTCCTTGAATAAAAAAGAGCCCCTCTTGGACATTAAAAGAGTCATATGTAATCTTCACAAAATCCACAAACCCCATATCATTGTTCCAAAAGTTAAAGATTTTGAATAGCCTTAGGCCCCAATCATGTCAGTTATATGTTAACATGATAGCACAATGGTCAAAGAATGATCTAGCAAGAACATACTGAGTAGCATTTGGTCAAAATTATAGCCATTCCATGGACACCAAAATTCTATCAATTCTACTTATGGCAATCCCTCCAACTCTAACCCAATAAAACCTCCTTCCAACAAATGGGCATATCAACCAACTCCATTCTATCAACAAAGTTATTGAAGTCTTCAATCTTCTTGCCCCCTTTGTTGACTCCCACTCGATCTCCCTACCCTCACCTCCTTTCTTCTAATAGCATTAAAATCTCCCAGCACACACCAAATGTAACACCTAAATTTCCTTAGCTTATTTCTTCATTATACTTAACTTTTATTTATTATATTTACGAAAAAAATTTCTACTAACTAATTCGTTTACGTAAAACTAACATTCTAAGCGAGCTATTTAATTTACTACGTTCGTGAGTTCACCACAACATACAACATACAATTTAATGTAAACAGTCCATAGTACAGTCCATAATACAGATCCAATAATATACAGACAATCCAAAATACATATCAAAAGCCACAAAATAGTAAGCATCACAACATCTTCATCACATCATCCATGCATATCTTCAATCCAACATCCATGCTCGGCTACTACTGTTCATCTGCTCACCCAAATAAATTGGGGTCATCACAGGTGTCAACCACAGACACAAAATAGGGTAAGTCTATGATAAACAGAGTTTAAATATCAGAATATTTTCACCAATAAAACAACATAACATTCATCCTAAGAATTGTATGAAAATGCTTGATGCATGATTTATCAACTTTCCACACATGGCCATAGTCAAGATAGCCGCATCCCAGTGGCACAGATTGGATCGACCAGTCAGGGTAGGTCAGTGTTGCAAAAGGACTCACACCTACACAACATGTGATCATCATGGGTAGGTGATCTCCCCACTGTGGCTACCCCCTAGCTTAGACACCTTTTGTCTAACCACTCGTCTCAATCCTCAGCTATATGACACCTCCTCTTGAGGTCAACATCGCGGCTTAACCCCCGCAGGGCATATGCATATGCATGAATGAAACATGCATGAATAATCATTTTCATATATCATCATCAATATTACTCTTTCACCATATTCAAAGACATACTGATTATTCAATACATACAACGTCTTTTCTTTCATCACATACAATTTATAAATCACACATCAAACTACACAGTTTTCAAGCCTTTATCATAGAAATTATTTTAGTCAATCTTAGTTGCAGTAATACTTCAAAGAACAATGTAAAACTTTATTCCACACACCGTACAAATCATTCAAATATTTGTATTTTGTTCAAGGGTTCACAATTATTCTAGCCATATATATATATTTCTTGGAACAAGTGATAATACATCAAAGCTTAATCATTTATTAAAATAGGTTAACATAATAAACATAATAAATATGATTACAACATAAGGTTTAATACGTACACTTAGGAATTTATAGAATATTAAACATAATCTTTAGTGAAATATTTGCTATATAATACTATTGGTTTATGTATTCTTTTAAATAGTTCATAATACTCAAAAGTTTACACTTCTTTAATCCTTTCATTAATTAAATTTATTCTTTCAATTAATCCTTTATTAATCAAAACTAAATTGATTTATTTTTTTTTCCCAAAAATTGTTATCCTACCTATGGTTTTAAATTACTTAAACTCTATCTAGATTTAATTTATTTAAGCACTTATAATCTTAGAATCAAATTACTTAACTACATGTCCATTGGTTAATTCATCACACATAGTAAACAAGTCTTAAATTTCTTTTAGAGTAATTAGAAATTTTAGCAAAATTCATATTTAAACTTTGCTTATCAAAAACTTCCCATACCTTTGTTGCCTTTTGGTTTTGGACAGCCTTTCTTCTTTTTCCTTGGAGTCTCACGTGAGCTTCTTAAAGGTAGGGTCTTGGTTTCTTCTTTTCTTCTGCTTTTTTCTTTTTAGATACAAGGTTTAACTTGAAAATGATAGCAAGGTTAAGGGAAGAAAAAGGGAGTACTATGCGGTCAAGGAGTATGCACGTCTACTTCTTGTTTTTGTGTTGAAAGTGTTTTAATTTGGCTTTGAAAAGGACAAGGCTTGCACATTCCTTCTTTTCCCACAGCCAACTCCACGGTCCCACTCCCTTTATATACCAAATGTTATTCTTTGCTTTGTAGAAAAAATATCTACAAATATCTTTCTTAATGTCATCATGGCTTACTTTCCTTTTGGCTAAATTTTATTGGCTAGCTAATGGTATTATTCCAAGTGGCTTGTTTCTCACATCTTCCTTGCCATGGCTCATTCTTCACGTGTACTTCTCCAATAGTGTAGACAATTCCTTTTGGTCTTTTATTCATACGGTGGGTGCTTTAAGTTTTTGGAATTTTGAAAAGTCTTAAGCATTTATTGCTTTTTTTCATGAACCAATTAGATTCAAGTTAGACTTTTCAACCTTCCATGTGATCATTCTTTGATTTTTCTAAAGCTTTTCTCCCTTGGATTTTATAGTTCACGGTTTTAAAGCTTTTCTTAGAGCCAAATTTATACAATTTCCTTTTATTACTCATAATAGCAATTTTCTAAGTCCTTATTGGCTCAATTTGTTTTTAATTAGTAAAATTACTAAACTAACTTGTTAAAGAAGTTTATTTATCCTATAATTAAGAGAAAATCTTATAGATTGTATCTATCATTTTTCTGTGTTTTTCAGATACTTGAGTTAATCTGTATTGGCTCTTTTTCAAAATTTCCTTTAAAATTCCTAGAAATTCTAATTCATGGTTTCTTATCAACTGCTTTGTTGATAATTTGTTCTCTAGGGTGTATTGTCCTTTCCTCAGGTTCCTAAAGGATTTCCAACAATATTTGGTCATTTTTAAGGTCAAGGGTATTTTGGTAATTTTCAAAGTATCTAGGGGCATTTTCGTCATTTTTGCCTTAAACTGATTTTTGTAAAATAAAAGTGCACATTGATAATTTAATGAGAAAAACTTACAAATGTGCATGTAAATATGAGGGTGTTACACCAAAGACCATCACCCATACTTCTTTCAAATTGAAGAAGTTCTTTACACATAGTTCTCTTATCATTCAATATGCATGGTGAGTAAACATTCATTGCGGTACATGCCTTTATTCCCCAAAAACCCCCCCCCCCCCCCCCGATAGAATCCCACATAGCCTATCATTCATAGCTTCCATTTTTGTTTCTGAATCATGTTCCTGATGCGTAAAAATAGTGTTTACACAAAGGCAAGTGTACCCAACACAATAGTAACAGTGTACTAAAAGTTCATTTATTGAACCTTAGAGACTAGCTGTATATCCAAATAATTAAAATTATTAAACTAAATAGTTGAGATGATTAAAAATAATATTTTATTTTTGTGGTTTTTGGTTTTTGGTTTTTTAAAGAAAAAAAATAAATGATAGTAAAACGACTAGGGATTATGGTTCACTAGTACTAATTTGCCCCCAATCCTAATTCCAATGAAGTTCCTCCTACAGTTAATTAACGATTACAAAAATCAACCAAAGTCTATGATCAAGACAAAAGGATGCTCTTTGTCTTAAATAAATATTCCAATGATCATAGATATATCAATTTAAGTAAATGATATAATCAATTCCAGGGATGATCAAATGAAGATTAACTAATCTATCAAAGATCACCCAAACAGTTTGATCATGAACTTTGGTGTAAAATATTCATTACCTAGGTCTACCAAACATACACAAATGATCACCATAATACATTCAATTAAGCCCCAGACTAGGGTGACTAGCCACTCATGGTCAAAGCAAAACTAGAGAGCCTATAAGAAATTAGCTTAGACATACCACAAGGAAAGAACGATGATCATGATCCGTCCTTAGGGTGTTGCCTTTACCTTACAACTCTCATAAGTGATTATCAAAGGTTTTTTTTAACAAATTTTGAAGCTCCTATTTATAGCTTCCTAAGATAACAAACTCGTCTAAGAGACACTATGACCGTAGTCGAAAACTGTTGATGTTGAAGCTGTAGGATACACTATGGTAGTGGTCAAGTGACAAAGTCATCAAATCTTCAGGTGAAAGTGAAAATTTCCACATTTTTCCCTCAATTGGGGGACTATACTCTATAAGAAAAAACAAGCATCCAAACATGATTTCTACCAAGAAAATGAAAGCAAATGGCCCAAAAACAAAATATTACTCCAAAAGTGGTTTATTAGTTCTTCTTTTGAAATTAATTTATTGAATTCCTTCCACTTCACCCTTCTCTATATCCCTCTAACACTTTATGTTAGAAGCTTCATGGATAATTTATTGTACCTTTCTCCTTTATTTTCAGAATGCCTTTCCCACGAAATGATGATTCTGTTGAATAAAATGCACAATAGACTCATGATTCTGTTGTATTTTTGTCTCTCTAAACATAATTTTGTTATCTTTTTTTGGCACCCCCTTATCACAATGGCATCTCAGTTCTGTTGTTTAAGTTTATGTTTCTTTTAGAACAATGGAATCATGATTTTGTTGTGATAAGGGGGGTTTTGTCACGCCCTAAAATTTCGATAACTGAAAATAGATGTTTGATGCATTTCTTGTGTTATTTGATTATTTGATTAGTTTAGATTAGTTGAAATGTTATGTGAATTATCCATGTACAATTGCTTGGTGTAGATGTCAAGTTACGTGGAGTTTGTTTGAGCTACATTATAATTGAGTGATTCTGAGTTTGACCCAAAACCTATTTTAGTAAAATCACCATTCTGGATTGGTTAACCGTTGGATCACCTTCAAATTTTACAGGTAGGTTCCTAACCCAAATATGCAAAGGTTTACCATTGCGATTTTCTAAATAACATCTAAATTGTGAGATATTAATTTTTCATAGAAGCAGAAATTTCAATTTTGGGTCAGCTCGCCCAGGCGAGCCAAAATGCCTTCCAAAATTCGCCTGGGTGAGTCAAGGCGGTTATAAATTCGTACCAGTAGCGAAAATCATGAAAATGGAGGCTGATTGAGTATTTTTAGTTTAATATTTTTCTATTCTTCTTAGCTTATTTGACTTCTCTTGGACTTTTATTTTCCCATTCTAATTCAGTTTTTGTCTTAGGCAAACAAGTGGGCTTAATTGATAATTGTTGCTTATTTTCAGAGTTTTTGCTTACTTGACCTATCTTCATTTTGAAGGACCTAGAGAGCTCTACAGAAATCCAAATGGCAAATATGAGTAGTCCATGGAAAGATAAGGAAAAGATCTACAATTTTGTCAGAGATAAGCTAAGGCCAACTCTATCATTTTGAGGGTCATTTTAGGCTTGGAAGTTGGGCTGCAAAATTGGTGTAATTAGTAATTAATTAGATTAGTTGGGTTTAATTATGACCCATCCTTATATTTTAGTGATTTTAGTTATTTGGAGGGACACACTTCATTTTTAGCACAAACATATTTTGTAGTGACTTTTAGAAGATTTGAGAATTAAAACCTTTTCTCTTATTTTCTCTCAAATGTTCTTCATTGTTCTTCATTTTCATTTCTGTTATTTCATTTTCTTGCACTAATTTCATGGGGCTTCCATTGATGATGATCATGGAAGCCTAAACAAACAATCAATCCAAGGATCCAGCCCAAGCAAGGAGAATTGGAGTTCTGGTTTGGTATTTCAATTTCTGTATGAATGTTTACTTTCTTCATCAATCCTCTATTCGATTTTAATGATTATGAATGTGTTTATGATTGAAAATGGATTAGGTTATGGATTCATTTCCTGATTTTGACTTTTAATCACATATTATTTGGATGATATTTCAATTAGGTTTGTGGTTTCAATTAATTTAGGGTTTAATTCGATTGAACTGCTTCTAATGAAATTGAATGAACTTTGATAACAAGTTCATTATCTGAGAACTATGATAATTCGCATTGCTTGGTTTGGTGAATTGGATTGATGTTTTTTTAATTTGTTTTAGAATACCTATTATCAATTCGGTTAGTTTCTATTTTACTACGTTTTTATGCAATTTTCGTTTATCGCATGCAAACTGTTCGATAAAAATCCCCATATTATTTACTAGTGAATTGAAGTTGGAACCATATTGATTGGGTCTCTGAGTCCACCTAGATTAATCATGTGCTACAGAATTAGCGTAGTTTAATTGTTTTCAAGCAATTCGACATCGGTTATCAAAACTGGCGTTGTTGTCAGGGACACGGTTCATTGTGTGCTAACTTTAATTCACTCATAATTAGATAATAGCATTAGTAAAATATATATAAAAAAATCACTACATATTTACATCCTGCTGCACAATTGCACTTTGTTACATATTTTCCTTGTTTGTGTTGGTTGTTATGAAGTGTGTGTGAGGTGCTGATGCAAAACAGCGAAAAAAAATAGAGAAAAATAGGGGAAAACAAAGGAAAAAACAGAGGAGTAGTAGGGAGAGATTTGGTGTACTGTAGTTGTGTTTGTTGTGCAATTTGCTGTCCAGAAATTTTCGGCGCTATGGAGTTTGGCTGTGAAACTTGGTGTCCAAAGTTTATCCTGTAATGACCCGCCTCATAGCTACGATATCACTAACTCTTAATCGTGCAAATCTTAATTTTAATAAAAACTCCATTAATTTGATTATGAAAATGATGGTAAATTTTTTGCGATAATACAATTATCATACATATATTACAATTACATAATTAAACACGTATATACATATATATATTAAATCAATACATGTCATCCATATGTTAGAACTTCCTTTAGTTTTACATGTATATGCACCTGAAATTACATATCTAACACACAGCCAAAGAACTAACTAAGAAAGAGTTGATTAACAAAACACAACTCTTCCTCCAAAAATAAATGCGACGTCATCACGTCGGCTTGGCGGCTTCAACAAAATGAAGATCTCCCTCCAAGGTCACCTACTGCTGCTCATCTGCTCACACGAACGAAAGTTTACAATCATCACAGGTACCAACCACACGGTACAACAAATGCAAGGGTGAGTTTATTATATAAAACCAACAAGCATCAGATAACAACAATTGGAAAGGAAACAACATTAATAACCATTATCATTACCACAAGTCCATCAGTCCAATACACACTCGACAAACCCATCATTCCATTACACATTCAACAAAACAATCATCCAATGCATTCCATAACTTAAACAATCATGTTCAGAATGATGTATGCATCTGATGAAAACAATAGGAATACCCACAATAACCAAGAGGGGGGTGAATTGGTTAAAAACTTGGTCTTTTAAAATTTCTTTACAAAATCAAAGTAAGGATCTTAATCACTTTAAAACCAAGAAAGCTTTTATTCAATCAATTCACTCAGCTCAAGAAATCAATAGCTCAAATTAGAACTTGTCGAGTAATGATGAGAATACCAAGAACAATTGAACAAGATGATTAATAGAGATTTAAGAACAGAAAATCAACACAAGGATTTATACTGGTTCACTTCTCAATAGAAGCTACATCCAGTTTCTTCTAATCAGCACTAGATTAGAGTTCCACTATTATAAATTTCAGTTATTACAAGCTTTATTACAATCACTCTTTATCAACCCTAGATAAAGACAAGAAATCTAAAACATTATTAGACTCCTAGTGCACAAGAACCAGAGAACACTACTCTGTTCTTCCCTAGAGAACACTACTCTAGTACAAGCCTCAAGAACAAATTTACAACAACACCAACTAACAAACAAATTGCAGAAAACAATTTACACCCAAAAAGAATGGAGAGAAACAACCTGATGATCTAATGAATATGAATGCATGTGGTTTACTGATCAGAGTTGTATGAACAAATGAGTTTCAGAACATGATCTCCTATTCTTCTTTAAAAACTCTTGCCCAAGAAATCATTCAAAACCCATGAAGATTAAAGAGTGGGACAAGAGGTTAGTATACTCAGAAAATCACTTTCAATCTTCCTAAAGGCTTGTGTGTATTCAGAAATTCGAATTCCTCAAGTTAGAAAACAAGCCAAGCTTCACATCTATTTATAACAGAACTTTGTAACTAACTATAATCGATTAAACGTGCCAAATAATCGATTAAAACACCTTGAGTAATCGATTAAATTGCTACTTTAATCAATTAAAGTGTTCATATGTTATCTGGGTTTGAACAACGAGCAAAATAATCGATTAATACGATCTGTAATCGATTAAACCAGTAACACAATATTTCTGAAAAGCCTTGTGTAATCGATTACAAGAAATGGTAATCGATTAAAGCAGTGAAACAAGCTTTTCTAAGAATCTTATGTAATCGATTACAATAAATGGTAATCGATTAAAGCAGTGAAGCATGATTTTCTTTTAACACTATGTAATCGATTACAACCAATGGTAATCAATTAAATTGTTCTTCAAAGCTTTTCTAGATTTAAAAACGAAGCAAATAATCGATTAAATTACAGTGTAATCGATTAATCCAGTGATATTTGCATTTTTCCAAAAACATTTCTTCTTTGGTTCTTTTATCAAAAATAGCTTTAATTCTTTGTGAAAACATTTAGGCATGTAAATGATTAAATGCATGCAATGCAAGGATCAACAGATTGGCCTCTCTAAACACTTCATTTGATTTACATTCTTCCAAGGTATTCCAAGGCATGTGAAAAGCACAAAACAATCCTTCAAGTCCTAAGCTTCAAGCTTCAAGATGCTCCCCCTATATCCAACATCTGACTCATCACTTAGCATGCAATGTTGTACCATCCTCATGAAAATAGCCTCTCTCAGGAAAATGATGTAATAGCTCATCAAGGTCACTTTATCGTGCACAGGCCGCTCCCTCCCCCATGGTGATCAGCCCTGAGTCACAAGGGAGTTCCAAACAGAGATGCCCCCCTAGTACCTCTGTACTCTACTGCCACCATCCTATTTCCATCAATGCAAATGAAGTATGAAACATGGGCATCATCAATGTATGACCCGGCTAGGAACACATCCTTTCTCGCAAGGGTAACCCGTCATACACCCCTATGTACATACATAACACCCCAATATGGGCTCACCGATACACTGACCATGGATAGATAGGGACCGAAATTTTAAAAATCCCTTTCTCTCTATGATGCTTAAAATTCGTAAACCCACCCTTGCAAGGTTATCCGATTGGTCAATGTACCCCACATGGACATACACAATATACAACCATAGGCACCATCAATGCACTGACTATGGATAGCTAGGGACTGGAATTTTAAACAATCCCTTTCTCTCTAGGATGCTTAACATTCGTAAACCCACCCTCGCAAGGTTATTCAATCAGGCACCCCCTCATGGTATTCATGTGTATCCACATCACACATTTCAATATCATCATCATACATATTAAACTCAGCTCATTTCAAATCAACAACCAATTCATTATCATCTCATTTAAGCATCACAAACCACATAAACATCATCTCATTTCTTTCACAATCCATATTACCACAATACTAGTATTTTAGGAAAATTCTAAATTAAAGAGGAGGACTACTTATAGAAAACACACTCTTATGCCCATTTAAAAATTTAATAAAGAATTAAATAGGAAAACATATTATAAAAATTTGGGCAGAGTCTCCTCTGTAATTAAGACTTTTTCCAAAAATCCAATCATTACAATAATAATATCATTCACAGTTTTATCTATCAACAAGCCAATTCATCGCATCCCATTAGTTAAAAGCAATTTTTCTTGAAAACGAGCACATACAGGAACCAACATACATCAATCATAAATACATCGCATCCCAATAGTTAAAAACGTAGTTTTTTTTTGAAAACCAGCACACAGCAGGGACAGGCAATTATCTTCATAGTTGGACTCCCTGGCCCCCAACTATGGTATCTAAACTATCGCCAAAATAATAAACTCTCATTACCTAACTAGGAGTTCTCATGTTAAAACCTCCCAGTGTTGTTTTGGAGATCCTTCAATACGCGTGTTTTCATCCAAACGCAAAGCTCTATATACCAAATCGAAGACAATTTAATATAGATGTCCAAGGTAAGATCAATATTAACATTTGGGGTCAAATACCCACTCAAATCAAAAAGGGGCTAAAAGGGTGTTTTGAGAGTTTACATCGAAAGACATAATTTTGAAATTCCGATCACATCAATGTGATCGGGGTTCAACAAGGATCACAAAAATGACATCAATTTCATAAAAAAGAGACTTTTACAACATCTCATTTTGAAAGGGTTTTTTCAAAGGAAGTATAAAACTTCCAACAACGATACCCAAAACACAAGAGACACTAATAGAAGCTTAAACTAGCTAGGAGAAGACAAAAGAAACTAAGATTACCTCAAGGAAACCAATAAAGGAGGATTGGGAGCTCCGTTCTCTACCAAAACTTCAAGAAGAGTTTCGAAGATTCCACTCCGATTAAAGGGTTCCTCTTCATGCGGTGGTCTCGTGGCAAGCAACGGCGGTCCGTGGTGGTCACCGGTGGTCTTGGGTGGTGGAAGGTGATGGTGGGAGGTTGGGGAAGGTTTGTGGTAGGCAAAAACCTCCATTTTCGTGACTTGGAAGCTTAAATATGTATTCAGCACCGCCTCCACTCGCCCAAGCGAGCAAAAGTGCCTGCAAAATTTTCCTGGGCAAGCTTACCAGATTCTAGAATTTTCTGCTTCAACGAAAAATTAATTTCTCACGTTCCAGACATTATTTTTTGGGTTAGGAACCCATGTTTAAAATTTGAAGATGGTCCAACGGTTAACTAATCCAGAATGGTAATTTTACTAAAATAGGTTTTTTGGGTCAAACTCAGAATCACACAATTCAACGCAGCTCAAACAAACTCCATATAACTTGACATCTACACCAAGCAATAGCACAATGATAATTACACAACAATCATTCAACTAATACAAACTTATCAAACAATTAAATAACACAACAATCACATCAAACATCTATTTTCAAATTATCGAAGATTAAGGGTGTTACATATCCCCCATTCTAAGCAAAACTAACCACTTTAAAGGTTAGGTGTGGGTTAAAATTTGCAAATTCGACCTCTAAATAGGAGTTTTAGCATAGTTTTAACAATTAGCGCAGGGGCATTCTGGTCATTTAACAGAAAACTATCTCAGACTAGGCTGAAATTTTCCTAGAATGTGGAGAAAATTAATATATCAAGGTGACCATGTGAAGAATGAACATGGTCATGGGGGGTCCAAATTGCCAAATTCGATGATCTAGACCACTTTTGAATTTATTTTGTATTTTCATGATTTTTAAAAATCACAAAAAATTACAAAAATCAAGCAGGATTTATAGATATTTACTGTGGTGTTTTTAAATTTTTCTAAAATTGTTTGGGTCAGTTTTCCAATTTTTGTTTCATTTTAGCAGATATTGTGAATAGTGTCCTAGTAGAGTAGCTATCTAACATTTCTGTGATTTCTGTGTTTTTGTCCCTTATGAGTTGAACTATGCATAAATAGGTACCAATCAAGTGACTTGCATTCATATGATCCTGAGATAGATAGGACATTTCATAGATTAAGTAGAAATAATATTAGTCTAGATGAATTTGATAGTGTAGTCCTAGATAGTAGTGCAGTGTTTTCTGAGTCTTCTGTTTCTGAGTCTATTTCTAATTCTGCACATCTTAATTCTGGAATTTTTGTTGATACAATGGCTGATAACAACTTAACTCTTAAGGAATTGGCTACACCTGATCTTGTTTACCAACCTTGGTGTATTCAATATCCTAAGACTGAGGTTAGTTATGAGCTAAAATCTTGAGTGATCCATTTGCTTCCAAAGTTTCATGGTCTTGCAGGTGAAGATCCACACAAGCATCTTAAGGATTTTCATGTAGTGTGTTCCACCATGCGACCACATGACACATGAGGACTATGTGAAGATGAAGGCATTTCCATTCTCACTGAATAGTGTGGCTAAGGACTGGTTGTACCTTCAACCAGATCCTATCAACACCTGGACAAATATGAAGAGAAGATTGTTGGAGAAATTCTTTCCTGCATCCAGAATAGCTTCCATCCAGAAAGAAATTTGTGGTATAAGGCAGCTAACTGGAGAGACATTGTATGAGTACTAGGAGAGATTCAACAAGCTTTGTGCTACATGTCCTCACCATCAAATCAGTGAGCAATTATTGATCCAGTATTTTTATGAAGGTTTGATGTTGATGGACAGGAGTATGATAGATGCATCTAGTAGAGGCGCTTTGATGGACAAGACTCTTCTTGCTGCAAGATAGTTAATTTCTAACATGGCAGCCAATTATCAGCAATTTGGTACTAGAAGTGCTATAACATCCAAGGCTGCTTCAAATTAAGTTGCAGATACAGGTACAGATACAGGTACTAGAAGTGCTACAGCATCCAAGATAGTTAATTTCTTATTTACTTTCTGATTTTTCTGATTTTGGTTCTTGTAATTGTACTTGTGATGATTCTGCTATTCTGTGTAGTATTTGTGCGGAGATTTCCTCCCCACTTGACTCTGATTGTGTTGCAGATACAGGTACAGATACAAGTTCTAATTCTTCTATCTCCCTTCCTTTAGCCACCAACCTTTCCTTGCCTTCCACCATTCAGCCACCTTCCTTGGAGATGAAGTCACTACCTGAGCATCTTAAATATGCATATTTAGATTATGCTTAGCAGCTTGTCACTTGAGCATGTAAAGAAGTTGCTGCATGTTTTGAGAGGCAACAAAAAGGCCATTGGATGGACACTTGCTGACCTTCCTGGAATAAATCCTTCCATCTACATGTATTGAATACTCTTAAAGGATGATTCTAGGTCGGTGAGGCAGCCACAAATGAGGCTGAATCCCACTATTCTTGATGTGGTGAAGAAGGAACTGATGAAGTTACTAGCTGCAGGGATCATCTATCCTATTTCAGATAGCACTTGGGTTTCACCTGTCCAAGTGGTCCCTAAGAAATCGGGTATCACTGTTGTGAAAAATCAGGATAATGAGTTGATTCCGACTAGAGTAGCCAACAGTTGGTGAGTTTGCGTTGACTACAGGAGACTTAACCAGGCAACTCGCAAGGACCATTTCTCTCTCCCCTTCATTGACCAGGTTCTGGAGAGGTTGGCAGGTAAATCACATTATTGCTTTCTTGATGGTTTTTATGGTTACATGCAGATTCATATTGCACCAGAGGACCAACATAAGACCACATTCACTTGTCCATTTGGCACATTTGCCTACACTAAGATGCCTTTTGGCCTATGCAACGCACCTGCTACCTTCCAAAGATGCATGGTGAGTATCTTTTCTGATTTATTAGAGAGTTGCATAGAGGTGTTTATGGATGATTTCACTGTATATGGTTCCTCTTTTGATGCATGTTTGGATAATCTCTCTAGAGTTTTTGATTGATGTATTGGGACTAACTTTGTTCTTAACTTTGAGCAATTCCATTTTATGGTACATGAAGGTATAGTCTTAGGGCATTTAGTCTCTAGAAGAGGTCTTGAGGTCGATAAAGCTAAGATTGATGCTATTACTTCTTGATGTTATTACTTCTTTATCTTACCCAGCTTTTGTGCGGGAAGTGCATTCTTTTCTTGGACATGCAAGTTTTTATAGAAGATTCATTCAGAATTTCAGCAAGATTGCACTGCCATTGTCCAAGCTTCTCCAAAAGGACGTAGACTTTATTATTGATCAGCCTTGCAAAGGGGCATTTGAGGAATTAAGGAAGAAGCTTACGACCTCTCCATCATGCAGCCACCAGATTGGGAACTTCCCTTTGAGCTCATGTGTGATGCCTCTACTATGCACTTGGAGTTGTGTTGTCATAGAGAGTTAATAAACGATCCCATGTCATTGCTTATGCTTCATGCACTTTAAATGCAGCCCAAGTCAACTACACCACCACGGAGAAGGAGCTTTTAGCTATTGTTTTTGCTTTAGATAAATTCTGATCTTATTTGCTTTGCTCCCATATCACTGTCTTTACTAACCATGCCCTTTTTGTCATTTACTGGCAACCTTAATTTCTATGGCACTTTGAGACAACTTTGTGTGGTCTAAAACCTACAACTAATTATTTGTAGGATAATGTTAAGATACACCATGTAAATTGTTCACAAGCTACTTGTAATTGATTTGTAGATTGCTCAAACTAAAATTAGTAATTTATTGATGTAACACTTGTGTTTTCTTGTTGATGTAGGTATATATATTGAGGATATATTTAAGTTCAACAGAACCACATGGTTTGGTTGTTGATGATGAAGCAACTACAACAACAATATTAGCCATATATGTTACTTTCATTTGTGTGATCACTATGATATTGCAAGCTATAAAGTAGGATGTTTGTTTTAATGATGTTACATAAAATCATTTACATTTAATATAATGTTTCATGGTATTTGACATAATTTTGTGTCGAAGGGCATTTTAAAGTGCTAAGCCAAATTCCAAATTTTAGTGTATTGACAATTTGGTTTGTTATTTATTTTATAGAATAAAAAAATTTTAATGTGGTGTTTTTTTGTAAGTGTAAATTCAATTAAGTCTATTGGTTCATTTGGTAGTATATATAGAAAGCAATTTTGAAAAAAAAAAGACACAACCAACAAAGACGGTTTTGACTTAAAAACCGTCTTTGTATCCATATTTAAAAAAATGACAAACAAAGACGATTTTGGCTTAAAAATCGTCTTTGTATCCATATAAAAAAATTGATAAACAAATACAGTTTTTAAGGCAAAATAGTCTTTGTATGTGACACACAATGACGGCTTTGCTTAAAAATCGTCTTTGTATCCATATCAAAAATAAACAAAGACAGTTTTTAAGCCAAAACCATCTTTGTATGTGAACATACAAAGATGGTTTTGTCTTAAAAATCGTCTTTGTTTCCATATTAAAAAAAATAAACAAAGATGGTTTTTAAGGCAAAATCGTCTTTGTATATAGACATACAAAGACGATTTTGGCTTAAAAACCGTCTTTGTTTATAGTAAAAAAACATCGTATGTTTATATATACAAAGATGGTTTTAAGGAAAAAATTGTCTTTGTATGTTTAGATACAAAGACGGTTTTGACTATAAAACCGTCTTCGTAGGTGTTAAAAAAACACACAAAAAATCAATGAAGATGATTTTTAGAACCGTCGTTGAAGGTTATGCTTTTCGATGGCACGCGCAACAAAGATGGTTCTACAATCGTCGTCATACGAGCTTTAGAACCATCGTGGATTGCATCGCCTGTAGTAGTGTATAATGAACTTAACAATATAGTGAATTTAAAAGAAAAAATTTTGTATCACTTAGGAATGAAAGCAAAGGTTAGTTTCTAAACGCCCTTTCCTTAACCAAGATAATCTCATGTTGAACCTTTAGTGTGCTCATAAACCTTTTAGCCTTGACTAGGGGTTATTATTCCCTTTTACAAAAAAAAAAAATCACATTGGTAATGCTGAACCTTTAGTATGCTCATAAAAGTTGTGTAAATTATATTATTCAATTCAGCAAGTGCACTAGTCAAATCAACAAGTTCGATATCATACCCACAAAATTTGAATTAATAAATTCAATTCAATCAAGTGTTTTTTTTTTGCTAAAAAAAAGTTTAGGTGAATTGGGTCCCTAAGACTCACTAGGGTTAGGGCATGCTTCAAGGTTCACTGAGCGCTTACAAAGTTACTTACATATCATCCATCAACAAGGTCCTCACATTGATAGCGGGATTTGAACCTGCATTACGAGTTCAATCTTTACCAACTACATCAACCTTTGTTGGTCAATTCAATCAAAATATTACTACAAAGGTAAAGCAATTCGTGTTTGTCACGAAAATGATTGTAATCAAAATAAAGACAAAAAATAAATTTAATGTTATGTTTAGCAAAGACATAATTTCAAGTTAAAAAAAGATAAAAATTAAATATAATGCTATGTTTATCAGAATTTCATAATGCTATGTTTATTCATGAAACTCAAAGTGCTTTTTTTCCAAACAGAATGATCAATGATAATGCATCTATTTCCTTTGAATGTTTTCATTTTATGAAAAAGAAAAAATAAAGGAAGATAGGGATTCATGGCTCTGAAACTAGATATGTAGAAGGCTTATGATAGAGTGGAGTGGTCCTTTTGAAGGGAGGTGATGCATTACATGGATTTTCCAGATAAATAGCTAAATCTGATTATGAGGTGTGTCTTTATTGTTTCTTCATTAGTTATTGTTAATAGAGAACCCTCTAAAATTATTATTCCGCAAAGAGGTTTGAAACAAGGAGATCCCATCTCTCCATGTTTTTTTATTTATGTGCAAAGTGTTTGTCTACAATGATTAGGAAATGGTGTAGGACAAGTTGTTGCATTGAGTGAAAATTTCTCCAAAGGCACTAGAGTTATCCCATCTCTTATTTACAAATGGCTATGTGTTTTTTTTCTAGATCTACTTTAGATGAGGCAAGGAAAATTTCTTCTATCCTAGAATTTTATGAGAAGGTGTCTTGTTAGAAGATAAATTTCCAAAAGTCTGAGCTCTTGCATAGCCAAAATGGGTTGAGTTCTAGAAAAGATGACCTAAAATTATTGCTTAAAGTAAAGGCGATGGAGAGCCATAAAAGGTATTTGAGTTTACCAACAATCATAGGTAGATCAAAATCACAGGTATTTCAATTTTTCAAGGAAAGAATATGGAAGAAGCTTAACGGGTGGAAGGAGAAGGTGGTGTCAAAGAGTGAAAGAGAAGTCAAAATAAAAGCGGTGGTGCAGGCCATCCCGATGTATATTATGGGGTGTTTCAAATTACCTCAACATTTGTGTGATGAGATTGAAAGGATGACAATAAGGTTCGTTTGGGGAGGGTCTATGGAGAATAAAAAGATACATTGGCTTAGATGGGAGAAATTAATAAGGAATAAGAAGAATTGTGGCCTTGGGTTTAGGATATCTTCAACGTTTAACAAGGCATTCCTAGTAAGAAAATGGTGGTTAGTAGTGAGGAGCCATTGATGACAAGAGTTATGAAAGCTAAATATTACCCCAAAATGAGCCTCTTCATGGCATCACGGGGTCACAACCCTAGCTACTTATGGTCTAGTATTTTCTTCTGCTAGAGATCTTTTCCTAGATGGTGAAATATGGTGTATTGAGAATGGTAGCCGAGTTGGAGTGTTTGAGGATAAGTGCATGGCTTCCAAACTGGGTTGGGTTGATCCCAGGTGAGATGAAGGTTGATGCGTAAAATAATCATAATGACTTTCAAATTCTAGAAAAATGATTTTTTTTTAAAATGATTTTGAATTCAAATTAATAATCAATATGAATTTCAAATTCTAGATTAATGATTAGATTTATTTATTTATTTTTAATTTTGAATTCAAATTAATAATCATTATGAATTTAAAATTCTAGAGTAATGATTGGATTAATTATTTTTTAAATGATTTTGAATTTAAATTAATGATCATTATGAATTTCAAATTCTAGATTAATGATTGGATTAATTTTTTTAAAATTGATTTTGAATTTAATTTAATGATCATTATGAATTTCAAATTCTAGATTAATGATTGGATTAATTATTTTTAAATCATTTTGAATTTAAATTAATAATCATTATGAATTTCAAATTCTAGATTAATGATTGGATTAATTATTTTAAAAAAATTGATTTTGAATTTAAATTAATGATCATTATGAATTTCAAATTCTAGATTAATGATTGGATCAATTATTTTAAAAATTGAATTTTTTTTTTGAATTAAAATTAATGATCATTATGAATTTCAAATTCTATATTAATGATTGGACTATTTTTTTGAAATTTCCTTGCAACAAAATATTGAATGGGTAAAGGTTTTAAATATTATTTTTTTAAACCTAGGGGCTCCATTGTAGGTCTATTAATAAAATGGTCACGTGAAGCCCCAACAGATAAGGATGATTGAATTTTATTTGATTGGATCCCAACAAATTCAAAATTTTTAGTAAAGTATTGTACGGTCCAACGTCGGCAATGTTTGGATACTAAGGGTAATTTTTAAAATTAAACGATGGTTAATTACATTCAAAATTGATTTTGAATTCAAATTAATGATCATTATAAATTTCAAATTTTAGATTAATGATTGGATTAATTATTTTGAATTCAAATTAATAATGATTATGAATTTCAAATTCTAGATTAATGATTGGACAATCATTTTTTTAAAATTCCTTGTAACAAAATATTGAATGGGTGAAGGTTTTAAAATTAAAATATTGATTTTTTAAACCTGTAGGCTTCATTGTGGGTCCATTAATAAAATGGTCATGTGAAGCCCCAACAGATAAGGATGACCGGATTTTATTTGATTAGATCTCAACAAATTCAAAAACAATTAGTAAAGTATTGTAGGCCCAACATCGGCAATGCATAGATACTAAGGATAATTTTTTGAAAACTAAATGATGGTTAATTACATTCAAATTTGGTAAAATTATTAACCCTCTCATCGAGACTCTGGTAATGGCATTGAAGACCCAAATAACAATTTCAATTTTTTACAACTGACTTACCCAACGTAAGCCTTGTAAGGATAACTAAAGAATTGTAACAATGAACAAAATTAGTTAAGGAATCAACTTGCAACTAATATGTTTATTGTATGATTGTAAATTGTGTTCTTTATTTTTTCCAGAAAATGTCGTCTTTCAATCCGTTAGCTATTATCTTGAGTCAAAAACCTATAGATGGTACAAACTACAAACAATGGAAAACTAATTTGGATATTTTTCTACAATATGAGAAACTCAACTTTGTCCTGACTACCCCTAAGCCAACACAGCTTGAAGAAAATGCTTCTGAGGAAACAAAGAAGAAATTTTCTGATTGGGAAAAGGCGAATGTTGCAGTTTGCTGTTACATTTTGGCCAATCTCGTTAGTCACTTGCATGAGCAAGTAACCATGCTTGAGAGTGGAGCATAAATGCTCCAAACTCTTTATGGCATGTTTGCTACTCCTAAAAGTTCAGTAAGGCAAAATGTACTACTTGTGATTAAGGCTTACTTAGTGGAGAATTACAGTGATAAATGGATCTTTGATTCAAGAGCCACTAACCATGTTTGTTACTCTTTGGAGTGGTTCAAACATAGCTTGCGTATCATTCAAGGACAAAGAGTTTTGAGACATGGAAATAGGGAACTTGTCTATTCACTAGGACAAGTTATTTTATCATTTAATAATTGTAGAACTTTGGTTTTGGATGACTATTTATTTGTTCTAGATTTTAAAAGGAATTTAATTTTTGTTAGTTGTTTGAATAAACTTGGTTTAACAGTTCAGTTTAATTCCACAGTTTCTATAAGGAGTTCATCTTCTTTTATATGTTTTGGTACTTTGTTTAATGGTCTTTATTTCCTTAGTCCTATACCCATGAAGTTAATCATGTTGAATTAGGAGACGAAGAGCATGTTCATCTATCTAAGAAAAGAAAGGTTTCTAATGAAACTTATCTTTGGCATTTGTGGTTAGGTCATATTAACTCTAATAGGATACAAGGTTTTGTCAAGAGTGGGATTTTAAAATCCCTGGTTTTTGAACTGATACCAGTATGCGAATCATGCTTAGAGGGTAAAATGACAAAGCGACCTTTCAAGGCCAAAGGAAATTGTGTCACACTTCAACTGGAATTTGTACATACTATTGTATATGGACAAATAAATGTCCATGCCAGAGGCAGGTATAGGTACTTCATCACATTCACTGATGATTACTCAAGATTTGGATACATGTACTTGATGTATCATAAGTCTGAAGCTTTTGGAAAATTCCAAGAGTTTAAGGCTGAGACAGAAAAGTATCTTGGTGTTCAAATCAAGACTCTTAGGTCTGACCGAGGAGGTGAATACCTATCTGGAGAGTTCAGGTCTTACTTGACTAAAGAGGGGATAGTTTCACAACTATCTTCTCTAAGGACACCCCAACAGGATGGATTTGCTGAAAGGAGAAACATAACCCTTTTAGAAATGGTGAGGTTCATGCTTAGTTATTCGTCTCTATCTAAATCATTATGGGGATATGCCTTAGAAACTGCCATGTACTTATTAAATTTAGTTCCATCTAAATTTGTTTCAAAGACACCCACAGAATTATGGAATAGGTGCACACCTAGTTTAAACCATATTCGGATTCGGGGTGCTTCAGCACATGTTACAATAGAAGTCAAATAAAGTGGAATCATGTACAGAAGTGTGCATGTTTGTGTAAGAAGGTCTTAGTGAGCACTCACATGACTTTACTAGAGAAGGACTATATGACAAATTACAAACCAAAGAGTTTGATTGTTCTTAATGAGCTTGTCTCAGGTCAAGTTTTCACTCAACCTCAAGTGGTTCCTATGGTTGTTCAAAGAGAGGAAAATATACTTAAAAGTGAAGATACACAAGGACTAGATACTGAACTAGAAGTTCAGCATAATGATCTACAAGTGGAACCTGTAGAAATGCAAGTACCACTTGTTGAAAAACAAAATCAAGAATTGGTTAATCCACCTAATGAGGATCTTTAAGAAATTATTGATCCACTTAACTTGGATCCTCCTGTAGATGCACAACAACAAGTTGGAGAATGATTCGTAAACCCGCATGATATCTCTTGTTGGGAGAATCATACCAGGCTATTGTAACACCCCAAAATTTTGGAATCACAGTCAATTACTAGGGTAAAATGTTAATTAGAGGCAATACGGAAGGATCTAGGGAAAATGACGAAAATACCCCTGATATTTTGTAAATGACTAAATTACCCCTAGGTAGTTTAGCAAGACATTTTAAGGAGAAAATCTTATAAAGACCCTTGGATGTTCTGGAAATGATCAAGAATACCCTTAGGGTGACAATTATAGAGATATCTTGAACATTTTTGGAAATGACGATTATACCCCTAGTGTGAGTGGTGAAATTACCAAAATACCCTTATGTCAAAAATGACCAAGATGACTTCAGAAATTTGTGGGAACCTGAGTATAGGATAAAATACTTTTAGATAACAAATTATTAGCAAGGTTGAGGGCAGAGAACCCTAAAACAGAATTTCTACGAATTTTGAAAGATAGGTTGAAAAGAGCTTAATCTAAACTACCTCAGATATCAGAAAAATTATAAGTAAAGTATGAACATAATCTATGGAATTTTCTCTTAAATATGGGAAGAATCAGTGTTCTAAATAAGTTAGTTTAATAATTTTAAGAATCCAAGCAAGATGGACCAATAAGAAGCAAGATAAAATTACTTGGTAACAAAAGCATAAAATCCACTAAACCTAGGCTATTCTATGTGTAAAATGAAAATACTTGTGAAGATTACTCTTCAAGCTAGCAATCCTACGTATAACATGAAGAAGAATGTGGAAATTAGACACTTGGAAGATAAGGATTCAATAGCCAATGAAAATCAAGCAAATGGAAAATAAGGTAATTATGGTTTTAAGAAATATTTTGCACTTCCAAGGAGTAGAAACCAAATTGGGAAGGCTAGACCAAGGGAGGCTACGTGAGATTGGAAAATAATACAAGAAGTTTCAAGATGAGGCCACTTGTAAGGAGGAAAAGATTAGCCAATCAAATGAAACCTATTGGAAAGTTAGCAATGATAGCATTAGGAAGATTTTTTTTGTTGAAGAGAACTTCCTCCTTGACTCTTATGGGCACGGAGAAAGCTCTAGATATTATTTAAAAAATCCCAATGGTCAAAAGTTAGATATATGGGATAGAAGTATGTCTTTAAAATTTTAAGAAGATCCAACGGTTAACGAATTCAGAATGAGTATTTTTATAACACGGGTTTTGGGGAGAGATTTTATGACTAAGCTAGCATTCCACATGAAAAGCACTTGAAGACTTGACCTACAAGCCTTGAACTCCACGAGCAAATGGAGAAAACTTGAGAAAAATCAAGACTTAAGACACTTGTATGGTTAATAAGCTAGGAACTTTGTAATTGGACCATTTGGAAAGCTAACTAATCATGATTTTGGAAATAATGCAACAAAAATCTACTAAGCCTAAACTATCTCACGTAAAAGGAAGAAACCAAAGGGAATGCACCTTAGCTTGGCTAGTATACGTGCAAAACAAGACAGCCAAACAAAGGTGTGGAATTTTCATGAATCAAGCCACTTGGATGGTGCAAATTAATTAGCCAATAAGGTAAAGCCACAAGGAAAGCTAGTCATTATGACCTTGAAGGATATTTGTAGAAAAATCAAGCTAAAGCACCCTATAAAAGGGAATAAGGACCGAAAATTTGGCTGCCCAAAGGGAAGCCAAACGTGCAAAATCCCACTCTAAAGCTTGTTCATTTCATTTCATCTTAATCCCACCTTTTACTTAGAACAAAAATAAAAGCTTATGTCTTGGAAGTTCACGTGAAACACTAGCAATCCTAGGAGCAAGAATCATTCAATCTCAAAGGAGGAAAGTTGTCCAAAAAGCTTAAAGAAAGCAAGGTATGGGGAAGTTTATGATAAGCCAAGTTTGAATATTAATTACATGAGAATTCTTACTTGATTTCATGAAGAATTAAGCTTTGTAGACTAGGTATTTGATGAATTGCCTCAAAGAACCAAAGATTTCTATATGAATGGTTATTCAATTAAATAACTTGATTTTAGTTTTATAAATAATTGTTGAATATATAACTTGAATCTAACTTAATTAATGAACGTTAAAATGACTTGCAACGATATGTTTTATGATTATTTCCAAGAAAATAATTGTTTAGAAGTATAGTAGAATATTTTGTTACAAGTATATGTTTGATTAAAAAGTATTCTATGATTTCTTGAGTTTATATATTTAATTGATGCTAAAATTATGTTGACTTGAATCTACATGTATTATAACTATTTTTAAAAGAACAAGTTGCTTTCAATGGTAATTACGTAAATGGTTTCTATAGTTTGGATGTTTTATTAAAGCGGAGTACTAAAGTGATATAGTTTGTTAAAATAAAAACCTTGAATATGTTTGATGTGATACTAGAATTATGTTGAACCTATGTTTATTATGTTGGACAATATAAAGATTAATATTAAATAAAGCTTTCTTTAAAGTATTTTATGAAAAGAGATAAAGATGGTTCAAGTGTTGTGATGTTAAAAGAAATGTTTGTAGACATGTGTTGTTGAGTGTTCTATCAATTCTTATAAAGTTCATGTGTTGCTTGATGATTCTTGAAGCTTGATGAACTTTAAATGGTTGTATGATGTATGGTGTATGAGAAATAAGTTAAGTTGTGTATTATGTTGATATTGATAAGTGATGAAAAAAGATGTGATGAAGATGAATGAGTTGTTATAAATGAAACCATCTCGTGGGTATCGTAAAAGTTGTATATCAGTTGGTTATCAGAATGAAACCCGTGCGTTCAGATGAACTAGGGGGTGCATCTTGCAGTACGGAATCACTAAGCATGAAAGTGTTCGTGTAAGTGAGAACCTAGAAAACACTGGAGTACCCTGACTGATCGGATAAATTCTGGTAGGCCACTGACATGGGACTTGATATTACATGTGGATGAGTTTCATAGAGTTTTCATATGCATAAGGATGGCGGGGATTTACCCGTGATGTTGATCCTCGAAAAGAGGTGTTTGTCAGATAGCTAAATCGAGTCCATACGTTCTATAATGATGAGCTAGGGGGTAGTTGAGACAGTGAGGACCACACCACCATGATGATCACATGGGTGGAGGTGACATTCCTATGCGCCACTGGGCTACCCTGACTTGATGGATAGGTTCGTTCCACTGAGAGAGGGTGGGGCTATCTTGACTATGGCCATTTGATGATGAGGTATTGAGACAATCATGCATCATATAAAGAAGATGAGCATGCATTACATGCATCACATGATGAGTATAAGGAAAGGGTGTTTGTTGATGAGTATGATGTATATTTGTGTATGGATGATATGATTTAATCTGTGTGTTGCGTAGATGGTGTAATTTAATCTGTGGGTATATCATGCGTGTTTGTTAATTTATAAATATCATTATAACTATTTGTGTATATATTCTTTTATGTATGTTTTATTCAAACTGTGTTTGTCATAAACTTACCCTATTTTGTGTCTGTGGTTGACACCTGTGATGACCCCAATTTATTTGGGCGAACAGAGAAACAGTAAAGCAGTGGATGACTATGAAGAGAAGATGATGAAGATGTATTGATGAGTTGTACTAGATTTAAATTGGTTGAATTTTATGTTGGCATGTATTTGGGACTGTATAATGAACTATACTTTGGACTGTATTGTTGGACTGTGCTTTATTCTTATAATTAAACTCGTGGAGAGAGAGAATTCGTTTATGATATGGACAACTAGGAGAACTTGCAAGCAAAGCGAAAAGAATTTTCATGAAATTTATAACTAAGATAATTCTAATACAAATTGGAAATGGGATTTCATTTAAAATCAATCAAGCACGAGAGAGTAAAAGGAGGCGTTACAGCTATCACCATTGAAAGAGATTACGATCTCACTAGTTACGACGATGAACTTGAAGATGTTGATGCTCAGGAATCGCTTAGGGCTAAGAACTGTGAGATGGAATCTATGCATTCTAACTCAGTTTGGTCTCTTGTAGAAGCACCTAAAGGGATAAAACCCATCGGGTGTAAATGGATCTACAAGAGAAATAGAGGATCAGACAGAAAGGTTGAAACCTCCAAAGCTAGATTGGTGGCAAAAGGGTGTACCCAAATAGAAGGTGTAAACTATGAAGAAACCTTTTTGCCAGTAGCCATGCTTAAGTCTATCTGGATTCTCTTAGCTATTGTGGCAAGTCTCGATTATGAGATTTGGAAAATGGATGTCAAGACTACTTTTCTAAATGGAAATTTAGAAGAGGACATCTATATGCAGCAACCAAAATGGTTCATAGTCGAAGGGTAGGAACACATGGTATACAAGTTGCAAAGGTCTATCTATTGACTTAAGCAAGCATCCAGGTCATAGAACATTAGGTTTGATCAAGCCGTTAAATCTTGTGGTTTTGAGAAAAGTCTTGATGAGCCATGTGTATATAAAAGAATCCAAGGGGAAGCAATATCTTTTTCGGTTCTTTATGTTGATGATATACTCCTTATTGGAAATAACATAGAGGTATTGTTAGACATAAAGACCTGGTTGAATAAGCATTTTGATTTGAAGGACCTAGGAGAGGAAAATTATATTCGTGGTATTAAACTCTTACGAGACCAGAAGAATAGGTTATTGGCATTGTCCCAAGCCTCCTACATTGATAAGGTCCTTGCAAGGTTCAACATGTAGAATTCTAAGAAGGGAATTTTACCCTTCAGGCATGGGATCCATCTCTCTAAGGACCTTTCTCCTAAGACTCTTGAGCAGAGAGAACGCGTGAGTAGGATACCTTATGCTTCAGTTGTAGGTAGTCTAACGTTTACCATGTTGCTTCTTGACCGGGTTGTGTCCCTTTCCTGTTGTATTTATTGTTGTTATTTAATATGATGAACTCACATTTGCTTTGTTGTACCTTGTGGTTCGTGTGAGCAGATGGGCAGCAGTAGGTGCTTTTGGGAGAGGATCGGGTTGTTTGGAGCCGTCGTGTTTTGCCAGGATGTCAATGGACATGATCCCGGGTAGGAGTTTCACTTTGCTAGATGCACCCCTTGTTTTAATGGATGCACTCCTTGTTTTGCTAATTACACCCCTGACTTCTATTTCTCTTCTATTTGTAAAACACTTAATGTATATTTTGAGACATAATCTTTTGTACTTGTAACTAAATTATGTCTGGTATGTGCGTACATATATTCGAAATGTCTTATGAGTACCTTTAATTACGTTTATTTTTCTATGAGGATGGTCGTTATATGCTAGCGAAAAATTTATTATCGTTTTTCTATGAGTTAGTAATACAGTAGCGACGTGGCGGGTCGTTACAACAAACCCCAAAACCAACAAAAAAACACATTAAAACCTTGATAATGAACACTTTTATGAAGCTTTGAAGAGTGTCCATGAAGGACAATGAAAATGGAGGATGAGAGAGGAAATTCAAGGGTCTCTTACCTCTGAAATCTATCCAAATTCAAAAAAGAAGCTCAATAACAAGGTCCTTTATGCAAGGGAATCAAAGCCTCATGCTCTCTAATGGAGAGTTTTCTAGGAGAGGAAGAATAGAGTGAAATGAGAGTGTTTTGTCTTGTGATTCAGTATTGAATCAATAGAACTGAGTATATGACTTTCCCCCTTCTTTCTATTCACACTCCATTACTTCCTAAGTTCATCTACTTTGTTCCCTTCCCTCAAAGCCCACTCATCTCAGCACAAACACTCTAAAACTTACTATTCACACATATAACAATGTTTTTTGCATATGTAAACATAATCATACAGGCATGCCCCACACACCATCATTTCATAATAATTAATTAATTAATTATAAACACTTAAATTAAATTTAGTTCTTCTTGCAATACAATTGAATCACTTATAAAACAATTACGAAAAAGACAATGTTACAACACCTTTACATGCAACACCAAATATTCTATAAGCAAAGACAAATATGATTATTTATCACTTCTAATTATTAATGGGGATGTTACATTTTACATCAATTTCCAAAACTGATGTAAATAGTGAGGGTTGTGCAAGTGGTCACTTTCTACGTTGGTTCAAAAATCGATATAGAAAATCACTTTCTAATTTTGGTTTTTTCTACATTGATTTTTTTCCCATAATACACCTAGAAACTATTTTTAAAAAATGTGTTTGCTCATAGTTAACCCGAACCTGTAATCTTACACATTGATGTTTTACGGTTCTATCTATGATTTTAGTTAAGCTCATACACATCATACATTATAGATTCAAAATTATTCGTAACAATCAAATTATAAACTACAACATCAACGAGATACTAAAAGATTTTAATGTGGAAAGCTCTCAAAACAAGGATAAAAACTATGGGTCACCCAAACGAAACAAAAATTTCTACTATTATGAATAAATGAGACTTCCTCTAGACTCATATAAGCAAAAAAAAGGGTCTAGTATGTTAGACTTAAATAGAATAAAATCTAACTAATTTTTTCCTATTTAATGCTATCATTCCTAAAACACAATCATTTAATTCTAATTCTATTTTCAATGACTCCTTTTTATTCACGATGACAAGTTCCAATGAAAGGCGTTTTAGAAATAACCTTATTTTTTACTTGAGATTAGAAAAATTAAATGATGTTAACTAACTTTTTTAATTAGTGTAAAATTAGTTATTTTTGCTTATATATGAGTCCAGAGGGAGTACATAAGATTGAGTCTAAAAGAAGTGCACAAACGGTGCATAGAATGATAAAAAAAAACAATTGTTCAAAAAATACAAGAAGTACACAAACAACTCATACAATGATAAACAAGAACATAAGAAATGTGAACAACTGTTGTTCCTCTTCAAACCTTTGAACAAAAACCTAAGATAGTAATTGATTTCATACTTGACTTTTTTTTTTCATCTCCTACATAAACATAAAAAATTAATATACTAAAGGTAGCTATAACACTCATTACAACTCAGAATTATTAGAGTCATACCCTTGCTTCTCAACAATTCCCATATGTAGCTTGGAAATGTTGAAATCAATAAGGTAGCATTTGCTTAGCTATGGGTACCACTAAAATTTGAAGCTTGTAGATGAAAACGATGCGGTTGGGAAGGATTTGATTTATCATCCCAAGTCTTTCTAGGCATTTGAAAGTTGATTAAGTTACTAAGAAAGAGAATAAAATTGTCATAAGGGAATTAGAAAAGACTAAGGCACTAAACAAGATAAATTTACTTAGGAAAAAGGGAAATTTTTTTTCTAAATTAGCTTCTTTTGTTGCATATCGTTTAGTGTTTTACTTTCTTCCACCTCCTTCTGATAAGCTCATTGAAGAAAATTTATCAATCTTCAAAAGCCTAGGAAAATCTATGAGGAACAATAAAAACAACCTTCTAATGCAAGAAATACCATAAATTATATGCAACATGCAAAAAACCAATTTTAGCTCTAAAAGAGTCCAAAATCAATTTTATGGCTTGTTATGCTCAACATGTATATCATGTGTCAATTAGCCATCATGAGTTGGTCTTACTCTGAGTGTAAAGCACAGTGGGAATGGTATCAACATTTGTGAGTTCTGTAAGTGATAAAAGATGGTGTTAGTGACAATTAAAGCCAGGGTACATGAAGGTGCAGTGTTGGGCATGATATACCACCTGCATGTTAGTAGCATCATTTCTATCACTGAAATGAGTTCTCCATGTCAAATAGTGAACATGTAAAACATGATGGACCATAAATTTGGTTCTTTGTGTTGCATATGTTTTTGGACTCTTTTAATCATTTCTCCTTAGTAGTTTTTTTGTTTTGTTTAGTCTCTTATTCTCTTCTAATTTGTTTATAATAAGTTCATTTTTGTCCACATGTTTCAACATCAAACAAGATAAATAAATAAATAAAACATTGAAGCATCATACAAATCCCACAAGCAAGACCCCAAAAAATCCCAAACCCATACAACACTTTGGCATATAACAAGATACAAAAGGAAACTAAACATAAAATTCATGATATTTGATAAGCTCACATAAAGCACCGTTAATCTCTATGTAGTTTTATGTGTTATTAGTGTACCTTATGTTTATTGGGCCTTTGATGGGCTTATCAACATGTAACTTTGGGTGTGAATAGAGGAAGTGAGTAATAACTTAGGAAAAGTCCAAATTTGCACAACCAATTAGACTAATCTTTGCTAGTCCCGCCACCAATATTAAACACTTATTAACCGAGGGAAGAAATTCTTAATACTTTTGTGGATTAAAGTTGGTAAAGTTCAAAAGTCCTTTTCTGAAAACAACAATTTCTTTCTTCGTTTGGTGCATTTAAGATTTTTATTATGCATTGGAATTTATAAAAGCATTTTCCAAACTTTAATCCAAACAACCTTAATAGTAGTAACTAGCACACGTAAAATTAAGGTAGATCATAGATTCACAGGTGAAGAGTTTATTTCCTACAAAAACTGAGTGCAACAATAATTTACACTTGAAATCCATAGAACCTTCCTCTGTAGCACGGTTTAACAATAGCCAATTTAAATGTCTACAAAACCACCGTACTTTTATGCTGTCCTATGTCAAGGCTGTCAAACATTCCATGGCAGCCTACACGGATACATTCAATTGCTTCCTCATATGGCTTATTTGAAATGACTGATTATGCATATAACTCATTGTTGCATATAATAAGCAAAAAGCAATTGTCTAGAAAAGAATTCCATTCACTGCAGAAGCCACCACTAATCTCTTGTTTCTTTTGTACATTAGGCCTCTAAACAGCACTTCACCTGTGAGGAGCCGATGTATGTGGCATAGGGTACGTCATGGGGCCCATGTTTACTGGTGCACCAGGTACAATTGCACCGGGAACCAGTGCTCGGACACCATATGCCATTTGTGAAGGTGCAGGAAGGTTCACTGGGGTGCCAACAGCAGATACTAAGGGTCCTCCTATTGGTTGTCCAATGGTTGGAGCAGCATAGATACCAACACCTGGCACACCCGTTGAAGCCGGGGTGACCGCTTTGGTTGCTTTGGCAGTAGAATTTCCAGCAGAACCATTTGTTTGACCAGTTATTGGTCCTTGAGGTGCTGAAATTTCTCCATTGTTAACGCTGGTGATATCATGTATGCTGGATCGCCTTCTATCTTTGTTCATCGAGTTTAAACGAATGAAGTATTTTTGGGCATGGCTTGCTACTTGTGTAGGCGTTCTTGTCACCACAAAGTTCCTTGATATGCTTCGCCAGTCACCTTTGCCATACTTATCCAAGCCCAGAAGAAATAACCTGTTCAACCAATTTGAAATTTTAAAAGGAAATAAGCTTAGCATATGGATGCCTCTATTTGACATCCAAAAAAGAGAAGCATTCAATAGCAGTACCAATAAAACTGTAAAATCCACACACTGTTGTAATCACTGACCCTCAGATTGTAACTCAGTATTGAAGATATTCAATATAGCATCAGTCCCTAGCATGTATTAAAGTCAGCAGCTAGCTTATGAGTAGTAGAGGTACCAGTAGTAACAGCTGTGCTGCTTGTTTAACCTCACTTGATAAATGTTACAAATGTCCTGCTCTAAACTTGTAATCCTAGGCAACACATAGCACCATTATAAGTGCCCTAGGGTTCAGAAGAAAACCTCATGTCACGCTGACAGCACAGTATGTAAACTCCAAGCTTAATCTGACAGAAACTGGATCAGAAAGAAAGGAAAGCTTCTATTAACGAGAGTACAAGTGATTTGCAGGATTCGAGAGGCCTGCTGGACTCTCCCACAACACAAAAATCTGAATTCCCTCACAAATCACAAGATAAAATCTCCCTCTCAACCCCTTTTCTTATTTATAGGCAACATTCCTTGTTTCTCTAATTATCTCTGCTTCCAACTAACTAAGGGCCCGTTCGGGGTGGTTGTGAATTTCCAGTTTTCAATTTTAAATGCCTTTTCAAAATGAAAACGTGTTTGGCAAAATTGAGACTGAGTTGTTTTTTTTTACTTGTTTTGAAAACAGTTTTACTCTTATTTAAAAAACAATAAAAATTGGTTTATTGACTTCTGTTGTTAGTTTTAGATCTCTGTCCCCTTCTCCACAGAGACCCACTCTCTCTCTCTCCCCCTCCCCCCCCTCTCTCTCTCTCTTGAGGACTCTCAATCTCTCAGAAAACTAGACACCGTTGCCACAACTACAGCCTCCATGTATGGCAGCACCTTGATCCTGTACGATCCTTCCGTCTCTGCCACTGACTACAGAGGTGGTTCCCACCTCAAGGCCCTTCAGAAGTAGTACATCCCCGACACCGTCATGACGGCCAAGGAGGCACAGCAGTCGGCACTTGTGCCCACCGGCAAGTCGAATCTGCTCGACATGCTCATCATCGGTGCCGGCACCGTACTTGACACGTGGTCCGTGGTTTCTCTCGTGCCTCCATCAGATCTGCTATTTACTTTACAACGGACGCCCATAGGGGGTTTACTGCACATCGTCGTTGATTATAAGTTTACCATTCTCCATTCTACGTTCTCTCTTTTCTCTCAGCACCACATTTTTTCTAATAAACATTTTAGTTTTCTTAAGATTCAAAAAAGATTTTTGAAAATTAGAAAAAAACTACAAATTATAAACTGAAAACTAGTTTTAGTTTATACAAATTTTAAAATGAAAAATCAAAAACCACCCCAAATGGGGCCTAAAGTATCTAAGTTTTCTACTATGTAACTAACTATAGGGATTACCTATCAATCTCCAGCTTCACTCTGGAATTCCCAATCATATTTCTTTCTTTTGTTTTTGTTTTCCACGTAATATCAGATAAAAAAAATATAGTTCTTGGCAGGAAGGAAACATAGTCAGCAGTTCATTCCCTGGCTAGTGTAGAGAAACTGGGTTAGCACATTGACATGTGGAATTATTTTGAGGGATAAAGAGGAATAATATGTCGGGCATAAATTTGACAGGGGTAAGAGTATATCATTGAATTGTGATAAACGATTCAGAACATACTTGCTGGATGAATCAGAGAGGTTTTGCTATGTGACCATTTTAAAAGTCTATAAGTATGCCATATGAAGCAGGGATATAGAATGTGCAGAAAGAGTGCCAAAAGCTTTAGATTTGACATAAGGCAACCAGCAAGAAACGGGAAATAGAAGCTATGTTGAAAGAGAATAAAGAGATAGTGCCAGGACTAATAAGTAATAACCAAAGTTCCAAGCCTACTCAAAAGCTTAGCTACTATACAATAAAAACAATACATTACAATCATAAGACACAAAATACACACACATGCTGACAAAAACTTATATCAAGTTTATTATATTATTGCCTAAGTTCTTGAATCACATTGTGAGATAAGGATACTTTTCTAAAATTGCACAGCATATCCTTAATGGAGTCTAATTTAATGTTGGAAAAAACATCCCCAAGTCATTGTTTGATTTGAGAATTTAACGAGTAATAAACGGAACTTGGTCTATAGATTTAAATAAGGCAATAAAAGGGAAACAGAGGCTGAGTTTGAGGAAAATCAAGGGATAGTGCCGGGAGTATTAATTAAAGTTCCATGCCTACTAGTGAACTTAGCTACAATAATATAAAAACATATCATAAGTCATAACATAATCGTCCTACTTAAAATAATGAGATTGTTTTGATCTTTGTGAGGGAGATTTCAGTGGATCTTTCTTTTTCTGGCATTAGATTGAAACCTTGTTAGCAATTTAATGAGCAAAAGAATGATAGCAAGCTCATTAACAATTTAATGAGCACAAGAAGGATAACTTAAGTGACTTAAAACACGAACTAAAATAAGTGACCAAAACTTAAGCCTTTTTGGCATACTTTGGAAAAATTAGATGCTCAAAGCCAGCAAAAGAAAGGAAAATTGTGTCATAGTTTTTTTAACCCTAAACAATCAAAAGAATCTAAGGAATAAGTCCCAACTCTGGAATCTAAGATTCCCTTTTCGAACAATTTTATATGTCAAAGTTAAAGAATCTTATAGAACTCAAGCGATTGTGAATAACAAAATTAAACTATAGACAAAAATGTAGGCCTAATATCAAATATACTTCTTACACAAAAGCAAAATGATGACAGCAATCAGATTTGTGATTTAGCTGCTGCCAATATGACCAAATATTATCACACATGTGGCTTTTAAAGAACCAGAAATGTAATGGCAGCAGCAGCAGAACAGTTCATTTAAGAATCTTGTACTACTTTTCTCCAGAGATATATAGTATCTTAACCTTGGATTTAACAATAACAAAATTGTTTACACAACAACCAAATGCTTGTCCAATACAAACTTAAAGCATGTAAGGCTTAAAATAGCACCAAGACCATCTCTATCAGATCTTATTTTTGAAGTTAAAAGAAAATCTATTTTGCTTGTGTGCTACATTTATAGTAAAATCCAAAACAAACAATGGGGGTCCTAAGGAAATGTGCCAAAAAAAAACAAAGAAATAATTAAGGCAATTTCCATGCATTAGCCACTCTTGAGGTTCATAAGTGTAATTAACCCAAAATTTAACCTATTAAGGATTTTATTTTGCAAGTCTGTAACTTCATTCACTATAGGCTCAACATAAGCACAATTTCTTACCAACCACAGCTGCGGAACAGAAGTTACCTAGGGTTGCAAAAGAGCTTACACAGAAAGTCCAATGTGAGACTCATGTTATACATAGTACACTGAGAAACATGAACTTGAGACATTTTGTCAGTGCGTTATAATGGATCTTGAAACCCTAAACATAAACTGGACAGCAAAAAAGGGATAAACAGAAAATAATCCTGATGCAAATACACCAACCCCCTTTCCCCCTCCCTTGGGCCTCCTTGTGGAGGATCTCATAGGTCTCACCCCAATGGTGGGACCTCCCTTATGCCCCAGACTGTCCTTAAGCCACACAAAAAGTAATCCTGTTTTTTCTTAAACAGAAAATAAATAGGACAAGGTCTAAGCATCACCCTAATCCTTCAATATAAAACCAGCTTGAATAGAATTACTTGCTTGTGGATGATGCTGCAAAATTTGTTAGCATGCTAGTCCTTTATCCTGACAAAAATATGAATTTACTATTCTTTGACTTTAACAGTTTAAAGTTTAACCATAAAAACCAAAAAACAATATCATGGAAAGAAAGATTTGATACAAGTATAAAATCTTTAAAACAAACCCTGCTCACAAGATGTATCCTTGATTTCAAAAAGTACGAGGAAATAAACCATGACTTACAACACAACTTTAATCAAAAACAAAGGAAAGAAGAGCTAATAAGAAGAAAATAAAACGCAACATGGAAGCTACATCTTTGAACACTGAGAAACAAATTTGAAACTGGAGCAATCAAACTATCTTCCTTTTACCCAAATTAGATCCAAAATCGTAAATTTCAATATTCCAATTAAATATGTTGAGAATCAGAAATATTTAATGTATAGATTTATTAGGATCTGATTTATAGGAAACATATCTTATTTAAAGGAAACTAAATATCCTCTCATTATCAGTATTTATTGTAATGACCACTATATAATAAAGCATCCGTTGTGTACTCTGACACATGGTTTTCACACAAATATTCCTCAGTTTCTCCTATTTTAACAAAATACAATATCTTTAGCAAGCCCTCATCCCTCAAATCCTACTAACACAAGTGTGCATTTGATACGTACACTTGAAGAGCCTAGCCATTCAATAGACAAAAGATTCACCAAATGACAAAAGCATCTCAATAATAAACCAAAAGAGCTTCCACATCAGGCAGGACTGAACTATCTCAGATCGGAAGGTATCTAAAAGAATGTGGAAAAATTTGAAGAAATAACATTATAAAACTTCACCTCCCAAATAGTTAAAATAACGAAGCAATAAACTAACAACAAGCAGATGAAGATGACAAACACAATGGCAAGAATTTCTTGTTTACTGTATTCAGTTTCCAACATGATAATAAACCAAACACATAAAACTATGGCATCTCCCAAACATGAATCCACGTATATATAGTCACACGTGCAGAATGGAGCATTGGATTGAAAGACCATATCAGCTACAAAAGGTCATGCCCTTAAAGGTACCTAGAAGAAATACCCTGACTGGAAAATAGAAACATGCAACAATGACCAAAAATTTACACTCAATAGATTGCTTATGGTCTAAGTAGCACCGACACAACACGTGACACCTGACACAACACTACACGACACGACTCTCCGATACATCAATCTTAAAAAAATATGGACTTCGACACATTTTAATATTAAATAATATTTTTAATTTATATAGTGTATATTTCATTTAATATTCAATAATTTAACAAAAAAAAATTAAGCTAAACTAATAATACCCATCAATGTAACCAAAAAAAAATTCAAAGAGGAAGCATGTGTTGCAAGTAAACATATATAAAGTGCTGCATGAAACATTTGGGATATAGGACACAAATCAAAAGATTATGATAAATCTTGTGCATTAAAAAAGAAGGTAAAGAACAACAAAGTTTCACAAAGAATAGCATGAAACATTGCCATGTAGAAAAATAAAAAAAATCCAGATATGTTTAGTTTTGGGGTTTAGTTTATATTAAATGTTATTTTTTAAATTATAATTTTATTAATATATTTTAATTTTTTTTTAAAAATATAATGTTTTAAAAAATGTTATGTTTTTACAAAAATGTCATGTGACCGTGTCCGACACGGTCAAATTCGCGTGATCATTGGGACACAATCAAATTCGTGTGTCAAAAATGGTCAACGTGTCGGATTTGTTGACCATGTGTCGGACACCGTATCTAAGCGTGTCGGCATGGCAGAGCGTGTCGGACACGACACTCCCTGTTTTTTAACGTGTCCATGCTTCTTTGCTTATGGTGATATGACAAAGCCAATTTGATCTCAGTGATGTGAAAAAAACTGCATAACAATCTTGCAAATTTGTTTCCAATGTCAATACCAATCATCGTTATTCTAACCCAGTAATTGTATCAGCAACAAAATCAGGAATTCTTATGCTCATTCTTCTTGGTTAACTTAATAATTACTTGTTGGTGTCCAGAAGTAAAATACAGTTGTCTTTTCATAATCATGGTTTTAAAAATATTTTATTGTTTCTACTCCCTATCTCCTTTTTCCCAGTCCCACCCAATCCATTAAATGACAAAGCACAAATCTTATTTTGTCGTTCATATAATCTCTGTTCAATATGGCATGAACCAAGGAGCAAAACAGTGTCATAATTATACAAACAGGCAAATAATTGCATGCACAAGGGAAATAAAGTGACCAACACTGCTGAAGCTCACTAGAAGATCTTCATTTCAAAAGCATTCTACCAGACACAAACTCCATCAACAATTTTGGGTCAAGGGAAATAGCTTTGCATTCTACCTATTGAGAAATCTTAGGTTAGGTTATCCCTATTATCTGTGTAATCTTTTCTTACCTTGAGGAAATCAACAAAAAACTAATAATGAAGTATCCGATTGGATTCGATTTCTCTAGCACACAAGAATGAGTTAATTAATCACATAAATTCTTGATCTAAGAAAATGAGTTATTTGTTGACAACTTTTTTCTTTTTCTTTAAAAGTATAAAAACATCCAAAATGTGTCTCATACTTTTATGGCAATGAAACATTTAGCAATATAAAAAAGGAAAAATATAGTAATATAAGTATGTACAATTAAATACACAATGTCACTCAATAAAAGAAAAGCTTATAGCAGGATCTATGAATTTGTGAACATGAATCAGAACAAGTACAAAAAACACAAACACCAAGCTAAATTAAAGATTGAGGAAGTCCTCATCCTGAAATGGACCCTTCATTATATGATTTATCTTTTTTCTCAAATCCAGAAGAGCCCCAAAAGGCATTAAAAAATTGCACTCCAAGACTATGCAAGTATCCCAGCATCTAAACCAGCATCAGTCTTATTTGCATTGCATCAATGATACAAACCAGTACAAAAATCGAAAGAAAGAATGATTTTAACCCTAATCCCAAGACCCAATGTGAAACAGACTTAGGAACAGATCAATAATGATTACAGTAGGCTTCTGAGTAGTTTGAGTGACCCAACTCACTCAGAAGTTCCCAAATTACAATCTGTATGCCCTTCAATAGTCCCTACCATCCCATATTTAGTCTCTAGCAACTAACTAATCTCTGGCACTTTTTACAATCAACCCCTTTATACAACTAACTAAAAGGGTTATGATGCCCTACAGCTTCCTTATGCATCCTCTCATAGACTCTCCTAATAGAAGGTCTATTCCTATACAATCAACCCCTTTAATCAAACCAAACTAAAACCCTGAAAACATCTTTAACTTACACAGGACTCAAAACATGTAACTCAAATTAGGCCCAAAATAAGTGTATGAAGCCACAGTTTATGCCAATGACTTTTTCATTGTTATTGTGTCTTTGACTACAAAGACTTGCATTGTAATTTAGATGGGAGATTAGAAACTGAGTGAGTTACCTAGGTACCATATAGCATAGATATCAATCTCAAATAGTGATGCATAGCAACTGACTCAAAAAATGCTACAGCCTACAGCAGTATAGCACATAGCAAGATGGCCACTATCGTGATATTATATTTAGATTATATAATTTATATTATACTGCATACATATAAATGCTGGAAAAAATACTCAATATTCATGATATGGTTAATATATTAAAAAATATCTAAGATTTGAATTTGTGATGTCCCACCAAATATGCTCTAAGCTGTCATCAATTATTCATAATTAACAAGAATAAAGTCATAGGTTTTAAGCAAAACATTCAAGTAAAGATCGATTGCAAGGGTTGAAAAAGAACCAAGGTGGCCAGAAAGTTGGCTGGAAACAGAGACAGAACGCAGCCAACAACAGGAGAGAATGATAGAAAGTAGAAAATGGCTGGAGAAAAGAATGCCTCTGACAACAGTGGATGGGCATCCTTCTGAGTTCAGAAATGGTGAGTGGTTTGAAATGGAAGGTCAGTGATTGGACTGGACAGAGATGAAGAGATAATAGACATTTTATTGAGAACTGGACCTTCCAACTCCCAAAGCTATTACAAGTGACTTCGAGGATCACCAACCTCCTAAACTCCCTACAACTTATTTATACTTTCCCTCCTAACTGTTAACTAATAGTTAGTTGTAACTAACTATTAGTTACCTAACAGAATTATTAACTAACAGTGTAACTAACTATTAGTTACCCCAACAGAAATATTAACTAACAGCTTTCCTTGAATACACATTACCCCATCTCCCACTTCTATCAATACCCTCCCCTTCAAGATGGACCTTGTCCCCAAGGTCCAGGTGAAGAAAAACAGCCTGCATTTCATCAGCAAGGGTCTCCATCTTCTTCCATAATCAGGAATCTGAACTGTTTATTCTTACACACATGAGTAAGATTATACTTCTCTTCACAAGTGAAACATTCTCCTTTCCTCATCTTCTCATTTACTTCCCCGGGTGACAAATTATGGAAGATTCTTCTACCTTGCCATCCATTATCCCCTGCAGCTGGAGAGGATTCACTTACCTTACTACTAGCTGGCTGCCATTCACTTCCAGATTTCTGGTTTAAAAAACTGGGTTTCTGATATTGATACCACTTGCTTTACCCTCTATTCATATGTCCCAATACCCAATTTTTTTCTTCCACTTGTCGAGCTTTATTCATGGCCTCCATCAGATTTTTTGGCTCATGCAGTCTCACCTCTGTAGTAACCTCTTCCTTTAATCCTTTGAGAAAATTTTCCATCAAGAAAGATTCTTCCAGCCCCTTTACCATGCCCACACACTTCTCGAACTGGCTGATAAATCCTTGCACATCTTCCTCCGGTTTTAGAGCTAACATTTGGGACAAGGCTATCCTGAACCCTTCCCACGAATGGTTTGGGTTCCAAGATTCCCACCACTGATATCATCCTAAAGCTTCCCCATCCATAGCCATCATTACTTCTTCTAACCGGTCCTCTTCTAGCATGGCTTGTAAACGGAAGCACCTTTCCATTTTTGATAGCCAACCCAAAGGATCTTCACCCATGAAGATGGGTATCTCAAGATTTCTCCAGCGATTGCCTCTAGTTGCGTCGGGCCCTCTGTTTCTTTCCTACACGTCGCCCCCAGGCGTGTTTTCTCCCGTCGCCTGCTTCTCCCAGCCACTGCTAGCCTCTGCAGCATGGCTTCAATGGATCCCAAACGCGATTCTACCACTTCGCGATTTTCCTCCACAGCACTCTCTATCGCCTCTACCCATGCATCCGTTTTCGTGTTTGTTTTTACCCCATCAACTCCTCCACAGCTCCAAGATCGAAGCTCTGATACCAGTGATAGGACTGGACAGAGATGAAGAGAGAATAGAGATTTTATTGAGCATTGGAGCTTCCAACTCCCAAAGCTATTACAAGTGATTTCGAGGATCACTAACCTCCTATTTCTGAATGCCTTTCCTAAACTCCCTACAACTTATTTATACTTTCCCTCCTAACTGTTAACTAATAGTTAGTTGTAACTAACTATTAGTTACCCTAACAAAATTATTAACTAACAGTGTAAGTAACTATTAGTTACCCCAACAGAAATATTAACTAACAGCTTTCCTTGAATACACATTACCCCATCTCCTACTCCTATCAGTCAGAGAAAAGCCGAAGTCCTAGCTTTCCCTTATGGCCTTTAGAAGGAGTAAAATCCTCATTTTTACCCCCAAAATTGACAGTGTAATAGGGACAAAAGGTGGGTTTTGATTCCAATTGGCACAGTGCCACTGCAATGTGCTATTTGCTACAATTTTGCTTGCTATTTCTGCCACTACAGTCATGACAAAAAAAAAATGTTCTGTGATGGCTTTGCATTATCGGCCAAGGGCCATCCGACCCACTATTGTGCAATATTAGTGATCCCATATAGGTAGCCCAAATTGTCTTGGGAAAGACTTGAGGGATGTGGCAATAAAATGGCTGGCCAATCTTTTTAATAAGATTCTTCAAACAAATAAAGTGCCTGATGCTTGGAGGAAAAGTATGTTTGTGCCTATTTACAAAAATAAGGGAGATATCCAGAATTGTTCTAACCATAGAGGCATCAAGCTCATGAGCCATGCTATGAAGTTGTGGGAGAGAGTTATTGAACATCGCCTAAGGAGGGAGACCAATGTTTCCGTAAATCAATTTGGATTTATACCAGGAAGATATACCATGGAAGTTATTTTCTTGATGCGACAATTAATGGAAAGGTATAGGAAAAAGAAAAAAGACTTATATATGGTGTTCATAGATCTTGAGAAAGCATATGATAGGATTCCAAGAGATGTCTTATGGTGGACTCTTGAGAAGAAAAAGGTAGCATTAAAGTATGTTAATGCAATTAAGGATATGTATAATGGGGTTACCACATGTATGAAAGCTTGTAATGGAACATCGAGGTGTTTCCCTATCACGGTAGGTGTTCACCAAGGTTCGGCTCTTAGTCCGTATCTCTTTGCCTTAGTAATGGATGAAGTAACGAAAGATATTCAAGAGGAAGTGTCGTGGTATATGCTTTTTGCAGATGATATCGTGTTTATTGATGAAACCAAAGATGGCGTTAATAGGAAACTGGAATTGTGGAGAAACACTTTGGAGTCTAAAGGATTCACAATAAGCAAGAGCAAGACGGAGTATATGAAGTATGAGTTTTCGCGAGTAAGAGATGGTGATCAAGACACAATGCATTTACATGGTCAAGAGGTACCCAAGAGATGTTTTTAGATACTTGGGATCAATTTTGCAAAAAAGTGGTGAGATTGATGAGGATGTAAATCATAGAATTATAGCAGGGTGGATGAAATGGCGAAGTGCATCGGGGGTTTTGTATGACCGCTCCCCTTAAGCTAAAAGAAAAATTCTATAAAATAGCTGTAAGACCGGCAATGTTATATGGAGTGGAATGTTGGCCAGCACATAGGTAACATGAGCATAAAATAGGAGTAGCAAAAATGAGGATGTTAAGGTGGATGTGTGGTTATACGAAAATGGATAAGATAAGAAATGAGGACATTCGACGAAAGGTAACAGTGGTACCGGAATGTGAAAAGATGAGGGAACATAGATTGAGATGGTTTGAACACATTATGAGACGGCCACTGGATGCTCCCGTAAGAACAAGAGTTTGTTACCAAGAACTCGACACAAAGAGAGGTAAAGGTCGACCGAAACTTACCTGGGGAAAGGTAGTTAAACAAGACTTAATGAAGTAGGATATAGATTGGCGGGTGGTATGTCTTAGGATGGAATGGAGAAAAACTATAAATTTGGTGGAGGATTAAACTCATTAGTAGTTCTATGTTCTAGTTGTTTCCCTTGTTTTAGTTTTTTTCCTCTTTTTATTTTAGCTTATTATTCCTCTCTTTTGTCTTATTTTCACTTTTTTCTTCCCCTCTACCTTTCTCTTTCTTTCTTTTTTGTTCCGATCTATCATTGGGTTTATCTACCACCGACCCCAATTGATTTGGGTTATAGGTACTGTTGATGTTGATGTTGAGGAAAGACTTGAGGGACCGTATTAGTCAATTTTTTCTATTTCAGAGAAGCCTACAACTCAACAAAATTTATTTAAGGTTTAACTGGCCACCTAAATGTTTCTCCTCATGGTCAATCTATTCTTTCTCGTACACATCTCAAAATCATGACAACAAATATAAACTAATGATACACAAATGTAACTTGAGCACTTGATTATGTAAAGATACTACGAAAAAATGGTCCAGTCTAGCATGAACAAAATCAAATAAAATCCCAACATTATACACTTTGCAAGTCATAGATCAACTGAGTCCTAAGCTATCTTTCCCCGTAGCCTAACAGAACCCTAATCTGCATATACTGCTCATTGCCATCTACAGATGCAGGATACTACTCACAGTTGATGTTTGACAAAACAAGTGTGTAAGTGTTAAATCCTTTTACGGTTTTAAGATCTCATACCCTCATATGCTCTAATTTAGTTAATTAGCTGTTGATAGGACCATAAGATTAATGTTAAATCTAGATTACAATTGTTAAATGGAAGATTGTAGGAGCATCTCTGTAAAAGATGTAACATGTAAACTTCTTGCTAGACTTGTATCTACTACAGTAAGATGAAACAGTAATTTCTTGAAGCTATGATAAAAAAGACAAACTGTTATAAGCCCAACAAATTGGCATGATACAAGCATATGACTTATGTCATCCAATGAAGATAAGTACAGAGTATATCGAGCAGGAATAAGAACCAAATAGCATAAATCAGTGCAGCAGTAAAGAACTACTTTCACGGAACATCCTTAAATTCAAATTATAAGTTTTCACATTTATAGGTTCAAGTCTTAAGATGTTGCACTGAAGATTAAAATAATTATAATCTCTCATTTGATAGTTTAGGTTCTCTGTCCTGGTAAAGGAAAGTGTAGAATAGAAAAAGAAAAGAATAGCATAGTCGGAAATTGAAAGGCTTGCTATTAACAATTTAACATAACATAATGCAGACAACAGAACAGACACGTTTGAGGCATAACTACTCTAAATTACCGCTACAGATATGGAAAATGGCCTGTCATGAAGTATTCCATCAAAGCAATGCATATTACAAATATAGAAAATGATACAACAAGAGACCACATCAAAGGAAATAACCAATGCTGTTAAAATCAGGATCTAGATTGTAAGATCACACGATCTTGCAATCCTGATGACCTGTCCTGAATGTGAGATCATGAGATTGTGAGTTTTTCAATCCTCAAATTAGAGATTTTGGGGCCGGATTGTGTAACCAGGTTCACATAAACAAGAATTTTTAACCCATTTTTGTTCGCTAAATAGTGGCTTTTGCTTCCCATAACAGATCCCATCTCTCATTCAAGCCTTTTGCATATGTGCCCAAGCCCTTCACAGGTCACAGCATCTCATTCATATCTAGTTCTGCACCGCCGTTCATCTACACCATCTCTCACACACATTGACCTTGCTGTCTTGAACCATCCTTCTGATCTCTCTCGAGTCTCAACCCTCTATTTTGCTGTCTTGCTGATTCAATGCACATCTTCACACACCTTCCCCATCTCTGGTGCCGGTTTAGTGTTTTGGTCGGCTAGGTCAAAATCCAGTATGTCTTTGTTTAGTAATCACTGAAAAATGGCTTCTGCTGGGCAAGTTGATAGTGGGGCAGGGGCAGGTGGTTATATATGTGACTAATTATGAGTTGTTTTGAATGTTATGGTTATGAAATTCCAGTTTTAAGTTTGACTTAATGTTGTTATTTACAGGGAGGTTTCTGTGTTTGTGTGTGTGTGTATTAGTGTAATTTTACAATTTGGGTAAGATCTTACAATCCTACATTTTACGATCATTCAACCCCCCTCTCGATGCTAAGTAGGTTCTCGATCTTGATAGCATAGGAAATAATTGTTAATAATCATAATGCCTGTTGAGATGGAACTAGCAGAGTGCAAAACTGAATCAAAACTCAGTTCAACATAGAGATTCCCTTTTTCTCCTCCTTTGGTTTTTATCATTTCATCCTCACCTAAAACTGTTACCAGTTTAAGGAGTACTGGATGTCATGCCATCTTATTAGCTAGTACAAGATAAATGTCAAAAAAGAGATAGAGATTTACAAAAAGCTGCAAACAAATTTTTTGAGGTATATAGACTCAGAATATATCATGATGTTCAGACTTCAGAATGCATAGAATACGATACAGAGTCCACAACTAGATACAACTAGAACTATCCACACACAAAAATGTTTAAACATCATAAACCTGAGACTAAAAGAATAACCATTTAAATGTAACCTCTACTAGCATATACAGGTTTTTTCAAAATATATAAGCAATAATAAACTTGCCTGTGTTCATCCTCAGTCCAAGCAATCCCCTTTCGTCGTTCCTGATCTGATCTTGAAGCCTTAGTTCCATGATTAGACTCACTGCTATAAGGTCCAGGACCGCTGCCCTTCTTGCCAGCTCCTTCATCACTAGCATGTCTTGTTGAGCCCTCTGAAGAAGAATTATAAGGCGGAAGAGGCACACAACCGGATTCGATCTGGTTAATATCTTCAACCAAGAGCTCATAATGCCGTTTGATTTCTTCTATAGTCTTCCCCGGCACGTCAGCCGCAATCTTCTCCCATCGATCTGAAGCATCCTCCAGATGAGTTGCCAACGCATTTTCAAATGCTTTATCCTGCTCTCTGCTCCACTCAGAGCTACTATCCACTTCATCCACAGTCATCTAGTCTTGTTTGAAGCAACTACAGAGCTTTATTAGAAGGAAAGGAAAGGTTTCTACCTAACTGCTCTAAATCTAGGCTAAGGCCATCTTATATACCACAAACTCTGCGTTGTTCTATAGTGCGTACCACAAATATCAACCTTGCCGACATGCTATAAACTTAGGGAGCAGATGTGTTGGACTACAAGGTGAAGCCTGGTGTGCAGAAAATGGAAGGAAGCTGAACAGAGTTCAATACCAATGGAATCCCAAAAATCTTATGAGGTATGTGAAATTTCAAAGGTGATTTACTTCAAAATTCGGAAAACCAGACACTTGTGAATTTCTGACTTGCTGATGAATGAAAAGGCAAAAAAGTCCAGTTAGAATATGAAAAAATATCTCAGTCTGACAACCATAAAATCATGGATGCAATGCATGAGAGTTTAAGGGAAGTGAAATCTAGAAATTAATGTGAAGGCCAGTCAATGAAATCAATGTAATTACCGGCTAGGATTTCAGATTGAGAAAGAGACCTTTCAGAAACAAACAAAGAAGAAAGAATAGATAAGACTACAAGGGAAAGCTAAGGGCATTCAAAATAGCTATTTCCCATTCAATAAAAAACAAACTTCAGCTTACCATAGCCCTACTGATAACAACAGTTTTAACAGCACAGGCCCACAAAACCTTTACCCATAAGTATAGCCACTGTAGAACTCATTTTCACTGAACACACTCAACATCATATTCTGTTTTCTATCCATGCAACGGAACAGACAGTAATTCATAGTAACTAACAAGGCATCAAGGCCTCAGAATCAGTGAAACTTGTAAGGTTAAAAATTAAAATCTCATAAAGTAAAAAAGGGTGTAAGAATATACACAGTGATTAACAATTTGGTTCAAAGTCTTTTTCCCAGATTGGAAGTTAATAAAGCCAACTTGTACTCAAATACAAAATCCATTAAATATTCTTAATCTCCACAGTTTTTATCTAACAAATTAGCAGAAGCAAGAAAAAGTTAAAAAGGGTGTAAGAATATACACAGTGATTAACAATTTGGTTCAAAGTCTTTTTCCCAGATTGGAAGTTAATAAAGCCAACTTGTACTTAAATACAAAATCCATTAAATATTCTTAATCTCCACAGTTTTTATCTAACAAATTAACAGAAGCAAGAAAACCAACCTCATTAACATCCAATGAATTGCTCAACTGTAGAATCCATTCAGTAGGTGTATGAAAACGGTATTATAAGACCTCAATTCAATTAACAATAATCTCCACCTTAAAACACTGGATGCAAAATTTCATCAATAAAAAACAAAAGAAGAAACAAAAAGAAACAATGGATGCACAAAGTCACACGCACTGTCAAGCTTCTGACACATTAACCAACCAACAATAAAAAGATTTCTTTAACGTTACCTAACATATTACGCTCACAGTCAAGTAAAACCTAATTCTGAGTGGGACAGTAAAAGAGAAATTCACCAACCAAAAATTTTCCAAAAAA
>CM023959.1:16025487-16041626 GCA_013407115.1 Glycine latifolia | reverse complement strand
AATAAATTCAGGTTTAAGTTAAAACCCTAATATATGGTGAAAATTTCAAGGGTAGAACTCACACACAAATCATAAATGACATTGATGGTTGTCTTGAAAAACCACAGAGAGGTTCATGATGGGTCAATTTGGTCCCATCCCAACAACTGCTTTGCTACAAATAGGGACAGCTGGGGTTGAAAAAGCCACAACCCAAGTTGCAAACCACAGGAATCTGCAGTGCCCATTAATATCTGACAGATGATACAATATCAAAGAGAGAGAGAGAGAGAGAGAGAAACTCAAAAGCCAAAATTCTAGACAGAGAGAAAGAGGGGCAAACAAATTAAAAAATAAAGGTTCAATTTTTACACCATTTTATCGGACCCAAATGAAAAATGATGAAATGAGTGTGCCAAGATGAAATTGAGAGGTAATAGCACAAGATGGTCCAAAGTTGTGATGAGGGGTGTGATGATTTGTGAACAATCGTCAAATAGTGAGGTCATTACCTTTATCTGTGTTGTGCAATGCTTCAATCTTTCAAGCTGCTGAGTTCTGAGGGACTGTTACACAATACACAGAGCCACAAGAGTCAAATAATGTTGTCTCTGCATATATACTGCACTGTACCACTGACATGTCCCTCTCGCCTCTTATTTTGTTCCCTTAAATTCAAAATTAAATTCCCAAAATTCATAATTAAAAATGCTTTGAATTAAATTAAATATATATTTTTATTTCCAAAAATGTTAAGATTTTTATTTTAGTTTCTTTAAAATATTATTTAGTTTTGAAAACCTTCTTTCTTTAAAATATCTTCTCTAAAAAAACTCTAGAAATCTTGATCACACAAGATGTAGTTTGAACTCAGAGTAAAACAATATTTTAGACACTTTTGAAAGCTTAGAAACTTTTGGGTAAGTCACTCTCCTTCAGAGTAAAACGTTCAATGTCTATTTATAAGAAAAAGACTCACCAAGCTTTATATAAAACAGAATTAACTAACAATAATCGATTAATTCGCTAGTGTAATCGATTAAACTATTTATCAGTTTTCTGGAAATGGTTTCATGAACACAATAATCGATTAAACTGTACAATAATCGATTAAACCATAACAGCATCATGAAAAACGAATTAAGATAATCGATTACAAAAGGAGGTAATCGATTAAACTAGTGATGCATGGTTTTTCATAAAACACTATGTAATCGATCACAAGAAACCAGTAATCGATTAAACTGTTCTTCAAGGCCTTTCCATAATAGTTTGAATATCTTTAATTGATTAATTTGATTGTGTAATCGATTAAAGCAGTAAGATTTGCTTTTTAAAGAACTTAGCCTTTGAGAACTTATCTTCTTATAAAACCATTTGATTTCTTTGAAACTTAAAAACCATGTATGCATGATCATGAGAATGCACATACTAATGAAAGATCACAAGGCATTTAACTTGAACCACTTAAACAAATTACAAATGCCTTCAAAATGATTGGGCATGTAAAAAGATAAAACATAATCAAGTCTTCAACCTTGGTTCAATTCCTCTTGCAGCTTCCTTTAAACTCAACAATCTGGACCACCCAAGGCACCCAATCTCAAGTGAATTGGTCCAATTTTTATAAATATGGCTTGACTATCTAATATAGACACAACTTGTGCTGATTTCATTTTTCAATAATATAATTGCTTTTTAAAAAAAAAGTAAATAACTTATTAAATTAAATATTTTAATATATATATATATATATATGTATATTATCAATTTCATATGCAATCAATAATTTTCATAATTTTATAATGAAAAATTATTATTATTATACTGGATAAAATATTCAGTCAAGACAAGAGGACACCTGACGCCTTAAACTGAGTACCCTCTCGGCCATATACCCATATATTTTGTACAGCATGTCTCGGCCTTCAACATAAGCAAGTGGCGGGTGAGTACCATTCGATCATGATTATCGCTAATAAACTCGCTTAAGGGTAATTACTTGGTGATTAGAACATGTAGGCCCGTAGACCCTAGGCCTAGTAAGGTTAGTATATAAAGGGGGAGAGCCCCCAAGTAAGAGGATTGATTCATTCTTGAATATTCGCTAAATATCATCAACAACTCTAAGCCTAACCTTACTTTAGCGTCAGAGTGTCTTTTACAGGTACTCCCCCTCGCTTTTTCAAACTCACAAGCACCAGAGACTTCGGTAAGGAAACATCGGAGAAGACCCTTTGGCACAATAGAAGATCCTTCAGCATAAGGGTAAGTGTACAGTCAATTTGTGACAAGAACATTGTGGCTTCCATCATGGGGTCGCGTAAGATATATCTCGACCCCAAGAAATTATGGCAATAACAAGAATTAGAATGAACATTGCAACAATTGAGCAACCAACCAGTCAATAGAATGAAGAGATACATGTAGTGATGTATGGTTGCACCCACAACCATTAAGTTTTCCCAAATCTTCCTTGCATTGAAACCCAAACTTTAAGCTTTTCTCGAGAACAAAAACTTTAGCACTTTCATGCGGGAACCTTGGCTGTTTAGGAGTTTTTAATTTCAGCAATGGAAGGTGGAAGAAGGTAAGGGATAAAGGTGGATGGCACCATGGAAAAGCTTTCCAATAAGCCTAGGAAGAATCGCCACAATAGCTTGAAGCCATTAATAAGAAACAAGAGGTTCTTGCACAAGAACAAAGAGAAAACTTCTCACAAATTTCTGATTTGCATTAAAAATGATCCAAAAGTCCCTATAAACAGTTTTGGCAGCCTTATATGCACGAAATTACTGAGCCTAAATGCACATGAAACCCACATTAAATGTAGTGCAATTTAAGAAGCTAAATTAGCTTGTAATGCAAACTTCCCTAAGCTCCTTTTGGTTGTCCTAATTCATATAAGGTGCAATATATTAAGGCTTAAGGTGCAGTTTTTCAGCCTTTAAGTGCAGCCAACACTTCACACACAAGTGCACTTACAAAGCTTTACACTAATGCACTTAAAGCCTTTTTATTACAACTAATTTTGCCACTAACAAATGCTGGAATTTATTGAATTAAATTCAACTTTAGAATACAAAATCCGACCCTTGTTGTCCTTGAGTTGGTGTGCCTCTTCATGCTTGTCCAAGTTAGCTTGGATGTGGTCCTCAAGTGCTTGAGTCCTAGCTCTTGTCATTGGTCATTTAAAGCTCACCAAAGGAAGTGCTTCAAGCTCTCCTTCTAGACCTTTGGTTTGTCTTGGACCTCCATCATGTAGAGGACCAAACCAATTTTACTTCAGTAGTATGAAGATTACAAACTCAGGTCTCGAAGATGCAGAGGCATCACATCGAAGAAGTCATTACCCTTTGGCACGAGAATTCCCATCTAGGGGAAGCTTACAGGTCGCACAGCTTGAGGCTAACCCACCCGACGGAGGGAAGGTCGAGTTTACCGTGATCAGCTTACCTAGAGCTACAAACTTAAGTGTACGATCAAGCACTATTCCCCAGTCCCTTAACACTTTGGGAACACAATTGTTGTAGTTCAAGAACCCTTTCGTCCCCAACATCATGGAAGTGACTCTCTCTTCCAACTAGAAGAACTTGACTATTGAGAAATATGATGGTACCATGTACCCAGATGAGCACCTGGATGTGTACATCACCCAGGTAAGCCTATATACACCAAAGATGATGCAATCCTCTGTCGGGTATTCCCGACTTCGATAAAGGGACAAGCCCTTCATTGGTTTAGGCGGCTACTTGATAAGCGTTTGTCGTGTGGCTTCAAAACAATTTAACTAAGCTAATTCTGCAGCACAGGGTTAACCTAGGTCGACTCAGAGACACGATCAATATGGTTCTAGCTTCAAATCATTGGTAATAATAAGGGGGAATTTTGTCAAACAGTTGGTATCCGCAAAGTAAAACATGCAAGAACACAAACTAAAATTAAAGAACAATGCAGAAATTAACAAGATTATCAAAGAGTAAAGTAAAACAGATTAGAAAGCATCAATCCAATTCACCAACCCAAGCTATTCGAATCATCATCATTCTCATAAGTTGATTCTATCATGAACATTCATTCAATCTCAATAGAAGCAGTTCAATCGATTCTACTCCTAAATTAATTGAAACCACAAACCCTAATTGAAATATCATCCAATTAATCTGTGATTTATATTTGAAATTAGGCAATGAATCCATAACCTAATCCGCTTTCAATTCTAAACGCATTCATAATCATGAAAACAGAATAATAATTGAAGAAGAAAGTGAACATTCACACAGAATTCGAAATACTAAACCAGAACTCAAATTCTCCTCTTGCTTAGATTGGATCCTTGGATTGAGTGATTATTTAGCCTTCCATGATGATCACCAAGGAAAGCCCCATGAATTAAGTGCAGAAAAATGGAAGAATAGCAAAATGAAAATGAAGAAGATGAAGAACAATGAAGAACAAATGAGAGAAAATGAAGAACAAGCTTTTGATTCTAAAAACTAAAGAAAAGAAATAATAAACTTGTTTGTGCAAAATGTAAAGTGCTGTCCAAGTTTCACTAAAGTCACTAATATATAGTGACTAAGTCTGAAGAAAAGAATGGGCCATGAACAAAACCCATCAATTCTAATTATTTGCTATTTACAACCATAAAATCAAATTCGCAGCCTAAAATTACAAGTGCAGAGGTTCTGATTTTGAAGCTTAAAATGACCCTCCAAATGACAGAATTGGCCTCAAGCTATTTCTGGAAAACTTGTAGATCTTTTTGTTATCTTTCCAAGGACTCCTAGAACGCTCCATTCGGAGTTCTGTAGAGCTCTGCAGGTCCTGAACAAGCCAGATATGTAAAGTGAGCAAAAATCCGAAAATGCGCAACAAATAGCAATTAAGCCCACTTACTAGCCTAAGACAAAAACTGAATTAGAATAGGAAAATAAAGGTCCAAGAGAAGTCAAATAGGCTAAGAATGATATAAAAATATTTAACTAAAGGCACTCCATCACTACTCCCTGCAACACCTCAAATTTTAAAAGTGTGTTGAGTTGGACGTTTTGTGTGTGTGTAATGCTTGATTATTTGGTTTATTTGGTAATTATTGTTTGGTGTTGTTCTACCTTGGTATGCGTGCTTGATGGATAATTAGACGTAAGTTAACACTATTGTTTTGTGGTTGCTGGCCGTGCACGTTAAGTGGACGTGCCTTGTCAGCCGTGTTTAGAAGCAGCAGAGTGCGTAGCAGAGGGTGTTTTCCCCTTTTTTCTTCCTTGAGCTTTTCTCCCTTTTCTCTCTTTCCTCTCTTCTCTCTTTAAGCTTTCCCAGAAACCAACCTTCCTCAACCCCTCTGTGTTACCTTCAGCCCTCGTAGACCACTATATCTGCCACGGACCCCCTTATGATAAGAGGACCCTCGTGACTAGAGCAGAGGCCAGCGAACATCCTTCTTAAGGTTTGAAAGAAAATGGACACGCTCACAAAGATGATGTTTCAGCATCGCTTACCTGTACGATGAACTCCTGGTTAGGTAAAGGGAGTTTATTATGTTTGATAATAGCTTTAGATACCATGGTTGGGGGCCAGGGAGTCCAACCATGACGATAATTGTATGTCCCTGGTGGGTATTGTTTTCCAGAAAAGCTATGTCTTATTAATGAATGGGACGTGGTATGCTTTATGTTGTTGGTTGGTGTTTTATGTTGATGCTTGATGGTGTTCTTATGGGGGAGTTGATGTTGTAAGAACTCCCTTTGCATGTGTGTGAAGTTGGCATTTTGATGCTGAAAACTCCCAAGTCACTTTGTAGTAGTGTTCGTGGAGGTGCCGGGTACCGGGAAGGGTATGTTGAGCTAAGCTATTTAGGTAGCATGCATGTGTGCATGCAGGACATGACTCTTAGTCCCAGTTGGTGGACGTCTTTATACTGCGTTCTTACCCGGAGTCGTTTCCTTAGAGCTGCTAGGACTCGTTTCCTTTTCTTTAGATATACCGGGTTTCTTACCTGGGGTGGTACTTTAGAGCTATTGAGCTCAAGTTACTTCGAAAGAGCCATCAGGTTCCCTAACTCGAATGAGCTCGTGCCTTCTTGGGAAAAGAGCCATCGGGTTCCCTAACTCGGAAGAGCTCGTGCCTTCTCGGGAAAAGAGCCACTGGGTCTTCTACTCGGTTAAGCTCATCTTCTTTCCTTAGAGCTACCAGGTTTCTCACCTGAGATGGGCTATTTTCTTTAGAATCGCTAAGTTTAAGCCTTTTCTTTGGGAGCCACCGGGTTTCTTACTCAGTACAGCTCGTACCTTTTCTTTGAGAGCTACCAGGTTTCCTTACCCGGACAACCTTGTGTAGGTTGGTGATGTTAATACAATCCTGAGTCTTGCAAGCGCTATCTGTTATAATCGATTACAACGCTTATGTAATCGATTGCACAGTGCTGAGTCCGTACTTGGAATTTTATAGAAATCCAAGGACCCCTTGACCGCCTTTGACTAACCTTTACCTCCCTTGTCCAACCTTGACCGACCCCTTCCGACCTCGTCCGCTGTTGTCCACCTTTGTCTTCCCTTGACCAACCTTGTCCGATCTCTACCAATCTCGTCTGACCTTGTTCGGATTCTTACCTAAAGTTATTATATCTAGGTGCCAACCCGGACACTTAATACTTCACGCCGGCTCACTTGTTTGTGGTGTTTGTGAATGACGTATAAAGGACTATGTGATTATGTTGATAATAGTTGAGGTCGGCCCATGTGATGGCTTGAGATATTGATGTATGCATTGATATCATGGGAGTGTATGACGAGTATCCTATCCAAGATGTGTTGTTCCTGACTGGATCATACATTGATGGTGCCCATGGTTATCGAATGCGGGTGGATATGCATTGATACGATGGGGGGTGTATGACGAATATCCTATCCAAGACGTGTTGTTCCTGACTGGGTCATACATTGATGGTGCCCATGGTTATCGAATGCAGATGGATATGCATAGATACCCACGGGGGTGTTTGATGAGTATCCTATCCAGGACGTGGTGTTCCTGACTAGGTCATACATTGATGGTGCTGTGGTGATAGGCTATGTATAGACACGTGAGATACCAGGACCGGGTGGTTAACCTTGCAAGGACCACGGTCAGTGCATCAATGAGCCCAAGTTGGGGCAGCCCGTGATTTTGATGGTATGTATGTACATGGAGGGTGCATGACGTGTTAACCTATCCAGGACAAGTTGTTCCTGACTGGGTCATGCATTGATGGTGCTCATGGGACATACGACATTTGCATGACGAAATAGGATGATTGGCTGTAGGGTAACAGGCTACTGGGGGGCCACTTCTGTTAGGAACTCCTTTTGACACTCGGATGCTTATCACTACCGGGGGGAGCGACCTGTGCACGACAGAGTGACGCTGACAAGATACTGCATCATCGAGATCACAGGGATGGACTATTTCCAGGATGGTACCACATTGCATGTTGAGAGTTGAGTCAAGAGCATGCATCATGCTAGGCATTATAAATTGACTTGTGGAATGTGGTTGAATGAATGACTGTGTTGATTGCGTGATGAAAAGTTTGGATCTTATGCTAATATTGTGATGTTTGGATTATCTTCCCTAACTGATGTTATTTTACTGTTGTTGTTTAACAGGATAATCTCACCTTTGCCTTGTTGTACTTTGTGGTTTGGTACCTGTGATGATCACGAACCGGGTTCGTGTGAGCAGGCAGACAGAAGTAGGTGATCGGGAAGTTGACCCCTTTTGGTGTGAGCCGCCGAGGTGCCGGGATGACAATGGATCAGACCCCGGCCAAGAACTGTGTCTTTTTGAGAATTACCTTTTGTTGTGTAGTTTCGTGTTTCTCTTGAAAGACTTACACATTTTAGACATGAACAACTGTATCTACTATTAAAAACTACGTTTTGTATGTGTACGTATATATATTTATATATATACATGTACTTGAGATGTTTTGTATGTATCTTATTTATGTATTTATTTGATGATGATGGGTATTGTGTGCTTGCGAAAAAAAAATTACCACTGTTTTCGTAATCAAAGTAAAGGAGCTTTCATTTAAAACATGTTAATGGCATGATTAAGAGTTAGTGATACAGTAGCGACGTGATGGGTCGTTACACCCCCAACTCTATGGATTTGTTCAACACCCTAGCGGCCTAGTTTGGCACACAGTTCGCCACTAGTCGATCTCACCACCTAACATTTGTGGCCCTCGTCAACATCCGACAAGAAAAAAGGAAACCATTGCAGACCTTCATGGTATGTTTTGGAAATGTTGCATTGAATATCTGAAATCTTGACCCCATAGTAGCCATGCACCATTTGATAACAACATTAAGGTCGAGACCTTTTGTTAACAACTTATGCAAAAAAACCAGCATCTGACCTCAACGAGCTACGAAGGAGAACAACTAATTACATGTAGATGAAAGAATTAGATGAGTACAAGAACTAGGTTCGGGCAAAAGTTGTGTCGGTCAAAAAAGATAATGATAAGCCTGGCTCTAACAAGGCTCGGGATGAAGGGAAGAGGGATCGACCACCCCAAGAATTGTGTTATGCTCAATACGCTCCCCTTACCACTAGTAAATCCTATATCATTGATTAGGCTTTGGTTGTAGACATTTTGACCATGCCAAAGAGAGCTAACACCTTACCAAAAGCCGACTACTCAAAACATTATCGGTATCACCGTAATCACGGTCACGCGAAGGAGGAATGAAATGCCTTGAAAGACAAGATAGAAGAACTCATCAAGCTTGCCCACCTAAAGTAGTTCGTCCACAAGCCACAATCATATAGGCCCAACACTTTGTACAGACTAGAATCTAGCTAAGAGAAGGATCAAGAACATACAAGTCCGTCAGAAAAGGTGGAGGAGCCGAAGTTGCTCAAGGGAGAAAGAAGAGAGACCCCTTAACCAACTAAGGCAGGTCATAAACACCATCGCAGGAGGTTTCGCTTAGGGAGAGCCACTGCTTCTGCGTGAAAAAGGCACCTACGGCAAGTTTGATCTGTCAATATGGTCTCTTGGCACTGAGTATCCAACATGTCACCCATAACCTTTATGTCAGACGACTTGAAGGCAATCAACCTAGTGCAAGATGACCCCATGGTTATTAATGTTGAGATAGTCAATTGCATAGTCAAGAAGACCCTTGTGGACCAAGGAAGCTCGATTGACATCTTGTTTTGGAACACTTTCAAGCAGATGGATATACCTAAATCTAAAATACTTTGACATGATGACTGATGTATGGCTAAACCCATTAGCCATTAAAATTCCCGATCTACCTTGCAATGAAACCCACTCTTCAAGATTTCTCTAAGAACCCAAGCTGTCCATAATTCAAGTGCAGGACTTGGCTAAAAGGAAGCTTGATTGTGCAACAATGGAAGAAGGTAAGAGATGAAGATGGATGGCACCATGGAAAAGCTTTCCAATAAGCCTAGGAAGAATCACCACAATAGCATGAAGCCATTGATAAGAAACAAGAGGTTTTTGCACAAGAGCAAGAGAGAAAACTCTCACACAAATTCTTATTTGTATTCAAATGAACAAAAGTTATTTACAATCAGGTTTTGGACAGCTTATATAGGCCACGAAATTACAAGCTAAATGTACATGAAATGAAGCTTGTAATGCAAACTTAATGAGCCCAAATGAAGCTTGAAGTGCAAGCTTCTCCTAAAGTAACTATTGGCTAACCCAACATGTGCAGTTCAGTTTTTATGCTGAAGTAATCGATTAACTCGTCCTTGTAATCGATTAAAATAGAGTTTTTACATATTACAGATGTTTAAGTAATCAATTACAGATATCTGGTAATCGATTACAATAGATAGATATTATTTTACAAAGTGCCTTGGTAATCTATTATAACAGACAAAGTTCTTTTGTGTTTGCACTGAGTTGGTGTGCTTCTTCATGCTTGTCCAAAAGATACAAGTTAGTTTTGATATGGTCTTGAAGGACTTGAGTTCTAGCTCTTGTCATGGGTACTCTAAAGCTAACCAAAGGAAGTTCTTTAAGCTCTCCTTCTAGACCTTTAGCTTGCAAAGGACCTCCATCAGTGACCCACTGCTCGACTTTCCTAAGGAACAGGTAGGGACAAAGGGTTGTATTTGCAACGGACCTGCTGAACCATCTTATAGTCCGTTTGAATCTCTTATGATTCAAAAGATGAATGCCTTGTTGTCACTGCATCATGAGCATAGCTAATTCCTCTTTGGAGGAGATGAAATCTAGGCTAGAAAACATAGAAGCTAGGATTGTCCTTGATGACTTTGACAAAGAAGACTAGGTTTCTTATCCTTCATGATTTTTATCCCCTATTTTCTGTTATTTTTTTATTATTAATGTACTGCATTTCCCTTTCAATCAATGAAACTTGCATTTTCTCTTCTGATTGTTTGCTGTGTTGTTATCTTTTTGTCTTTGATAAGCCAAATAGGGGGAGAAAAATTGATTGATAATTAACAAAATTAAAACTCTGTTTTGTACTCTGTTGTGCTCTGTTTTTCTGCTGGTTTTTGCAAATTAATGATTCACGAAATTATCTAAGTCAAAAGGAGCAAACTAAGTCAGGGGGAGCTAATCTAATGAAAGTTAATGATTAATGTTTATGCAAGCATATCTCTTAACACTTGTTCTTGACAAAGAGGCTGATTTGTTTTTAGGTTAACAAAGTTCAAGACTTTCATCTTGCTCATTCCTCAAAGTAATTCCAAACTTAAACACATGGTCAATCAATATTTGGCATGTTCAAAGCCAAAAAGGGGGAGATTGTTGGATATAGGGGGAGCAACTTGAAGTTTGAAGCTTAGGACTTGGAAGAATGTTTTGAGCTTTTCACATGCCTTGAAAGAATGTAATTCAAATTGAAGTGTATGAAAAGGCCAATCTATTGATCCTTGCATTGCATGCACTTAATCATTTACATGCTTAAATGTTTTCATCAAAGAATTAAAGCAATTTTTTGAAAAAGAACTAAATAGGCAATGTTTTTGGAAAAATGCAAAACTCACTGTTTTTAATCGATTACACTACAGTTTAATCGATTATTTGCTTTGATTTTAAATCTGGAAAAGCATTGAAGAACAATTTAATCGATTACCATTGTTTGTAATCGATTACATAGTGTCAAAAGAAAAGCATGCTTCACTACTTTAATCGATTACCATTTCTTGTAATCGATTACATAAGGTTTTTAGAAAAGCTTGTTTCACTGATTTAATCTATTACCATTTCCTGTAATCGATTACACAAGGCTTTTCAGAAATACATGGTTTACTGCTTTAATCGATTACAACTCATTTTAATCGATTATTTTGTTCGTTGCTCAATCCTAGAAGTCAGTATGAACACTTTAATCGATTAAGTGACAATTTAATTGATTACACAAGGCTTTTTAATCGATTATTTGGCGTGTTTAATCGATTACAGTTAGTTGCAAAAGTCTGTTATAAATAGAAGTGAGCCTTGGCTTGAGATTAAACTTGAATACTTCGAATTTTCTGAATACACACAAGCCTTCACAAAGTAAGAAAGTGATTTTCTGGGTTAACTAACTTCTTGTCCCACTCTTTAATCTTCATGGGTATTGAATGATTTCTTGGGCAAGAGTTTTCAAAGAAGAATAGGAGAGTATGTTCTGAAATTCATTTTGCTCATTCAACTCTGATTGATAAACCATAGACATTCATATTCATTGGATCATCAGGTTGTTTCTCTCCATTCTCTTTGGGTGTAAATTTGTTTTTGCAATTTTTGTTATTTGGTGTTATTGTAAATTGTTCTTTGAAGCTTGTACTAGAGTAGTGTTCTCTAGGAAAGAACAGAGTAGTGTTCTTTGGTTCTTGTTCACTAGAAGTCTAATAGGGTTTTAGATTTCTTTTCTTTATCTAGAGTTGATAAAGAGTGTTTGTAATAAAGCTTGTAAGAACTGAAATTTATAATAGTGGAACTCTAATCTAGTGTTGATTAGAAGAAACTGGATGTAGCTTCTCTTGAGAAGTGAACCAGTATAAATTCTTGTGTTGATTTTCTATTCCTTAATCTCTATTAGTCATCTTGCTCATTTGTTCTTGGTATTTTTATCATTACACAACAAGTTCTGTTTTGAGCTATTGATTTCTTGAGCTAAGTGGTTTGATTGATTAAAAGCATTCTTAGTTTCAAAAGTGATTAAGATCCTTACTATGATTTTATAAAGAAATTTTAAAAGATCAAGTTTTAACCAATTCACCCCCTTCTTGGTTATTGTGGGTATTCCTATTGTTCATCAGCTACAATAAGATAAAGATGACATGGTAATGACTTGGCAACCCACTTGGTAGATTTAGAAGAAGTTTTTGCCCAACTCAAAAAGTATAACATGAGGCTAAACCCTAAAAAATCTGTCTTTGGGGTAGAAGAGGGGAAGTTTTTGGGTTTCATGCTCACCCACCGAGGGGTACATGCTAACCCGAATAAGTGCCAAGCCATCCTGGAGATGAGAAGTCCCAGAATGTGAAAAAGGCTCAAAGACTAGCAGACAAAATAGCTTCATTGTCAAGATTTTTGCAAAGAATTGTCGAGAGGGCCCCATCATGAACCTCCTCAAGAAGACCAAAAATTTTGTTTGGGATGATGAATACAAAGAATCCTTTTAGCAATTAAAAGTAAAATTGGTGACACCACTTGTCTTGTCAAAACTGGATACCAGTAAAAGGCTTATTGTCTACCTTTCGATCTCGATTGAGACCATAAGCGCGATACTGGTACAGGAAGAGGCGAGTGAGTTGAGACCAACATATTTCGTAAGTTGAGTACTACAGGATCAAGAAATGAAGTACTGGATGATGGAAAAGGTAGCTCTCGCACTTGTTAATGTTGATCGTCATCTTTGTCAATATTTTCAAAGGTATAAGATCATTGTTCAGACTGATTTCCCCATAGCCAAAATACTGCGCAAACTTAAGTTGGTAGGACAAATGATGACGTGGTCAATCGAGATTTCAAAATATGAAATTTTCTATGAGCCGATAGGAGCTATTCGGGCTCAAGTGCTGATTGACTTCATCAACGAGCTTCATCCCCCACCACCACAATTTGACCAGGAATGGTGGACGATGCATGAGGACGACTCCTCCAACTGGCATGGTAATGGAGTCGTGGTTATCCTAAAGGGCCCAATGGTGTAACCATGACACAATCGTTATGCTTCGACTTCAAAGCTACGTGTAATTAGGTTGAGTACAAGGCTCTCCCTGCAGGACTAAGACTCACCGAAGATGTCGGCGCCCAAAGAGTATGGTGTCAAAGTGATTCCAAAGTCTTCACAGAACATATTAACAAGGTGTTTCAGATCCTAGACCCCCAACTCCTAAAGTACCACCACGCGTTTGAAAGACTTAATGGAGAGTTTAAGGAAGTACAAGTCACTCATATAAGCCGAGAAGTCAATGACAAGGCCAAGGAGTTGCTCGATTGGCAGCTGAAAACATTCATCCTTCATTTAGTTCCCGAACCCAGTGTCTTGGGAAAAGAATGCTTGCAGGTGGAGAAAGGCCCTTTGGGATGGAGAAAGGAGATACTTGAGTACTTGAAACATAAGACACTCTCAATTAACAAAGGGAAAGCTAGAAAGTTAAGAGCACAAGCTGCCAGGTATACCTTAGTGGTCAACAAACTATATAGGAAAGGCTCTCCTCACCTTTGCTCAAATGTCTTGACCAAGATTAGGCTAACTACATGCTCTAAGAACTACATTAGGGTGTTTGTGGTTTGCATTCCAGAGAGAGAATAATGGCCACAAGAGTTTTGAGGGCTTGATACTATTGGCCAACTTTGAGGACAAACTACTCAAATTCTATGAAGAAATGCCTCTAATGCCAAAAGCATAGAAATATGATACATTGGCCGGTCGAAGGGTTGCACCCAATAGTTCCCCTTAGTTGTTTGCTATTTGGGGAATGAACATTCTCAGACCCTTCTGCACGACTCTAAGGCAAAGGAAATTCTTTCCAGTGGTAGTTGATTATTTCACCAAATGGGGGTTGGCTGAACCACTAACAAACATCACAGCCCAAGCAGTCCAAAAATACTTTTGGAAAAATATCATCACAAACTTCAAGATTCTGAGCTTGTTGGTCACAAACAATGGGCTACAATTCACAAACCAAAATCTCAATGAGTTCTTGAGTGGCCTTGGTATCAAGCATAGGGTGACATCGGTGGAACACCCTCAGACCAATGGGCAAGCCAAAATAGTTAACAAGGTAATCCTGGGTGAGATAAGGAAGTAACTGGATGGAGCGAAAGGAAGATAGACCAAAGAGCTTGCAAGGTCTTATGGGCATATAGGTGCATTCCACAATATACAACCTAGGAGACTCCTTTTCGACTGATCTATGGGACAAACGCAATGATGCAGTCGAGGTAGGAGAAGTTTCTCTCTGAAGTCACTACTTTGCCGAGGCCGAAAATGATGAAGCATTACAAATAGATTTGGACCTCATCGAACAATTGCGAAAAGGTGTTGTCATCATGACTGAAGTCTGCAAGCAGTGCATGACCTGACGCTTGAACTTTAAGCTAGCCCTTCAGCAGTTTGAAGAAGGGGACCCAATATGGAGAGCATGCGAAGAAGCCTGGAAGGTCCCGTCAGATGGGAAGTTGGCAGCCAATTGGGAAGGGCCCTTAAGAGTCCAGTACAATTTGAAGAATGGAGCTTACAAGTTAGAAGTATTATGCAGGAATCCCACAAAATTTGAACTCTACACATTTAAAAGTCTAGTATAGTTAGTTGTATCTTTGTAACAAGTGTCATACTCTTTTTCCTACCTCAATTTTTTATCCCTATAAAAATGTGAAAGGGTTTTTATCGAGGAGGTTTTAATGAGGCGCACTTTGGCAACTGACTATTAATAAAAATCTTCTTACATCTATCTTTGATTACAAGTTTGCATATCTGGACTCACTAACAGCTCCCTCCTGAGCACCCTCCTTTGCTAAGGTTGAACTTGAAGACTCACCAATAGTTCCCTCCCAAGTACTTTCCTCGACTAAGGTTGAACCTCAACAAATTATTAACAATTTCCTCCTGAGTACTCTCCTCAGATGAGGTTGAACTTCAACAAATTATTAAGTTCCTTCTTGAGTACTCTCCTTGGCCAAGGTTGAACTTCAACGGCTCATTAGTTACCTCTCGAATACTCTCCTCGAATGAGGTAGAAATAATTTAAGTTATACGGCTTGTTAAAATTTCTTACATCTCGGTTAAAAAGTAAACTTACACTTGCACATTTTACAAATTTTATCATTTTACCACCGAATATCGCTTCGGTTGAAAAGAAAGATAAGTAAGTTGCACAACTAAATAAAAATCACAACAAGAATTCTTCAAAGAGAAATTGCATTCATAATAAAGCTGAAGACTATTATCATAAGTTATAAAAAGAAGATAGACAAAAAGTAACAAAAAATTATATATGTAAACCTAAAGAGCTCAATCCTTAGGCTCTATATGATCTTCGTCCCCAGCCCCTTCGGCATGATGGTCCTCTGCTGGGGTCACTGGCCTCTCGGGTATAGGGAAAACATCTTCCGGGATATCATCGATCAACACAAGCTCCCCGTCATACACATCTTTATTAATGTCAAAGACACCCTGGTCGGAGACTTTGCATAAATAAAGCACCTTCCAGAGGCAATGGTTGAAGTCAGCTTCATGCATGCTATACACATCATCGAAAGCCTTATGTTGAATTCTCTCCTTATCATTAGCGACCTCATCCTTTTCCTTTTCAGTAGCAGCCAAGGCCAACCGAAACCTGGAAATCTCAGCATCCCGAGACCTAGCCAAGGCCTCGACATTAACAGGATGCATCTCTAGCCCCTTGGCCTCGGTTGTCAATGCAAGCACTTGGTCCTCCAAGTTCTTGTTGTCCCCTGTGTAATGACCCACCTCGTCACTACGATATCACTAACTCTAGATCGTGCAATTTCAATTCTTAATGAAAACTCCATTAATTTGATTATGAAAATGGTAGTAAATTTTTCGTACTAATACAATTATCATATACACAATACAAGTACATAATTGAATATATATATATATATATATATATATATATATATATATATATATATATATATATAT
>CM023959.1:16001545-16025387 GCA_013407115.1 Glycine latifolia | reverse complement strand
TATATATATATATATATATATATATATATATATATGTATGTATATCGAATCAGGGCATATCATTCACACATCAGTAATTAATTCAGTTTTACATGTAATTACACCTGAAATCTTACATATCTAACAAAAGAATTCAAGGAACTAACTAAGAAAGAGTTGATTAACAAAACACAACTCTTTCCCAAAAAGAATTCCAACATAATCACGTCGACTTGGCGGCTCCAACCAAAAAGAATCTCCTCCAGAGTCACCTCATGCTGCTCATCTGCTCACATGAATGAAGGCGATCATCACAGGTACCAACCACACGGTACAACAAATGCAAGGGTGAGTTTAATATATAAAACCAACAAGCATCAGGTAACAATAATTGGAAAGGAAACAACATTACCCACCACAATCATTAACAAAAATCCATGATCCCAATAAATACTCAACAAACAAATCATCCAATGCATTTCACAACTTAAACAATCATGCATAGAATGATGCATGCACTTGACTCATCTATCAGCATGCAATTGTTGGATTCAGGGGGAGCTACTTAAAGAATGCAAAGGATCTTTGATTCAAGCATTGGTTTTGAGCTTTCAACATGCAATGGATGCCTTGAAGATAATTTAGTGTAAAATATGTAAAAGAAAAGAAATTCTGGTGATCCAAGTGCATTGCATTCATTTGATCCATAATTAACTTAATTGGTTTCATAAAAATCACAAGGCTTTGATAATTTGACTAAGTTTTTTAACTGATTCAAAGGTTTTTGGAAAAATGCATTTTACACTTATGTAATCGATTACCTTAAGTCCTTAATCGATTATTTTGTTCTTAGTCTATTGTGGAAAAGCTTACAAGAACAATGTAATCGATTACCTATCAGAATAATCGATTATTTGACCTTTGTTTTAATGTAAACTGCCTTGTTAAACATTTTAATCGATTATTAATGGGTAGTAATCGATTACATGGCTATATATGATTTTAAGATTCTACTGGAATAATCGATTACCAGGATTTGTAATCGATTACACAACGCTTTAAGAAAAACATGTTGCATTGGAATAATCGATTATCAAGATTCGTAATCGATTACACAACGCTTTAAGAAAAACATGTTGCACTGGAATAATCGATTACCAGGATTCGTAATCGATTACACAACGCTTTAAGAAAAACATGTTGCACTGGAATAATCGATTACCATGTTTCGTAATCGATTACACAAGCTTTTTATAAAACACAGTGCTACTGGAATAATCGATTACAACTCGAAAAAATTGATTATTTTGCTCGTTATTCAAACCCAGAAAACTCATGAACATTTTAATCGATTAAAATGGTGATTTAATCGATTACATAAGTGTTTTAATCGATTATATGGTGTGTTTAATCGATTACAAATAGTTACAGAAAGCTGTTATAAATAGGATTGATGCTCAGCTGCTTTGACAACTTTGTGGAACATTACCCATACGAATTTTCTAAGCTTAAACAGTCTTGTGAGCATTCTAAAGTGTTTTCTAAGGGTTTAATTGTGTCTTGCTCCATTGTGCATTGATCATGTGTGTTTAAGTCATTCTTGGAGCTTGAAACCATTTCAAGATTAACGAAAGCTGTGCTTATTGTCTTTTAATCATTCAACCTGATCTGGTAACTTCATTGTGCATTGCATACTTTGGATCATCAGGTTGTTTCTCTCCTTAATCTGATTGTAATTTTCGTTTTGGATTTTCTTTGTATTTTGGCTATTGTAATTGGGTTCTTGCTTGTAACTAGAGAAGGGGTTCTCTACGTGGAAGAACTGAGTAGTGTTCTTAGGTTCTTGTCTCTTAGAATCTAATAGGGTTTTAGATTTATGTACTTTATCTAGGGTTGATAAAGGGATACATTGTAATTGATTGTAAGAACTGAAAATTATAATAGTGGAACTCTAACCTAGTGTTGGTTGGAAGAAACTGGATGTAGCTTCATGGTTTTGAAGTGAACCAGTATAAATTGTTTGTGTATTGATTCTCAATCTCTATCCTCTTCATTTCAATTGTTTCTTGATTCATTTGTTTGACCAACAAAGTCAGTTTTGATTCATTGAATTCCTTGGGGCTAAGCTACTTGATTGAATAAGGTTTCTTGGTTTTGAAAAGTGATAAAGATCCTAGAAACTATGATTTTGATTAAAGAACTTTTTAATATACCAAGGTTTAACCAATTCACCCCCCTCTTGGTTAAGTGTGAAGTCTTCATATCATTTTCAGCAATGTGGTACCATATCCCGAAAATAGCCTCTCACAGGAAAAATGATTCACCGCCTATCAAGGTCACCTTGTCGTGCACTGGCCATCCCCCCCAGTGATCATCCAGCATCGCTAGGGAATTCCAAACCTGATGACCCCTTAGTACCTGCGTTTTCAGCCCACTGAAAATCACAGGTAAGCGCGTGCCTTATCTTTATTTCCATTCATGCACATGAAGTATGAAACATAGGCATCATCAATGTATGACCATGGCCAGGAACAAATCCTTCCCCGTAAGGATGACCAGTCATACACCCACCATGTACATACATAACACACCAATGTGGACTCACCGATGCACTGATCGTGGCTAGGAACAAATCCTTCCCCGCAAGGATAACCAACCGGTCACTACACCCCACGTGTATATACACAGCATACAACAATGACACCATCAATGTATGACCATGGCCAGGAACGAATCCTTCCCCGCAAGGATGACCAGTCATACACCCTTATGGGTATCCATGTATATCCATATCACATAATGACAACCATGGGCACCATCAATGCATGATTATGGCCAGGAACAAATTCTTCCCCACAAGGATGACCAATCATGCACCCCCTATGGGTATTAGTGCACATTGTAAGGTCTCGAGTGTCCACATGACACTTTAACGTTTTAATGTTGTAATTACGCAGTAGTAATAATTATTATGGTAATGATCCTATGACTAACCCGGATTTGTGTGACCAGGGTGTCATACAAAGGGGGTGCAAATTTGGAACTCGGATAAGGGAGGGGTGTAAATAGAACCTTTTGAAGCCGGGTTCACACTGAGTGTGTTAGTATTTACAAGGAAACCGGGTTAGAGTATGACCAGGTTATCGCGTATGTATCCTGGGAATAAACGCTGAAAAGAAAGGAACCCGAACGAGGTCGGGTAGTGATGGCCAGGGCAAGACCCCAGATAGGGTTGTCTAGACTACACGTACCAATGCGAAGTCATATGCACTTGACTCGCCAACTCGGTAGTTGGTGCTTTCACAAGCTTAACCTATGCACGTGATCCATACTGACCATCAGGTCACTAGAGTAACACGTGTTGACTTAGTGACTATGCGACATGCGTTAACTCCCAGAGTATTTATATAGCGTGCGTGTGGGTTATTTCGTCACGACTCATTTTCTTCCTTTGTCCCTTCACCCAAAAAGACATTCCTTCTCTCTTCCTTCTCCGTTCCCGCCATTGTCGAACAAAGTAAGCTTCTAGTTCAGGGAAAAGAAGGTGACTTTTAGGACATTAGAGCTTGAGAAGCGGTTCTCTAGCCTCGTTAACAACCTTAGAGGTAAGAGGCGCCGATCCAACCTTAGAATATAACTGCTATCGATTTTGGGTTAGTAGTGATGAACCCTTTTGGGGTTCTGCATGTCGCTTGTGGGTGACTAATGTTGGTAACCTGGATATATATATCGAGTTCCTCTACATGCAACGGGGGAAAACCTTTATTGATTTCTTGCATGCATGTATGTAGGGCGCGACGCTGAAGATTGTGGTGTTCGAAACCGTGAGGTTGACCGAACCAGTGTGGAGCTTAGAGCAGGTAAGCTCCCTGTTCTTGAGAGACCTTCTCTGGACTGTGTTCCACCATACTCCGAGGGAGTGATGGTTATTGTATATCATGATGCATGTGTTAAAATTGGGTGTTACTACTTTCTGATTGAAAACATGTATATGATTTGCACTGTAATGCTTTGTTGTGATAGGTGAGATTCTCTGGCCAGTAGAATGGACAAATATGGACTTAGAGCCATAGGCGTCCACGCGGAACCCAGAGGGAATGTGCCCATTAAGTCGGATGATCTTCCTCAGGGGGTGTCTGCACGAAGTCCTAGGGGAATGTGCCCATTAAGTTGGATGATCTCTTGTTATATCTGTGTGATTATATACATGTGATCTGTTCGTTTGTGAGCCGGGATGGCTAGCTTGTGTAATGTCGTTTTGATGCTTTGTGTCATGGAAGTGAACCCGGGAAATGATAAGCCCTCCAGAACCCGGAGTTTACTGAGATTATTGTCTCACCCCAGTTGGGGAATTATATGTTATTGCAGGTGACGAGCATAGGGAGGATGGCGGTTCCCGGGGCAAGAGTCCCGGGTAGTGAAGCGGTCTGAGGGATTCCGAACAAGAGGCCGAGCTGGGACGGGTTCTTAGTGAACCTTAATCAATTTTGGGAGCATGTGACTCTGTATTTTTTTATGTATTTTCGCATGTTTGTAACCCGGTCCTGGAGGGTACCGTACCCAGGGTCTTATAAGTTAGTATACTCATAAATTGTTACCATACATAATGCAAAGCTTTTATCTTATTTGTGGACGTATGATGACGTTTTTATTAGTCGCTTCCTAATTAGCTTTGTTAATTATTTACTGTGCTTAATGACCATAATGGAATATTAACAACCTGGATGCATACGGACTGTTACATACATACACATCACCTCATCTCAATATCATCATCATCATATATATCAAATTCATCTTATTTCAACATTATCCTCATAAACATCAACTTCATCTCATTTCAACATCAACATCCATTTCATCATCATCTCATTTAAACATCATAAACCATATCATCATTATATCATTTATACATCATCAAACACATCAATAACATCTCATTTCAACATTATCAATGACATCAATATCACCTCATTCATCCAGAATCCATATTACCACAAGACTAGTATTTTAGGAAAATTCTAAATTAAAGAGGAGGATTACAATATAAAAAACACACTCTTATACCCATTTAAAAATTTAATAAAGAATTAAATAGAAAAACATATTATAAAATTTTGGGCAGAGTCTCCTCTGTAATTAAGACTTTTCCAAAAGTCTAATCAATTACAACAACAACATTATTCACAGTTTTATCCATTAATAACAAATTCATCGCATCTCATTAGTTAAAAACACAGTATTTCTCGAAAATGAGCACACAATAGGAACAAGCATACATCAATGATAGATATATTACATCCCATTAGTTTAAAACATAACTTTTCTTAAAAACCAGCACACAACAGGGACAAGCAGATATCTTCATAGTTGGACTCCCTAGCCCCCAACTATGGTACCAAAACTATAACTAAATAATAAACTCCCCTTACCTATGTGGGTTAGGAACCTACCTTTAAAATTTTAAGGTGATCCAACGGTTAATCAATCTAGAATAGTGATTTTACTAAAACAGGTTTCGAATCAAACTCAGAATCACACAATTCAACGTAGCTCAAACAAACTCCACATAACTTGACATCCACACTAAGCAATTGCACAGGGTAAAATGCATAACAACTCAACCAATCTAAATTAATCAAATAATCAAACAATTACATCAAACATCTTTTCAGTTATCAAAATTCAAGGTGTTACACCCTGCCAACTTTAAGTTAACTTGAAGGGCCGAGTTCAAAGAGTCCTCGGCCTTCAGTAGCTGGTCCTTCAACATGTCGGCATTTGAGGAAAACCGATGTTATCGTGTACAACACTACATCAATTTTTCTAAAAAATGATGACGTAGTACACCTGACAACATCAATTTTATTGAAAATCGATGTTGTCGTGTGTAACACAACATTGGGTTTTAGGGAAACAGATGTTGTCAGTTGTACTACAACATCGATTTCGATAAATCAATGTTGATTTTTGCATATTTTAACATTTTTTTGGTTTATTTTTTATTATACAATAGCAGTTTCTTAAAAACCAATCTTATGTAGTGTATGTTAACATCAATTTTTAAAAATTGATGTTAACATTGATACTTTTAACGTGTATGTGGCATTATAGAAGCCTTTGGGTGTATGTGGCATTATAGAAGCCTATTTTAAAAATAATGAATGTTAAAAGTTATTTTCTAGTATTAACGCCACTTTGAGTGTATGTGACATTATAGAAGCCTTTTTAAAAATATCTAACCAAATTTTATTAATTTTTATCATAAAATAAAAAATTATTCTTTGACCACCACTCATTCCCGGGGAACAGCCGAACCACTCTCCTTTCCAAAATCTTCAATTTATTTACTCAAACAATTTAACTCATTAATTAACCTAAAAAATTAGAAGATCAAACAATATTCTATCAATGCCTTGGCTCAACGTCCTCACCACCTAAGCAATCTTCTCACTTACTCAAAACTTGCTATCTGAGGTATATAAAGGGGAGTGAGGAATAATTTAGTGAAGAATAATCTTTTATATCTTATAATCAAAGCTTGCTAATATCATCTAGAGGTATATAACTGTTATAAAGACAATTATCTTATTTTGTGTATATATTTTTTTAGACATTATGCTCTCTAACTAATCCTGAAATTTAGCTCTAAAACAGACAGCAATTATAAAACATAACTCCCAAAACATGACAGTTATTTGCAACTTTTAACCATTTTTGTTTTTAATTAAAAACTAAAAGCTTAATATATGTTTTTGACCCTTAATAAATATATGATTTTGTGTTTATTCCCTAATAAATCTTTGCTTTGTGTTGAATTCCTAATAAAACAACAATTTTTTTTTGGTCTTTAACACTTATTTTTAGTCTTTGATAAATAACGAATTTTGTATTTGCTCCTTGATAAAAAAAAATTACATTTGTTATTAGTCGGGTCTAAAACAAAATTAGCTAATTTATTAGGGAGAAAACAAAAATTCACTAATTTATCAGAAACTAAAAGAAAATATCAAGGATCAAACTATTTTTTTTTATTAGGAACTCAACTTAAAATAAAAAATTATTAGGGAGTAAACTCAAAAATAAAATATTTATTAGGAATCAAACATATATCTAAAAGTAAAAACTAAAAAACAAAATATATTGTTAGTTAAGGCATGAAATGCCTGTTTCAAACCAGTATATACTATCAATTAAAGAAAATTGATTTTTTTAACCAATATAATTAGCACTTTTGATTCTCTAACGGGATCTCAAGATATTGTCATAAGCCTCGATCTTTTGGGTTGACTATATATGGGGTCTGGAGCTTAATCACACTTAAAATTCATTGATCCAATTGTCTTAGACACACTTAAATTCATTGCCCTTCCTCAAAAGTATATTCTATGGGGATCAAACCCAAGTCATCTCCACAAACTCAATTTATGCTATCAACTGAATTTTACTCATTGGATAATTTGAATTTTAATTACAAATAATAAAATATTGAAGTTCGTATATATTGTTGTTCAGTAATATCTTTAAGGGAATTTTAATAATATTATATAAATTACATTAAAAAATTATTTAATAAATAATTTTCAATTTATATATATATATATATATATATATATATATATATATATATATATATGATGAGTAGCTAATATTAGCAATTTTTATATAACAGAGATTATATCATCTTCAAGTTATATATTTATACAATAATCACATTAAAAGGATATACGTAACTCTAGGCAAACATCCATCTCGTGGCCATTGCTCTACTTTACTATATTTGTGGATTATTGCCCTTAAAATTAGTTGAGGCATATTTCGTGTCCTAAAAAAAACACCAAAATTAGTAAATTGACAATTGAGCTTGGCAAGAAGTGTTAGCTAAGTTTATTATGTGTTTCATTCAAATTGCCATAAGCACGAAAAACAACAAATTATTTATGCAATAACATTTGATTTGTTTGGAAAACAGAATAAAGATTGGCAATGACAACTTTGAGCATACCTCGAGTGATACCCTCGCCTAGGGAAGATGCTATCAAGTTGCATAAAGCTTTCAAAGGTTGTTAATGAACTTGCAGCAAAATTCACAAAGGCACATATTGATATTCTAATGTTTTTCATATCATTGTTGCAAGTTAAGTACTCTTAGAGCCACCATGCATAGCACAAGTGATTGCATGATAAACATTTGAAGAAATGCCATAAATTAAAATTAGCATGATCATTTTTATACCAAAAAAGAAGTCTAGTTGATTTGTTTCTGTTAAATGCTGAAATTCTGATACTCAATATCAAAGGACTTAATTAATTGCATGACCAAAATTAATATAATAATGGAGAGGCACGTCTTTAGATTGGGTAATTGGTGGAGATGAAAATGGAAGAAATAGTTGAAGATTATAAGTAAAATGAAGGTAAAGAGAAAATTTGACAAATCATGATGACACAAGCATTTGTCACATACCACAAACTCATATACTCTATCAAATTTGGTGCCTTTTGAGTTTATTTCTTTTTCCTAACCTCCCCCCACCCTACCTTTTCACATTCCAGTTCTCAATTTGCATATACTGACCTTTCCTTCATGTTTCATTTCTCAATTTTATGCTTGACTCGGCCATCATGATTTAAAAGAGTAAATTACAATCACACTCATTGTGTTTTGCTCAAATTTCACTCGATACCCCTCCTTTTTTGCACCCTACAAAAAACCCCTTAATTGTTTAGCTCACATTATACCCAGACCCCCTCCCTCCTAAACACTGTTCAATAATTTAACAGAAAGTAGGCACATGTTGATCACATGACTTTTAATGAAATTTTATGTCTAAAATACCTTTATCTTCTTCCTCTCAAGATGAAAATTTTTAATACTCTTGCTTATTTTTGTTTTTTTTTCTCTAATTGAACGTGAACCCTACCATGAAGCACACCGAGTTCTCCAAGAGCATATGACTCGATACCCCTTAACTATCTCAATTGTTGATAATCAAGCTATAACAGAAATAATATGTTCTCGTACCCCATCACAATTAAGGCGATTGAAAGAAGTTTATCTGTAAACATATCATTCCTATCTTGAACAAGACATTGAGTGCAAAACCAGTGGTACTCACAAGAAGTTGCTAGATCCATCCCCTACTCCTATATATTTGCAAGGCATTTTTGGTTGTGCATTATCTCTAGTATTGTAACACCCTGTATGCATCCGGTGTATTAACAATTACTTAATCAGATAAGCGCGGTAATTACTTTAAAACCAAATAATTAAAACCAACCAAAGCGTTTTCGAAACCATATTTCTTGATTCATCATGTCTGGTAAGTATCCAATATTCCTATTATGAATGCCAAGGCACCACAACAAGCCTTTACGATCTAGATAACATAAAGAACGACAGGTAAAACAATAATATCCATACAAATATATCAAGAGAATCAGAAGCCACATGTATCTATATATACATCATCAAAATAATCATTGTGGCTATACAAAAGAATAGGCACACCGTGCCATGATCTCACAGATCACATCCTCACAAGAGGGTACAAAATATACAGTGTCTATACATCACCATCGCAAATCCCGGTGGTGAGCGAGTTCGTGAATGTATTTCCAGAGGAGATTATGCAGCTACCACCTAAGAGAGACTGACTTCTCCATTGATTTGGTTCCTGGTGTTGGGCCAATATCTACAGCACCTTACCGTATGGCTCCTTTGGAGTTGAGAGAGCTGAAGGTGCAGTTGGAGGACCTGCTGTCCAAGCAATTTATCAGGCCGAGTGTTTCTACGTGGGGAGCCCCGCTGATCTTCGTGAAGAAGAAGGATGGCAATATGAGATTATGTGTTGATTACAGGCAGCTGAATAAGGTTACTATCAAGAATAAGTATCCTTTGCCTCGGATTGATGATCTGTTAGATCAATTGAGGGGAGTCAGTGTGTTCTCCAAGATTGACCTAAGATCTGGATATCACCAGATTCGGATCAAGCCCGCAGACATACCGAAGACAGCCTTCAGGTCTCGGTATGGTCATTATGAGTATCAGGTCATTCCATTTGGTCTGACGAATGCCCCTGCAGTGTTCATGGACTATATGAATAGGGTATTCAGACCTTTCTTAGATCAGTTCGTGGTGGTATTTATTGATGACATACTGATCTACTCTAGGACAGAGATGAAGCATACCGAGCATCTCAGGATTGTTCTTTAGACGTTGAGGAATGATCAGTTGTATGCCAAGTGAACAAAGTGCGAGTTTTGGCTATCAGAGGTGAAATTCCTTGGCCATGTGATTTTCACAGCTGGGGTATCAGTTGATCCCAGTAAGGTAAGGCGCTATGATGACTTGGGAGAGACCCAAGGACATATCTGAGATCCGAAGTTTCCTTGGATTGGCAGGCTACTACCGGAGGTTTATACAGGGGTTCTCACAACTGGTGTTACCTTTGACTCGCCTCACCCGAAAGGGGGTTCCGTTTGTTTGGACCCATGAGTGTGAGCAGTGTTTCCAGGAGTTAAAGGAGAGGTTGACTACAGCTTCCGTGTTGACCCTTCCTGATCTTGAGGGGAGCTTTGAGGTGTACTGTGATGCTTCCAAGCGGGGGCTTGGATGTGTACTGATGCAGGAAAATAAGGTTGTTGCTTATGCTTCCAGGCAACTAAAGCCTCACGAGGAGGCTTATCCTACACACGATTTAGAGCTTGCAGCTATTGTTTTTGCTCTAAAGATTTGGAGGCACTACCTGTATGGTGCCAAGTTGGTGGTGTTCAGTGACCACAAGAGTCTCAAGTATCTCTTTGACCAGAAGGAGCTGAATATGAGACAAAGACAGTGGATGGAGTTCCTCAAATATTATGACTTTGAGTTGAGATATCATCCAGGAAAGCGAATGTTGTTACTGATGCCTTGAGCAGGAAGCATGTGGGTGATGCCTGCATGATGATCTCAAACTGTGAGCTGATTGAGCAATTTAGAGATATGCACTTGACGGTGACAGAGGGTGCTCGTGGTCTCGAGTTGAGAGAGACCAAGTTGATAATGATTTGATATGGAGGATTCGAGAGGCTCAGAAGCAGGATGATGCGGTGATGGCCATGATTGGTCAGCAGGATGTTTCTTGGGAGACTACTTGGTGTTGTACCAAGATAGAGTTGTGGTGCCTAAGGGCCAGTTTAGTATTCATCTAGGTGCCACTAAGACGTATCAGGACCTTAAGAGGAACTTTTGGTGGCCAGGGATGAAGAGAGACATAGCTGAGCATGTGGCTAAGTGTCTGGTATGTCAGAAGGTGAAGATTGAGCATCAGAGATCGTCAGGTCTACTACAGCCTTTGCAGATCCTAGAGTGGAAATGAGATAGCATTTCCATGGACTTCGTAGTTGGACTACCGAGGACTTAGACTGGATGTGACTCCATCTGGGTGATTGTTGATAGATTGACTAAGTCCGCTCACTTCTTACCTGTTTGGACTGACTTTAGAGCAGAGAGGTTGGCTCAGCTATATGTTAGAGAGATTTTTCAACTGCATGGTGTCCTAGAGAGCATTGTTAGTGATAGAGATCCGAAGTTCACCTCTAGATTTTGGGGTGCTCTTCAGGAGGCTTTTGGGACCCAATTGAGGCTTAGCACAACCTACCACCCACAAACCGATGGTCAGATAGAGATGACTATCCAGACTCTAGAGGACATGTTGAGAGCTTGTACTTTGGAGCAGGGAACTAGGTGGGATAGATACCTGCCACTGGTGGAGTTCTCGTATAATAACAGTTTCCATGCTAGTCTGGGCATGGCACCCTTGAGGCATTGTATGGTCGGAGGTGCAGGACTTCTGTTTGTTGGACTGAGGTAGGAGAGAGACAGCTTCTTGGACCTGAGATAGTTCATGAGACTTCTGAGCAGATCTGTTTGATTAGAGATAAGTTGTTGAGAGCTCATAGTCGGCATAAGAGCTACTATGATCATAAACACAGGCCGCTGCAGTTTGATGAGGGCGACCATGTGTTTCTGAGGCTGTCTCCCATTACTTGTGTGCCTTTGTATAGGGTGTGACACCGAGGGTGTCAGTGGTAGAGACCACAGTCCAGGGATTGAACAGCAGAGCACTGGTTTGTCAGGTAAGTTCTTTGTTCTTGGGAGTGTTTCCCATTGCCTGAGTTCCACTATACTCCGAGAGAGTGATGGTTGCATACATGATTCATATGCATTGAATTGGTTGTTACAACTTTCCTTATGATAATATGTATACTTGTTCTGTGCCTTGTGTATGGTTGCCTTTCGGATAGATCTTCTGGCTAGTTAGATAGATATGGACCTCCCTAGGAGTAGAGCGCAACTCCTAGTCAGTTTGCTCACGTAAAGGGTGTTTGATCCCTTAAGACTAGAGATAGGTGGTCCCATCATGGTTGAAGCCTATTCTCGGAGGTGCCATATACGTGCATCCATGTGTAAAGGGGTAGCTCCCGATGGGATGACACGAGTGTGAGTTCCGGTCTCACACTGGGGACTGAGAGTCCCGATGCTGATGATGATGCATCTTTGGTCAACGTAGTACCGCAGATACACATTAGAGCTAGAGAATGTCTATGTGTTGTTGTGAGGGCCAGGAGGCCTGGTGTTGTGATGCCTTTGATGTTATGTATCATGGAAGTGAGCCAGGGGGAGGAGAAGCCTCCAAGAACCCTGAACTTACTGAGATTGTATCTCACCCCGTGTGTGGGGATTATATTTTGTAGGTGATGCATCTGGCAGAGATGATGGGTCCTAGAACGGGAGGCCCCAGTAGGGACAGACGCTGTATAGCTGCTTGGGCAGTATTTTGAGAGCCTTGTGGCTCACTGTTTATGTATATGATGTATTTTGTACCCCTGCTGTAACGACCCGCCTCGTCGCTACGATATCACTAACTCTTAATCGTGCAAAACTCAAATTTTAATAAAAACTCCATTAATTTGATTATGAAAATGATGGTAAATTTTTCGCAATAATACAATTATCATACATATATTACAATTACATAATTAAACACATATGTACATACATATATTAAATCAATACATGTCATCCATATGTTAGAACTTCCTTTAGTTTTACATGTAATACAACTGAAATTACATATCTAACAAAAAGTCAAAGAACTAACTAAGAAAGAGTTGATTAACAAAACACAATTCTTTCCCAAAAAAGAAGCCCAACGTCATCACGTCGGCTTGACGGCTCCAACCAAAAAGAATCTCCCTCCAGAGTCACCTACGACTGCTCATCTGCTCACACGAACGAAGGTTCGCGATCATCACAGGTACCAACCACACGGTACAACAAACACAAGGGTGAGTTTATTATATAAAACCAACAAACATCAGATAGCAGCAATTGGGAAGGAAACAACATTACCCACCATAATCATTAACAAAATCCATGATTCCAATACACACACAACAAACCAATCATCCAATGCATTTCACAACTCAAACAATCATGCATAGAATGATGCATGCACCTGACTCATCTATCAGCATGCAATGTGGTACCATATCCCGAAAATAGCCTATCACAGGAAAAATGATTCACCGCCTATCAGGGCCATCCTGTCGTGCACTGGCCATTCCTCCACTCGGTGATCAGTCAGCGTTGAAAGGGAATTCCAAACCTGATGACCCCTTAGTACCTGCGTTCTTAGCCCACTGAAACCTACAGGTATGCGCGTGCCTTCATTCTATTTCCACACGTACAAATGAAGTATGAAACATGGGCATTATCAATGCATAACTCGGCTAGGAACAAATCTTTCCTCGCAAGGATAACCCGTCATGCACCCCCATGTACATATGTAACACACCAATGTGGGCTCACCGATGCACTGACCGTGGCTAGGAACAAATCCATCCTCACAAGGGTAACCAATCGGTCATTGCATCCCACGTGTACATACACAGCCTACAACCATGGGCACCATCAATGTATGACCTGACTAGGAACAAATCCTTCCTCGCAAGGGTAAGCCGTCATACACCCCCCATGGGTATCCATGTATATCCATACACAATGACATTGTTCACATCAACATTATCTCTCATCAATGTCATTATCAACCTCAGCATTATATCATCTCAATATCATTATCATGCATATCAATATCATCTTATTTGAACATCATCAACTACCTCAATGGCATCTCAATTTCAATATCATCAATGACATCACAAGCAATCACATTTCACATTTATACATAATACATATGCCTGAGATTCACATTCCCCAGGTCTTCAGACAACCCAAATTTCATACATTCACAATTCATCATATCACAAGACTGATATTTTTAGGAAAATTTTAAACTAAAGAAGAGGACTACAATATATAAAATACACTTTTATGCCCATTTAAAAATTTAATAAAGAATTAAATAGGAAAACATATTATAAAAATTTGGGCAGAGTCTCCTCTGTAATTAAGACTTTTCCCAAAAATCCAATCATTACAACAATAATATCATTCACAGTTTTATCTATCAATAAGCCAATTCATCGCATCCCATTAGTTAAAAGTAGTTTTTCTTGAAAACGAGCACACACAGGAACAAACATACATCAATCATAAATACATCGCATCCCATTAGTTAAAAACGTAGTTTTTCTTGAAAACCAGCACACAACAGGGATAGGCAGATATCCTTATAGTTGGACTCCCTGGCCCCCAACTATGGTACCAAAACTATAATTAAATAATAAACTCCCCTTACCTAACTAGGAGTTCTCCTGTTAAAACCTCACAGTGTTGTTTTGGAGATCATTTAATATGCGTGTTTTCGTACAAACGTAGAGCTCTATATACCAAATCGAAGACAATTTAATATAGATTTTCCAAGGTAAGATCAATATTAACATTTGGGGTCAAATACCCACTCAAATCAAAAAGGGACTAAAATGGCGTTTTGAGAGTCCACATCAAAAGGCATCATTTTGAAATTTCGATCACACCAATGTGACCAGGGTTGAACAAGGATCACATAAATGACATCAGTTTCATAAAAAGGAGACTTTTACAACATCTCATTTTCAAAGGGTTTTCAAAGGAAGTATAGAAACAGCCAATAACGGTACCCAAATCACAAGAGATATCAAGAGAGGCTTAAACTAGCTAGAAGAAGACAAAAGAAACCAAGATTACCTCAAGGAAACCAAGAAAGGAGGATTGGGAGCTCTGTTCTCTACTGAAAATTCAAGAAGAGTTTTGAAGATTCCGCTCCGATTAAAGGGTTCCTCTCCCTGCAGTGGTCTCGTGGCAAGCAACGACGGTCTGTGGTCGTCATCGGTGGTGGAAGGTGATGAGGGGAAGCTTGGGAGCTGTTTGGAGGAGGAAGAACCTCCATTTTCGTGACTTGGAAGCTTAAATACGTATTCAGCACCGCCTCCACTCGCCCAGGCGAGCAAAAGTGCCTGCAAAATTCGCCTGGGCGAGCTGACCAGATTCTAGAATTTTCTGCTTCAGTGAAAAATTAATTTTTCACGTTCCAGACATTATTTTTACAATCCCAACGGTCAAAAGTTACATATATGGGTTATAAACCTATATTTAAATTTTGAAGATGAGCCAACGGTTAACCAATACAGAATGATTATTTTACTAAAACAGGTTTTCAGGGTGTTACACCTGTGAGGGAAGATGTGCGTGCACATGTATTTTGAATCCTATATGGATTGTGATGTACAGACACTGTATATTTTGTACCCTCTTGTGAGGATGTGATCTGTGAGATCATGGCACGGTGTGCCTATTCTTTTGTATAGCCACAATGATTGTTTTGATGATGTATATATAGATACATGTGGCTTCTGATTCTCCTAATATATCTGTATGGATATTATTGTTTTACATGTTGTTCTTTATGTTATTTGGATCGTAAAGGCTTGTTGTGGTGCCTTGGCATTCGTAATAGGAATTGTGGATACTTACCATACATGATGAATCAAGAAATATGGTTTCAAAAACGCTTTGGTTGGTTTTAATTGATACATACGGGGTGTTACAAGTATGATTCACGGATCCCAAGTGCAAACTTTTATTAGAGTGAAAGCTAGCTTGCTATAAGCAATGATTTTTATGAAGTTAAATAATTAAAAATAGTTTATAGTATTGGTTATCATGATATAGGAGTGAAATATTCATCAGCTTTATCATCGACTAATTTCTACCAAGGAACTATAGTAGGCTATCTTTAGTATGATCTCTCTTTTAATCACGCATTTTTCATTCATAAAGCTCAATTCTACTTAGACCAACAAAATGTTAGTAATTTAGTTGATAGTATGGTAATTGTATCATTGGTCAACACCTTTTTTCAAACTAAATACATCTAGAGAGTAGGTTTGTACATGTAAAAAAGGATTAAAATATCTTTATTTTAGTTCATAATGCATGTCATTAGGAAAAAGATAGATATAGGAACAATTTCCTATGCAGTAATGTGGATCCCTATACAAGATTTAGTCACACAAATAGAGAGAGAGAGAGGAATTAAGTTAAATTTATGTATGATATGCTAGAATTTTAGATTCAACACAATTAAAATTATAGTCAGGACTTACATATGTCTAAGGTCCTTGATATATACCCAATTTTTGTTGAGTCTCTGATAAAATAATTCTGTTATTCTAAGTCCATGATATATTAAAAGTTTTGTTTTAGGTCTCTAGCGTCAATTAAGGGATGATGCGACAACATCTCAACGACTCTTCCAATATATAAGTTGTTAAGATGGTGTCATGTCATCACTACTCATGGTAAAAAATTGGAACAAAACTTTTAATAGATCAGGAACGCAGAACAATGAAAAATTTATCAAGGACTTAAAAAAATCGAATACATATTAAGGACCTAAAATTTATTAAGATATTATATAAAAGAATTAGGATACTAATAGCAATTTAGTTGACTATGAACTAGTATTGATTTTGTCTAGAGTAAGAGTTTTCGTCTCCTTATATTCCACTCCTAGAACCTTAGTTTTGGGTCAAATACACTACCGGCATAGTATGATAGGGTTGAGACATAACCATGTCTCATAATAAGCATGTAATAAAAAAATTGATATATGTGTTGGGATAGGTCCATCTATAAATAGATTTGATTAAGACTTTAAGATGTTAGTTTTTTAACTTTTGGCCGGGACTTTTGGAGATATCTTGAATTTACCAAAAAATAACACAAGTGAATCTAATTAAATGATGTGTGGGTCCACTTTATATATAGTGAGATCCACTTGTATTTCACTCAATACTAGTGTGTTGAAAATACAATGTGTTACAAACTGTTTCAGAAATCTTATAAATTTATAATTTTCAAAGTTAATTCTTGTGACTGATTAGATTCTTACAGTATTTGACGACATTGCTTTTAGTAGTTTCCAACACTTATGAAAACTAATGCAAAATGCTGACATGTTAATGTTGGATACTTTAATATAGTTGTTGCTGGCATATGTAAGTATCCCACGCTATAAAGGCCTAGATTTGGATCATATACTAGTACAGGAGGATGCAAAACAACTCTATAAATCCGGGGAGAAAAGGATAGGAACTGATGAGTAGATGTTCATAAAAAATTTTAGTGAAAAAAGCAGCACACATTTGGCTGCAGTCAATTCTACCTACATAGCTTCATATGGACACTCACTAGAAAAGGTATACATATATGCCTCCAAACAAGTAGTGACCTATTTTCCCCTCTTTATTTTGTGTGCAAACTCTAACTCGTCTCTCTCATGCAGCAATAAAGAAAAAAACATCTGGCTCTTTTGAGAGTGCCCTCTTAACCATACTTCGTTGTGCTACTGATCTTGCTATGTACTTTGCCAAGGTATTTGATGTTCTCAAGTTGTCATCTCCTAAAATTTCTATTTCGTTTATCATCATATCATAGTTCTCTCTTCTTTATCTTAATCAAGTTTTACCATTGGTTCTAATCATTTTGTAATTGTTTTTTGTGTTATTATAAAGTGTCTAGAGAGTGAAAAACTATGTATCTTTTTCTTCATTTACATGAAATTTATGATTTCTTTGTTGAATATTTTCTTCAACACCCTAATTAAAGCTTGTTTACCCAAGAAATTATAGAGATTATGTTAAAATGGAAAATTTATAGAACAAATGACTAGATAATTTAATATTGAAAGTGTTTGGCTAGCCATTTCAATTAGAGATGTTTATAAAGAAGCCTATTTTACTAGCTTATGCAACTTATTTGGTGTCACTTTGCTTTAGGTATATGTTAGCTTTTGCCACAAAATAATGCTTACCCTTGATATTTTGCAGATTCTGCGCAAGTCAATTAAGGGTGTGGGAACTGATGATAGTAGACTAATAAGGGTAATTGTGACAAGGACTGAGATAGACATGCAATTTATAAAAATTGCATATTATAAAAAATATGGAAAACCATTAACTCATGCTGTCAAGTCAGACACATCAGGCCATTATAAAGATTTTCTTCTAAAATCTTTTAGGTTCTGATTATTAGAGGAGGACAATTTAAGTCATGCACTACCATACTACCATGACAAGGATACAATGCTCTTTATCCTTGTGGCAGTTTGATAACTTCTAATCAAACCATCCAAGGAATTATGTTATGATGCCAAAAAAATTTACTCATTGGAGCTAAACTCTTTACATAAGAAGTGTTCGTAATGGGTTTGTTTTGTTTTAGTTTAAACATTTGATAATGTTTCTTGAGAAATAGTTATTGTATTCATGTTATTTGTCATGATTTCTGTACACTAATTTAATCTATATATTATTTTAATTATAAATTTTCCGTACCACTTCTAAAATCGTATGTTGCCTCTTAATTCCTATAAAATGTATTATTGAAGATAGATGCATCGTGCATTATTAACTCATGAGTAAAAACTTAACCGATGTGATTGTAATAAAACATGTGTATAATTGTAAAGTTGTTTGAATTTCAACTGATATTTTTTATTTTGTAAGAAAAACCCTAATATTTTTATAATCAACTGTTATTAGTTAATGTTTTATATAGTAGGATTAGGTCCATTCCTATCATTATCCTTTAAATATATTTCATATTTTAGAGGTGGACTTATGTAGGTAGAGTTAAAAGTCCCAATATTTATGCTTGGCTATCGTGGCTAATCACTACAACAAAAAGTGGAATTTCCGACGGACAGAATCTGTCGCTAATGGCGGAAATCCGTCGGAAAAATGGAATTTCTGACGGAATTTCGACTGGTAAAAATCTGTCGCTAAAAGGGGCGTAGGAAATTTTGACCGACGGATTTTTTTTATCAGTCGGAAATTACTGACGGAAAGTCTCATGGGAAATTTCCGACGGATTTTTCCTTCAAAATTTTCCTACGGATTTTCCTTGGGAAATTTCCGACTGAAAAATCCGTCGGAAATTTCGCATGAATAAATCCACCGGAATTTCCTACGAAAAAATCCGTCGAAAATAAAAATATGAGACATCAGAGACGGAAAACTCCGTTGGAAATTTGCTTGGACAAAGAATTTTTTGCCTTTTGTTATTTTAATTTTTTTCAGCACCTGTAGCTTCATATGAAGTTTATTATAAATTATATTATTTAATGACTTGATTAAAACATAATAACATACATGGCATTAATTAAATATGAAAATTCAATAATTCCAAAACAATTAACTAACATTAAAAGTAACAGTAATAAAAGCGTTATGTCTAATAAGTCAATACTAATCATAAAATGTTGCATGTGAGTAGTCAAAATAGTCATTGCTGTAGTCCCTCTGCTGGTTATGTTGTTGCTGTTGTGGTTGATCATTATCTTGTTGCTGCTGCTGGTCATGTGACTGGTCATTCTGTTGTTGTTGTGTCTCGGGCAGGTGTTGGTCAAGTTGTTCATGTTGTTGCTGTTGTTGAATAATGTTCCGCGCTTCAGGTGGTAGAAATTGAAGTACAACTGACTAACAGACACGCATCTCCTCCTTCGACTTACGAAGCTCCTCCCTTAGTCGAATAACTTCTGCTGTATCAATCTGTTGACTGGAACATCCTTGCATTGATTACACGAATGTGTGATCTCCTGATTTATAACTATGTGCAAGATCTCCAATACCATAAAGACGCCCCTTATGCTTTGGTCCTGCAGCATCAACCCAACACTTAGTCCTAAGTCTTTGTTCCTCAGTAGGGTCTAAATGAGTCATTTCTGATTCATCAACACTTGAGGCGACATCAGACCTAGCTTAAGATAGTCTAGCCTCAAAGTTTTTCTGTCATTGATAAACAATTATTATTAAGCAAATGTATTAAACATTGTGAAAAATGAGAGTGCATGGGAGATTATGGTCTCACATGTGTTTTCCTAGATCTATCATCGACAAATTCACCAGTATCCTTCCGTAGATGAGTTTGCTGAAAAATTTCATCTACATATGCAGATCGACCAAGCTCCTGAGACTATTTGCAAATAAACAATTAAGAATGTATTTAAGTAAATAATTATACCAGTACAAAAAACCATACATTATCAAATATTAACATGATCTTACCAAACGAATGGTGTGATCCTGCAAGGAAATACACCCACCCTTTTCAGATGCCCATTTTTTTTTGCTTGTTGACACCTGGAACGAAACTCAGGTGCATTCCAATATGATAACAGATCGTTCCACACATGATCTCCAATCCAATATGGCCTTTTATTTTCATTTCGGGCATCCCTAAACATCTCAGAAAGTCTATGAGAGGCTTTGGAGTTAAAAGTTTTTTTAATTTCATCCTCTTCCTCCGGTCTCCATACCAATTTTCTCTACAGTATGACAAAGTTATGATGTGGGTGACAGTTAGCAAAATACCAAAAAAGAAAATTAAATGAAGCATGAAACAAAATCAGGTTTAAATGGGACAACATACAAAGACTCAATATGTCCTAGATAATAAATAATCCAGAAAATTGTTTGATCTAACTTTTTTGTAATGTATGTTTAAGGCATTTATCAATTTACACAAAAGTCATAAATTCTTATATCATAATGTTTCAATTTTAGCCATTGAAATAATTGATTAACATGTGAAGAAGTTACCTTAAAATGCTGGAAAAAAAGCTCTTGATGATGTTTTGCAATTGCTCCCCATGTTGGCCATGGGTTAACAAATTGTTGTCTAATGGATAATGTCACAGCCTTTACGACAACCTTAGATGGATGAAACCTTAATACCAAAAAAAATCATGAACAATGAAAACACTTGCTTATAACATCCATACAATTAAAAATTATGATGTAAATTTAAAATACTTACGCTCCATTGATCAGTGTAATCGTAGGATGATCATTGAGGGGGGGGGGGGGTCTTCCGTTGCCAAATTAAGACTGTCTTCATCACTAGTCATGTTCCCTACAGCCGTCGATGGGGATGGTGTGGATGTTGGCACCGGGGACGGTGGAAATGGTGTAGGTACAACATCTACAGCTGTATTTGGCATAGATATAGTAGAAGGGGATGATGTACTTGATGGGAGACTTACTCTAGGTGGTCGTAGTCTAACCACATATTATTTTTTCTTCCACTTGCTTGTTTCCCACTATTGTTAGTCAAAGGGGGTCGGGGAGGATCAGCACCACCTGATGACATTTCTATATATATATAAAAAGAATTTAACATATTGGAATGATTCAAATAGTCTGCATTCAATCAAAATTACATAACTGACATAATTCCCTGTTACACAAAAAATAGTCATCGGCTAGTAAAGTTATGAGTCCATTACAACAAAAGAAACATACATTCATAACATTGGAATATAAATATGGATAATGTCTCTAATTACTTTCCGATAGTCCGTCTCTTCCTCTGATTTAACAAACATAGGTTCATTATTAGTAGTTTCAGATATCAAGTCTTCACTCTCTAAAGAGTCTTCTACTCTCTCAGCATCGAAACAGTGTTCGAAATTCGGAAGATAAATTTTTAACATGTCTCTAATTACTTTTTTTCTTTCCCTCTGTTGCCTCTCTGATCTAACAAAGAAAGGTTCCGTATTAGCTTTTCCATCCATATGGTCTTGTAACCCTAAATAGCTTTCAACTATGTCATCACCCACAGAGTATTTTAAATCTAAAGAGTCTTCAACTCTCTCAGCATCCACATAGCACTCTAAAGGTAAACTATCTTCAACTCGTTCTAAATCTAATGATGCTTTAACATTATCATCATTCATAGAGTCTTCTAAATCTATTGAGTCTTCAACATTTTCTAAATCAAAAGAGTCTTCAACTCTCTCAGCATCCATCGAGTCGTCAAAATCTAGTGAGTCTTCAACTACTTCTAAATCTAAAGAGTCTTCAACTCTCTCTATATCTAAAGAGTCTTCAACTCTCTCAGCATGCATATAGTGTTCTAAATCTAAAGAGTCTTCAACTCTATCAGCATCCAGTGAGTCTTGTAAATCAACAGAGTCATCCACTATGTCACCATCCATAGAGTCTTCAACGATCTTTGAATACAAAGAGTCTTCAACTCTTTCACCATCCATATAGTCTTCAATTATGTATTGTAACTAAAAGAAATCATAGTTATTAATTTCACAAGAATACAATTACAATAATTGAATTACACAGGAAACTATATCAATATCGATCAACATAAAATAAAACTAAATGATATAATGTAATATGCAAAACAACAATCTGCCACATAAGAGTTGATGACCACAATCATTAACACACTTAAAGCTATTTAATACAATAATTTTTTTGACGTTCACAAACATAAACTAAAATATATAGTCGTATGATACAATGTAAGACTATGTAAAATAAAGGTGATATCATGGGTTATCCTCTTCAGAATTGTAAACTTCAAAGTCATCTTCTAAATCCCCTTCATTGTCAACTTCAAAAGTATTATGTTCTGCATTAAAATTATAGTCTGCACCTTCGTCATTCAAGCCATTACCTGGGTCCACTTCTTCAACCCCACGTGTTAAATCTTACAATCCTGAAATATTTTCAACTTCAATAACTTCGTTGACATGTGCCATTTCATCTACTTGGTAAGGCACATCATATGCAACATGTTTGGATTCTATGTAACCCCTTGGCTTTATTTTAATTGCAACACACCAACCACGCTTGTCCTTTCTTATGGTTGGATAGGACAAATAATAATACACTTGTCTTACATTATGTGCATTGATGAAGGGGTCATACCGATTATATCTTCTATCCATTTTAATTTCCACGGTTCCATATTTTGGATCAACTCTTGTTCCTCTACTAGATGGATCAAACCATTCACAATAAAATAAAACAACTCGCTTGTCATAGGTTGTACTGTTATACTGTAGCTCATAAATATGTTTACTGACCCCATAATAATCATCTGATCCTCCTTCTGTAACGCCCTTTACGTGAACCCCACTATTTATTGTTTTCTTTCCCTCAGTCCATGCTTGAGTATGAAATTTGTACCCATTGACAAAGTATGTGTGCCACTATTTAACATAACTCATAGGACCATATGATAAATCCCTTAAGTGTTGGTTTGACACATTTACACCCGTATTATGAACCTAGGAACAATCACAAAAAATTAAACTTATTTGTGTTACTATAGAAAAAATTACAAACCTAAAAGGAAAGAGACATACTTGTTGATGAAACCAACTTGGAAATTCTGCATGTACATTTCGAGGATGGGTATTTGGTTCATGTAATTGTTGAGATTGCAGGAATGAACTATCCAAACAAAATGTATTAGTCATGACTATTAATCTAAATAGTTAATAATAACAATTTTTAACCCCCTCCCCCACAATACAAAGCAATACTGAACAACTTACTCAAGGTATGGCTTAAC
>CM023959.1:15974587-15986545 GCA_013407115.1 Glycine latifolia | reverse complement strand
ATTTGCAGTAAAAAGGGGAAGGGGTTTTTACCTCAATGGAGAGTGCGTGAAACTTGGTTCCGAGAATGCCGTAGCCGTGACAGAGGTCGACCCTTGAAGACGCCAGAGAAGGAGCTGCGTGCGTGAGATGGAGAACCAGAGAATGAGAAACCTAAGGGAAAGGGACGCACACTCACCCGACGACTAGGGCTGAAGTGGGCTTTTGTGAAAAATTAAAATTTCCCACGGAATAAGTATCCATGGGAATGGTCCGTCGGAAATGGGTCCATTTCAGATGGAACTTCATCCGTGGGAGGGAGGCCGTCGGAATAAAGCGCTTTTGTTGTAGTGAATGTAAGGTAAAAAGTAGCATTTATGCTGCTATATTAAATTTCAAATTGGATTTGTTTAGCTAGAACTGGGCCACTTAAAGGTTTGGTTAAGTTATTCAAATTGACATTGGAACAATGAATTGAATGAGCACCACTAGTCAAAATGTGGTAAGCATATATAGTTATGAAATAATTCAAATCATGTTCAAATTACGTATAAATATGAGAAAATTTTAGGAGGGACCTAACACTGTCACTCTCTACACTAAATCTAAGAAGGACTTAGTTTTACACTTAAATGTCTTGTTAAAGACAGTCAACTAACGAAGAGAAAGTGCATCAAACATACCATGCTTATTATAGCTATTCATTCAATTAATATTCTTCACATGCATAAAACTATAATGACCATCATTCTCACGAAAACATTCAAAGATGTGAAAGAATCTACTCAAAAAATAAATTTTATCTACAGGCCTAGACTCATCCAAGTTATAGTAATAATTCATAACAAATGTCGGAGAGGATAAAATCAAATAAACCACTCATTTGTATAAACTATATACAAAACCCAATTCTTAATTATAAATTTCAAACTGCACAATCATTCAATAAAAATAAAATGTTCACATCTGACATATTAGAGAGAAGAGAATATAACTTCAATGACATATTATAAAAGAGAAGAGAGGGATTGGGGAAGAAACGAATGTCGGCGACATCGGAAATGCCAAAGTGGGCACGTCGGAAAGGATAGTGAAGAGGGAGGACGACAACAACAGTGACACTCACAAGTTTGGGTTTCAGGTTTTCGAGAGACGTTTGGGTTCTTATACCACAAGCTAGGGCCCCAGGTTTTTGCGATATGTTTAGGTTCTCAGACGTGAAGAATGGGTTCTGAGTTTGGGCATGACTAATATTAGAAAAATAACAACATCAATTTTAATAACAAACCGATATTAACTTACCAATCACAACATCGATTTTTATTAAAATCAATGTTAAGGAAAAAATAACAACATCAATTTTATTAAAATCGATGTTAACTTACCTATAACAACATTGGTTTTAATAAAACCGGTGATGTTAACTAACTTATGTTATTTACAAATATGCTTGTTAACATCGATTTTATCAAAAAATGATGTTAAAAGCAGCAATGTTGAAAGCATTCTTTCTAGTGGTGAAAGAAATAATATAATATATAAAAATATGTAAACAAAACAATTTTTATAAGGGAAAAAAAGTTATGCATTGACAATGTAAAATTTTTTACAGAGCTGATTGTAACCCACATGTATGATAAGTTTGTTGATTCTTAAAATAATTATCTTAAAATAATTCAATCGGTGGTTTGTGTTTGAATGATAAAGTAAAACTGTTTTATACTATTAATGCATAGACATTAAACTCATTTAATAAAAGAAAATAGTAGTATATACATTGAGAGTGTAAATAATTTTTACACCATCCTTTAATTACAATTCACCATATGTGTCAACATTGTTGTCTTTAAAAAAAATGTCAAGATTGTTGACTTAATGAACTTAAGAGTGTAAAACTCTATACATGGTCACTATATAGAAATAAGTTCTTTTTATAATTGTTTATTATATAGAATATTTTAGTATAGTATGTGGATTTTTATAAAGATTAATATTGTCAACATTTTAGTTAGTTAAAGTTAAAAATAAAATATATCAAAGATAATTATATTGAGATAGCTTCTTAAATATTCTACTATAAACTACATTTTTAATGGACAAAAAAAGGTTATATACTAATAGTGTAAAATTATTTTGTACTATTTATTAAACTATTGTTACGGATATTAAAAGATAGGCCCAATTATAAAAGAGGCCTAATAAAATCAATTCAAACCTCTCAACAATCTAATATCGTAACCACCAAAGAACAGAAAATATAACAATATCACAACAGAAAGATATAACAAATATCACAACCACCGCTACTCAGTTATTCAATTAACCAAAGATCCCGGATAAAGATCATGGTCTTCAACCACCACTCCCCCAAGGTCTAGGTCAGTATCCTATAAATAGAATATCCTCCATGAAGAAAGGTACACACATTCTTACTCTCTCTTTTCCATACTCACAGAGCACACACCGCACACCAATTGTGTCGTGTCCTCATCGGAGATCTGTGATTATCTTCCCTGAGGTGTTTTCCTCACCATAAGCATCCTCAGAGAGAGAGCCTAATCCCATATTAATTATCCAACAATCCTTGTTGGACATTTTTGTTCACCACGAGCAGAACATTGGCGCCGTCTGTGGGAAACGATAAATTTTGATTCCCATAAAATCACAATGGTCAATACAAGAAGCCACCAAATTGAAGGACGAGACGAACCACCCAGAAACATGATTCATGAGAAACGTAGTGGTAGAAGACACCGTCTCGAATACCGCTTCATCTCCAGCTCTGCCAGCATCGCATCTGCCTAACAACCCACCAGCTGGCGTGGCGGAACCAGCGACAACTCAGCACTTTATTCATGCTGCTCTGGACTCAATTTTATCCCGGATTGAGAATCTAGAGAAATGATATGAGCTTCAACAATAGGAAGACATCCAGAACCTGCTTGCACAACTGGATGAGCGCAGTACCAAATAGAGGCATGATGAAAATCGCCGCATCCAACATATAGAGTAGCGGATTAGAAGCATGGAGAATCCAGCACAAGGAGAGAATCACGGACAACATCAGCCTATAACAGGAAGGCGTGGCCAGGCAACCTCGGTTTCTGAACTGGAGGGGTTATCTCATCCCCAGACACGTAATGACCAAGGACCTCGCGTCTCTCACCCCGGCCCAGGAGAGAAGATGACACTTACCAAAGAAAATATCGTCGAGGTCAACAGAATAATAGTCCATTCGTGGACGAAATAGTATATGCTCAGTTTATAGAGGACTTTGATGGATCGTTCTTATCAAAATATGATGGGAGCCAGGATCCCTAGGTGCACATTGATGAGTTTGATATGCAAATGTGCATTCGGGGCATTGATGAGCCAATAATCTCACGGATTTTTGTTACCACTCTAACTGGAGCTGCGCAAACATGGTTTCACACTCTGCCACCTTGGTCTATTCAAAATTTTGAAGATTTCGGACAAAAATTCTTGTTGAATTTTGCGACCAGTAAGAAGCAGCCTAAGTCCGAGTTCATTTTGGGAAAGGTACGCCAACAACCCGGAGAAACTTTACATAGCTACTTGGATCGTTTCAAAGAAGCTGCCCTACAAGTCCAAGGTCTGGAAGAAAGGATACACGTGCATCTCATATCTGCCGGACTCAATGGATCATCCCGTTTAGCCAATTCAATCTACAAAGATCTTGTCAAATCCCGTATAGAATTCAGAATGCGGTAAAAAAAGTACTTAGAGTTGGAGCAGATGGAGATTGCCAACTCGGCCCCCAAAGAAATTAGAAAAAAGCCTTCTCCACTGAGGAACTGACATCAGGAAAGCTCACATGCCAGTCGACATCCTGCGAATATCAACACCAGCCGACCTTCGAGAAATGTTCCTGACCCCGGTTTCAGGCTCAGGAAGTATAAAACCAAGTTCGACAAATACGCTCCATTGAATACTTCCCGAGCCCAGATATGGAGAGAAGTTGCCTTAACAGACATGAGGAAAGTCGATCATCCTCGTCCAGTTTTCAAAAAGGAGGGACTAGACTGTTCCCGATTCTGTGAGTTTCACAACGGACCGGGTCATACGACTGATCAATGTTGGGATCTCCGTGATGCAATAGAGAAGTTTGTTCGTGAAGGTAAACTATGACAGTATGTCATCAAGACCCAGGGGCAGCAAAGTAAGAGAAAAAGCCAAGAAAATAGAAGCTGAGATGAAAAGAAGAACAAGGATGATGATTTCCCGGAGCCTGAATTTGAATGTAATGTCATTTTAGGAGCCATAGGAGGTGGAAGCGACACTGCTAACCAGTCAAGGAAATATCTCAAAGAAGTCATGTCGGTGAGGGCTTAATCGAAATTCAAGGAAAACAGTAAGAAAGCCACACCCCACTAATTTATTTTACCGAGGAAGACATGAGCAGGGTGGCTCTCGGTCACGAGAACGACTTTGTAATAATGGGGACAGTAGCTAACTGTCGGGTTAAAAGAATATTCGTCGATAACGGCAGCTCAGCTGATATCATTACTTGGAGTGCATTCAAAAAGATGAACTTGGATGAAGAAGATTTGAAACCGTGCAAAACCATGTTGATAGGTTTTAATGGTGGAGGCACCGGTCTCAAAGGTTCCATTGACCTCCGACTCACATTAGGAACAAATGAGGGTTTTAAGTCAGAAAGAGTCACATTTACCATCACCGAGTTCTCTTCACCATACAATATCATCCTGGGCAAACCGACTCTTCATAAGTGGGACATATTGATGTCCACCAAACATCAGAAGATGAAGATGATTGGAAACAATGGCCAAGTCATCACCATATGTGGCGATCAAAAGGAATCCAGACAATGTTATTATAATACAGTAAGAGAAAGTGAAGGCGGCCCCTCTTCACCACCTCGGATAAGACAAGGAGACCCGACGGAACAAAAAATTGAGAAACGTTCATTTCGAAAGCTGGTCAACCTGGTGGAGCTAGATATGCGAGATATTGTAGAATGGAGACCAGAACCAGTAGATGAACTTGAAGATGTTCAGATCGGAAGTTCCCCGAAGCACATCACAAAGATAGGCAAGCAGAATGATCTAGAAATCAAAGGCAAACTAATCAAATGCCTCTGAGAAAACCAAGACGTATTCACTTGGAAAGCTTCCGAGATCCCCGGAATAAAGCCTATCTTCTGCTGCCACAAACTAGCTACCCCGGTTCTAAACCAGTGGCGCAGAAGAATAGGAACCTCGGCCCAGAAAGAAGACAAGCTTTGGAAAACCATATCAAGGAGCTGTTGGAGGCCGGGTTCATAAGTGAAATACAATACACCACGTGGCTCTCCAACGTGGTAATGGTCAAAAAGTCTAATGGGAAATGGCGAGTCTGTGTTGATTACACGAATTTAAACAAAGTTTGCCCCAAGGACTCATACCCAATGCTGAGTATCGACCAACTCGTAGATAAATCTGCCGATTTCCATCTATTATCGTTCATGGACGCTTACTCTGGGTATAATCAAATACCCATGTACTCGGAGGATCAGGAAAAGATGACATTCCGGGGTGTTGAGGCAAATTACTGCTACAACGTAATGTCATTCGGACTGAAAAATGCTGGGGCTACTTATCAATGGATGATGAACAAAGTCTTCGCCAATCAGATTGGACACAATATCGAGGTATACATTGATGACATGATAACAAAAATAGATGTGAGTGGGGATCATATCCAGGATCTAGAAGAAACTTTTCGCAAACTGAGGCAGCACAACATACGCTTAAATCCGTTGAAGTGCGCCTTTGGAGTAAAGGCCGGGAAGTTCCTGGGATGCATGCTCACTCACAGGGGAATAGAAGCAAACCCAGACAAATGCAAGGTTGTCTTAGACATGTAGTTCCCATCCAACAAGCGAGAAGTCCAACAGCTAACGGGAAGAATGGCTGCCCTAACCGGTTTCTCCCAAAATCCGCAGAAAAAGCGCTCCCCTTCTTCAAATTGCTGAAAAAGGAGGCTAACGTAGGATGGAACCCGGCATGCGAAGCAGCCTTTCAGGAGATTAAGAGATGTTTGGCCTCGCCCCCAGTACTTTCAAAACCAGATCCTGGAGAAACATTAATCTTATATCTCTCGGTCGGGGAAGAAGCCATAAGCGCCGTATTAGTCAGAGAAGTTGGCAAGTCCCAGTCGCCAGTTTATTTTGTGAGCCGAGCCCTCAAGAACTCGGAGTTACGATACCAGAAGCTCGAAAAAGTGGCTTTCGCTCTCCTTACAACGGTGAAAAGGCTTCGTCCATACTTCCAAAGTCACACCGTGGTGGTCAGAACAAATCAACCTATCCGACAAGTACTACACAAGCCAGATTTAGCTGGAAGAATGATGAATTGGGCTATCCAACTATCTGAGTTTGATATCAAATATGAAGCCTGGCATGCCATCAAATCTCAAGCCCTAGCCGACTTTGTAGTAGAGCTAACCCCGGCATCTTCAAACCAGCAAGAAAATCCAGTATGGAAACTGTAGGTTGACGGCTCGTCCAATTCCAAGGGAAGTGGAGCCAGAGTCATCATCGAGAATCCTGAGGGAGTGTCACTCGAACAGTCATTACAGCTTAATTTTCTAACATCTAATAATCAAGCAGAATATGAAGCATTGATTGCCGGGCTAAAGCAGATCAGAGAACAAGGGGCGCTGAGAGTCAATGTCTTCACCGACTCACAACTTGTTTCAGCACAGATTGAAGGAAGGTATCAAACTAAGGGGCCTTTATTAGCTAAATACCTGGCTAAAGTGAAGGAAATAATAGCAGAGTTCGATGAAGTCATCATCGCCCATATCCCGAGGGAAGAAAATGCCTGAGCCGATATATTGTCAAAACTGGCAAGCACGAAAGGTACGGGAAACCACAGAACGGTTATCCAACAGGAAGTTTCCCAACCCGCATGCGTCATGGTAATCTTAGTGATTGAAGACTGGAGGAGGCCTATCATCAATTACTTAGAACAAGGGATAACACCAGATGATGGAATAGAAGCGAGAAAGCTAATTCGAGATGCTGTTATGTACACAATAGTTGATGGCAAATTATACCGCAGAGGTCTCTACACTCCGATGTTGTTATGCCTAAACCCGGACCAAGCCAAGTATGTGCTTACAGAAATACATGAGGGCATTAATGGCCAGCATATGGGTGTGAGAGCTTTAGCATTGAAAGCCCTTCGTGCCAGATACTTCTGGCCGATGATGAAGGCGGACGCAGTAGAACATGTAAAGAAGTGTGACAGCTGTCAAAAGCACGCAAAGATATTATGGTATCCACCGGCCGAGTTAGCTTCGATCATGGCACCGTGGCCTTTCTACAAGTGGGGAATGGACCTTTTAGGACCATTTAAGGCAACGGAGGGTCAAATGAAATGGTTAATAGTAGTCATCGACTATTTTACAAAATGGATCGAGGCCGAGACCTTAACCACCATCACCTCGGCTTGAGCTCAAAAGTTCTTTGAGCGCAGCATAATGGCAAGATTTGGGATTCCGACAGAAGTTGTCACAGATAACAGGGACACAATTTACAGATAAGAAGTTTCAAGAAATGATGGTCGGGTTCTGTATAAAACATCATTTCTCATCAGTAGAACATCCGCAGTCCAACGGTCAGGCAGAAGCGGCAAACAAAATCATTCTGGACAGGTTGAAAAAATGAATGCATGAAGCTGGCCCAAACTGGGTCGAGCAGCTATATTATGTCTTATGGGCACATAGAACCATGACCCAAACAGCCACTCAAGAGACCCCGTTCAAAATGACGTACGGCTACGAAGCAATGATACCCGTGGAGATCGGCCAACCATCATGGAGAAGGCAACATATGTCTCTACAGGAGAAGATAACAACGCAGCGTTAGCCGCCGAGCTAGACCTAATAGAAGAAGTCTGGACTATAGCACATCATCGAGATCTACATATGAAGCAGATAACGGCCCGCAAATTTGACAAAAAGGTAAAACCAAGGTCCTTTGAAAAGGGCGATCTCGTATTAGGTCGAGCAGATATCGGAAACAAGAATGCTCGAGATGGGAAGTTAGCATCTAATTGGGAAGGACCATACCGAGTCACACAAAATCTTGGGCAAGGAGCGTACACGCTAGAAACTCTTGAAGGAAAAAACGTAAAGCGCACTTGGAATGCTGACAAGTTGAAAATCTATTATAGCTAAAAGTTCAGAAAATTCATGTGTTTCCCCATAATTGATTTTATAAGCCGGGATACAATATATTGATACCCGCGTAAGTCTTTCATGGGGATCATGGATTAATATTTAAGTTTCCATTCATGTGTTTCTCCTTAATTGATTTTATAAGCCGAGATCTGATATACTGGTATCCGGGTAAATTTTTCATGGAGATCGTGAAGAAATATTTGAAATTTTTATTCATGTGTTTCTCATTAATTGATTTTGTAAGCCGGGAATATAATGCCCGTGTAAAATCTATCATTGAGATCATGAACTTATGTAAATATCTTTGAAGAATATCAATAAAAGTCCTTGTTACAAGGAAGTTATGTATATATTGTGCACAAGTTATATTGGCCTAGTAGCTATTTAGTGTGTTAATTCGACCCTGATTAGGCCGACATAACCATTTACTTGTGGGTGAATGATTTAACATTCTGAAAAAATCACATCCATTGATTAATGTTTATGTAACGCTTTGATTGTTGCTAGGATTGAGTTCCGATTTCACAAAATCGAGATCCAAAATTTGATATTCAACTCCCGATTACTAATTCGGGTAATATGATACTTGGCCGTTAGAGCCAAATTAATATTCGAACATATAAATATATCCAGGCCGGAAAAAAATAAAGCAAATCAAGTATGATAAAAGCCGGATGCATCAAGGATAGAAGAAAGTGTACGAGTATCAAATAAAAGCCGACTGTGGAAATAATATAAGATTGTTTGAAGCAATTAAGATTACAAAGATAAAACCGGCATTCCGGCCCTTCAATCATCTCCCTAGGATCGGTCGTAGTTGGATCATCTTCCATTGACTCTTCACTGTCCGAGATAGTCAATAGTTTACTGCCACCGACGTAGGACTTGAAATGCATACCCGAAGTGTTCAGTGTAACACCCTGATATTTTTACTTATTACATATGGATTTAAAGTAATATTTTAGGACGATTAGAAAATTAAAATTCACCATCTAGTAAGATTTTTAGAATTTAATATATATTGTGAAATAAAATTCAATTTAAGCTATTCTAATTACTAGAAAATTTTAGGTGAATGATAAAAATAATCTTGGGAGTTTTCTTGTAATTATGGGCTAAAAAGATTTAATTATTAAGATAGTTAGTAAGTTTATAAAATGAATCAATAAGAAAATAGGATTTTTTCTATTTCAAGAATCTAAAGAAAAATATTGTAGTCAAGAGTCAAGATTGGTCAAGAAAGGATAAGAACTAATTAAATGAAGCCATGTGCAAAGAAAAATCACTAGAATACAAGATATACACATACAAAGCAAAAAACAAATATTATTGGAACCAAGGAGGCTAGCTATGGCCAAGAAAAAAAAATAATAATTGGCAGCCCTTGCACCATGTAAGTCCACGTGAAATAAAGCTAAGAAAGGAAGAAGGGGGCCACTTCAAAGAAAAAAAAGAAAAACAAGCAAATAGGCAATTATTGGAGACAAAGGGAATAATCCATAAATGCTAGATAAGGATAAGATTCCCTCATAAATGCTTGGAAGGAAAAATCAAATGGAACTCCTCAAAAAGCTACCCTAGCCGTGCAAATCATTTGGAGAAGGAAGGAATGTGTGGACCAAGTGGAAAAAAAAAACCATCAACCAATGAAAAAGCTTGATACCTTGACTTTGCTATAAAAGGAAATGAATGAAGCATTTTGGGTCAGCTATGAGAAAGTGACCGTGCACTTCTCTAACCCACCCCACTTGCCTTTTGTTTTTAGCTTTAGTGTATTCCAATATCAAGCTCTAACCATATCTACCTTGTACTATCACTTTCATAAGACAAAACCTTCCAAAAAGCCAAGGGAGTCCACGTGAAGAAGGGGGCAAGGGAGCAAGGAGGCAAGCTTGTTCAAGTTTTAGAAAACAATTAAGGTATAGGGAAGTTTTGATGAACCAAAGTTTAAATATTAAACTCTACGCAAAATCACTATCTAGTTTAATAAAGCTTTAAGTTGATAACTTAAAGAGAAATGGAAAGACTAAGTTTAAACTAAATTTAATTTAACTCTCTATTTAAAGTTTAATAGTTTAGACTTATGTTTTGAAAACTAGATGATTTTTGAATAAGTTTATTTGGTAATGGTTCCTTAAATACCACCTATTCGTTTAACTAGGCATTTTGTTGTTTATAAATTCGTTTAATTATGAACTTTGTTGTTTACATATTCTTTTGACTAATTATTTGACTACTTGTAATATTTCATGAATCATGGATAAAATATATTAGGTTTCTTAAGCTAGTTATCTTGACATAATCTTTAATTATTTCTTATGTTGTTAACATATTTTAAATAAACTAAGTTGATGTTGCTTGATAATCTTTTATTTCTTTTTGTTGTTGTCACAATTAGTTTAACCTCTAAAATTTCTAGGATTAAAGCTATGTTTAATGAATGTTTTAGATAGGTGACTGCTGTATATTTTATTCCTTGCCTGTATTTTAAATTTAAAAAAAAAAAAAAAACTACTGTAGGTTAATTTATTTGTATGTGAGAAATTCTATAATTAAATATTGTTATAGGTAAATTTCCTTTGATACCTTAAAATAAAGCTGTATGCTGTTGACGTAGTCAAATAAATCTGTATGCTGTTGATGTAGTTAAATAAAGCTGTAAGCTGATTGACGTAATTAATTGATGCTGTATGGATGCTGTTGCTGTAATTAAATTATTATACAACACTTGTGGATATAAGCTGTATTATATGTTTGATATGTTGAGTCTAAGTAAAGCAGCATATTCATTTAATAGTGTTTATTTCATGTGACTTGGAAAAGATTTTATGAGTAGTAAAGATAAAATATACAAAACATATATTTGAGATGAAAGTGATGAGATGAAAGTGATGAGAAAAGTGATGAGATGAAAGTGATGAGAAAAAGAAATCAACGAGATGATAAAATAAATTATTCATGTCATTTGGACCTTACCCCGAATAGAGGAAACCTCAGACGACAACTTGGCCGCCTCAGCACGAGAAGACTCCACTTCAGTTCTAGAGGCCCCAAGCTCAGCTCGGGACGCTTTGAGCTCGGAGGCCATTTTGGTCGCCGACTCTCGTGCTTCCTTTGCTTCGGCTCGAGACGCCTCAAGCTTGGCACGAGCAGCCTCCAGTTCCTTGGCCGACGCTTCAAACACGGCCGCAGTTTCCCGAACCAAAGCAAGTTCCCCCTGTAGTTGTCGATTTTCATCCAGAGAGGCCTCAAGCTCGGCAGCCACCTTGCAAGCCTTCTTGTTTGGAGTTGGTAGGCTCTCAACCAAGGTGGCACTCTTCGGTGTTGCCAGCTCAATCTCGCTGAATTCTTGTATCTCGACCTCCGAGAACGGCACCAATTCAGAATATCTCCTCGGTGCCCGAGCAACATTGAAAAATTCTTGAGTCACACCTCTTTCCCAGAGAGATCGGGGCACTAACTGAATACGCTATTCAGAAGGCTCAGGCACAGGAGTTGATAAATCAGCAACCGAGGGCTCCGGAATCGCATCCATAGCAGATGGACCGAGGTCGAGAGGCTGCATCTCGGTTGCAGGCGAAGAAGTTGGGGCTGGGATTTCAGAGGTCGCCGCCGGAACGGGATCTGAAGAAGTTGGGGCCGAGATAAAATCATCAATTTTACCTTTACCCTTCCCAGCGGCCACCTTCCATTTTTTTCGTGTCCTGATTGCAATGAGATGATCAGGCCGGGGAATCTGGGCAGGTGCAGAATCCATCTCAATCGCTACAAAA
>CM023959.1:15949986-15964587 GCA_013407115.1 Glycine latifolia | reverse complement strand
TTTTACCTCAAGGGCATTTCTGTAATTCCTGCTTTAAGGGAAGGGTAATATGGTCATTTCTCTTCAAATATTTTTGTATCCAAGTATCATCACACTTCCATAATTCAATTATAAATATGAATTCAAGATATAATTTTGAGGATGTTACATCTGACACCCGTTTGGCTGATCACCATGGGGGTGAGACCCGTGCACAACAGAGTGACCCCGACGAGCTGCAGGAATCATTTGTACCATGGATTTGGCCTATTGTCCAAGGATTGTACCACATTGCATTGGCTAAGTGTTAAGTCAGGAACATGCATCATAACTAGTCATTATAAGATGAATTGGTGAAGTGGTTTGCACAGGTTGTCCATGATTGATTATGTGAATGAAATGTTTGAATATTGTTGTGATAATGTAATGACCGGGTTGTGTTTTTATAATTGATGATATTTATTAATTATTATTTTACATGACGAACTCACCTTTGCTTTTCTTCTGCCATGTGGTTTTGGTACCTGTGATGATCATGAACCATGTTTGTGTAAGCAGACGGGCAGTAGCAAGCAATCTGGGAGTTATTTCTTTTTGATGGAGCCGCCAAGTATCTGAGATAATGTTTGATTAGAACTCGGCCTATAAATGAGTTGTGATGCTGGGATGGCTTTGGACCATATCCTGGCCACAAGCTGTATTGTGACAACTCACTCTTAGTTAGAACCCGGCTTATAGAAGTGTTCTGTTGTCGGAATGGCATTGAATTGTAACTTGGGCATGAGTTTTATTTTGCTAGATGTACCCCTTATTTTAATGGATACACCCCATTGTTTTGCTAGTTACATTCCCGTCACTTAATCCCTTGTTTCTTTTGAAAACTTTGTACACTTTAGACATGGTTGTTTGTAATCACTCCAAATTATGTTCTTATAAATGTATCACGAGGTATTTCAACATTGACTATTCGTGTTTTTAATCATTGATATTGATTAAATTCACGCGTGAAATTTACTACTATCTTTGTAATCAATTTAAAGGGATTTTCAAATATAAATTACAATTAAAAACCTGATTAAATAGTATGATACAGTAGCGACGAGGCTGGTTGTTACAGGTGCACCCTCTAAATCATAGAACCACTATCTCTTCTTGTCAACCATTGCTCATTGTCGTTGACCGCCATTGTCATTGTCGAAGAAGATTTCCAATGATGACGTTTCATTTCTCTTTTTCCCATCGCCTACATCAACATCACACCCCTCTCTCCCCTCGACTACCTTCTTCCCAACCATGTTTCCATGGTTTGGTTCCTTAACCCCTCCCGTCCACCCTCTCTTGTGTAACATCCCGGGCGCTGACGAGAGCGGGGAATGATCGCTGGTGCAATGAGGCACGGACAAGGAGCAGCTCCTGGTAGGCTTCCAGTGGGAGGGGTACATGAATGAATTGAATATATACTCGAATGAGAGTGATCCATAGGTTGTGCAGGTATGAGACTGTACAGTTGAGGATAACTTAAAAGGAAATAATAGGTACTACCTATACCAACAAGGTGCATCTACTTTTCGGTAGCCCATAACTTAAGAACTCCACAGTTAAGTGTACTTGACTTGAAGCAATTCTGGGATGGGTGACCTCTTGGGAAGTTTCTCAGGAAGTATGTGAGTCAGGACTAAGCACGCTAAAAAGTCTTGTGTTGGTATCTGGGGATAGTCATTGATCATGCAAGTGGCCAGACGTTACAAGTGGTATCAGAGCAGGGCCTCTCTACCAGTACGGTGTGGTTGAGGACAAACCAGGCGGAAGCTGGTGGGCATGTAACATCCCAGGCGCTGACGAGGGCGGGGAGTAATCGCCGGTGCAATGAGGCACAGACAAGTAGCAGTACATGAATGAATCGAATACACACCCAAACGAGAGGGATCCATAGGCTGTGTAGGTATGGGACTGTATAGTTAAGGATAACTTAAAAGGAAATAATAGGTACTACCTATACCAACAATGTAACACCCTCATATTTTCATATACATGTGGATTTTCTATAAGTATGCATTCCTAGATAGAATGACAAAATACCCTTGAACATTTTGAAAATGACACCAATGTCCCTTATAAAAAAGACACAAATGCCCCTGGACATTTTGCGAAATGACCAAAATACCCTTTGGCCCTGATAAAGCCATATAGCCTCAGTAATGCTATAAACACCTGACCAAAATACAGTATGCTCCTAGATAAGAAATTATTGACATTATTTATAAAGAAAAATCATGAAAAAGAATTTTTCGGAATTTTGAAAACTATTTCAAAAAGAATTTAATCTAGACTAACCTGAGTTTCCTAAAAACACAGAAAAGGAAAGATACAATCTGTGGAATTTTCTTTTAATTATGGGAGGAATAGACTCTTAAATAAAGTAGTCTAGACATTTTATTAATTAAAAACAAAATGAACCAATGAGAAATTAGATAAAAATATTGAAAGAAATTTATGTGACATTTTAAGAATGTTGTCACACTTAAGCTAGTTCCAAAAGATTTCTAGGATTTCATTTCCATAAAACCAATAAGAATTAAGCTTCCATAGATTATAGAAGCAATATTATTTAAATTCAAGGCATAAATTAATTCCAACAAAGCCTTAAAATTCCTAAAAATCCTAGCCATCCAAGCCATTTATGTGAAATTTGTAAAATTGCAACAAATGTGCTCCAAAAATCAAGCATGGCCGTGGACTACAAGAAGAGTGAAGAAAGCTTTAGAAAACTCAAGAACAAAGACACTTGTATGGTTAATAAGCCATGTGACATGCCATTGGACCATCTGGAAAGCTAGGTTATAAATGCTTAAGAGATATTTGAAGCAAATTTTATTTTGTCTCCTTTGGAAGAACACGTGGATATTTCTAGATATTATTTCAAAGATCCCAACGGTCAAGATTTACATATGTGAGATAGTATTATATCTTTAAAATTTCAAGGAGATCCAACGGTTAACGAAAACAGAATCATTATTTTACAGAAACAGGTTTTTCAAGAAACACAAAAACGTAATAGAAAGGAAATTTGGTAAAACTTTCTCTACAAGGCTTGAAGTCCATGTGCAAATTGAGAGTCAAGGAGAAGGATGTGGAAATCTCAAGAACTTGGACATTTGTATGGTGGAAAAGCCTTAGCCAATGAAAATAAACCAAATAGAAAGCAAAGTAATCATAAGCTTGGAGATTTTTTAGCATAGCCACTTTACCTAGCCTATAAATAAGGGTGGTGGGGACCAAATGAAGGCAATTACACTTGAAGCAACCTACTTCATTCCTACATCCCTTTCACTAAAATTCCAAAGCAAACCAAGGCCCACAACCCTTGAAAGTTCACGTGAAGAAGCTAGGAAGTCTTGGAAGCTAGTTGCTAAAATTCCAACTTAAGAAAGCAAGGTATGGGGAAGTACTATGATAGCCATGGTTTAGATATTCTTTATGTTAGATTCTTGTTTATTTTTATAAGAATTAAAGCTTTGAATACCATGTGTTTGATGAAATGCCTCCAAGAATTAAGTAATGGTACATGGATGATACTTTGGCTAAGTAACTTAAAATAATGGTCATAATAAATAACTTGAATCCAATCTAGTAAAAAAGGAGAGTAAATAACTTAACCTTTGTATATTATGACTTTGTTTCAAAGAAATACTTGTTTTAATAATATCCTAAAAGTTCGCATGTTATTTTGTTATTTACTTGATATTTTACTAAAGTTTGTATGTTGTATATTAAATGGATGTTTTTATATTAAAGTTTATGTGATGTGTATGTTCTACTAAGTATTCTATGAAGTTCACCTGTTGTTGGAAATCTATATGGATTGTTATGGAATCCATGTGTTGCTGAGTGTTTCTATAAATCTATGATGAGTTGAGTTCTGTGCTGAATCTATGTTGAATAGTTAAAGCATATGAGAAATAAATTGGATATAAATGGTGAAGAAGAAATAAAAATAATTCATTGCATATTTCATCTGCATTTAATTACCTCAGAGAGGAGGTAATGGAGTGACCTCAAAAGAGGAGGTGTGTTAGATAGCTAAACTAAGTCCACGCGTTCAAAGGAGTTATGAACTAGGGGGTAGTTGAGACAGTGAGGACCACACCACCATGATGATCACATAGGTGGAGGTGACATTCCTATGCGCCACTGGGCTACCCTGACTGGATGGATAGGTTCGTTCCACTAAGAGAGGGTGGGGCTATCTTGACTATCGTACCATTTATTGAGAACCTGAGATCTCAGTCATGCATCATTCTAATCAAGAAATCATGCATATGTTATGTATTTATATATTTATTTCGACATATTATTTTGTTTCACTATGAATCTGTTGTGTTTATCTAACTATGTTTATCATATACTTACCCTATCTTTGTGTCTGTGGTTGACACCTGTGATGACCCCAATTTTGTTGGGCGAGCAGAGGAACAGTGAAATGTTAAGCTAAATGGTGATGGAGAAGCTTGGATGAATTGTGTTCTATGCTTGGTGTACTATTGTCTCTGAGGACATGAAATTTGTATTGAACTATTTTGGTTGTTGGTCTGTATTCGAACTATATTATGGTTTGTATCCGAATAATATTATTGTAATGGACTATATGATACTTTATTTTGTACTAAGAAATATTTAATGGTAACTATTTTATTTGAAGTATTATTGAAAGTTTGTTTTAAGAAATGAAGAAAAACAATTTGATAAAATAAATTTCTGTATAAAATAAGCGAAAAATTTTAGGCGTTACAAACAAGGTGCATCTACTTTTCGGTAGCCCATAACTTAAGAACTCCACAGTTTAACGTGCTTGACTTGAAGCAATTCTAGGATAGGTGACCTCCTGGGAAGTTTCTCAGGAAGTGTGTGAGTGAGGACAAAGCACGCTGAAAAGTCTTGTGTTGGTGTATGGGGACAGTCATTGATCCTGCAAGTGGTCAGGTGTTACAAGTGGTATCAGAGCAGGGCCTCTCTACCAGTATGGTGTGGTTTGAGGACGAACCAGGCAGAAGCTGGTGGGCATGTAACATCTCGAGCGCTGACGAGGGTGGGGAGTGATCGCCGGTGCAATGAGGCACAGACAAGGAGCGACTCTTAGCAGGCTTCCAGTGGGAGGGGTACATGAATGAATCGAATACACACCTGGACGAGAAGGATCCATAGGCTGTGCAGGTATGAGACTGTATAGTTAAGGATAACTTAAAAGGAAATAATAGGTACTACCTATACCAACAAGGTGCATCTACTTTTCGGTAACCCATAACTTAAGAACTCCACAGTTAAGCGTGCTTGACTTGGAGCAATTCTGAGATGGGTGACCTCCTGAAAAGTTTCTCAGGAAGTGTGTGAATGAGGACAAAGCACCCTGAAAAGTCTTGTGTTGGTATGTGGGGGCAGTCATTGATCCTGCAAGTGGCCAGGCATTACATCTAGCACAACCAAGAATTTTACAATTTTTAGCCATAAATAGTGACAAATTGTAAAAGATAGGAACACTTCACACTTAACCAAGAGGGGGGGTGAATTGGTTAGGCTTGGTAAATTAAAAATTCTTTTAACTAAATTAGAGTTGCCCTTAGGATCTTTATCACCTTTGAAACCAAGAATTCTTATTCAATCAAATGCTCAGCCCAAGGTATGCAATTGTACAAGATTAAATTGATAAACAAGGCAAGACAATCAATATATATGAAAATAAGCAAGCACGAATTTAAACTTAAGACTCAAGAAATTTATACTGGTTCACTTCAAACACTATGAAGCTACATCCAGTTTTCTTCCACTCAACACTAGAATGGAGTTCCACTATTGCAATTTTTTGTCTTACAAGTAATTACAAAGTCTCTCTTTATCAACCCTAGATAAAGTTCAGAAACCTAAAACATTATTAGGTTCTTAGAGACCAACCCACTGAGAATCCACTCAGCACACCCCTAGAGAAACCCTATCTCTAGATTACATGCAAGAAGCTCAATTACAATAGAAATTCAATTACAATTCAAAACAGAGTACAACCTCAAAGCTAAGGAAAGAAATCACCTGATGATCCAGTGAATAATAATGCATATGAATGAATGAATCAGGTTTAAAGATCAACACAAGACTCAGAACAACTCATTCCTTAAGCTTTGAAAAGAACTTTCTTGCTTCAAGAATCAATCAATAACCCATAAATGTTTTAATGTAAGCAAGAACTCCCAGAACCCAGAAATCCCCAAGAAAGTATTTAGAATGTTTTATGTTAGCTCAGAATTCGAAATTGGCAAGTTGCTTATCAAGCACAGTAGTGGTTCTATTTATAACAAACATTTATAACTGCCAATAATCGATTATTTATCATATGTAATCGATTAATTTGTTTAACAAAATTCTGGGTATGGGCAATGAACCAATTAATCGATTATTCCGTCATGTAATCGATTAACACAGTGAGTTCTAGAAAACTTGAAGTTCAGAATGTAACTCAAAATGCACTGTGTAATCGATTACCATTTTTTGTAATCGATTAAGACAAACAGCTTCATGAAACTAGGAACAGCCAAATGAACTATGTAATCGATTACGGATTTTGGTAATCAATTGTTGTATAACAAATAGTTAAGCAGAAGTTTATAAAGTAATCAATTACAAGTATTGGTAATCGATTAAAGCAGTGAGCTATGGTTTTCTATTTGGCCTCTGTAATCGATTACAGTCTATTGGTAATCGATTAAATGTTTATCAAGGCAGTTTATATGAAAACGAAGGTAAAATAATCGATTAATCCGATACGTAATCGATTACATTGTTCTTGAAGAGTTTTCCAAAAAGAGCTAAGAACAAAGTAATCGATTATATGCTTAGGTAATCGATTAGAATAGTGTAAAATAGTATTTTTCCAAAAACCTTTGTTTCAATTTAAACTTTAATCAAATTATCAAAACCTTGTGAATTCTATGACTCTAATCGAAAATCTAAATGAATGATATGAATGCAGTGCACTTGGATCACCAGAGATGCTTCTTTCTTAACAATTAATCATAAGTTATTCTTCAAGTCTTCAAGGCATGTTGAAAGTCCAAAACCAAGCATGATCTCTTGTCCATTCTTCAAGTGTTTTCTTTGAAACCAACACAAATCCCATTGAAATCAAAAAACAAAATTTACGAATTGTAAGATCTAGAAAAAAGAGGGAGGCTTACAAAATTGTCGGAAGGGACCAAAAAAAAATTGACCCAAATTTGAGAAACCAAAAAAAGATTAAAGTTTAAAAAATTGCATATCAAATAATTAAGGCTTAAATTTATTTTTATTCCGTGTAATTTAGCATTTTTTTGGTTCATGTAATTTGTTTGTTGGCTTTAGTCCTTGCAAATTATGTTTGTTTTGTTTTTCATCCTTAAAGAAGTTTTGATAGCGCTTTGAATATTGAAAAAAAATGCTATCTAAATTGTTTAAAGGACAAAAAAACAAAAATAATTTGTAAGAACTCAAACAAACAAAATATGCGGGGATGAAAGTAAAGAAGTGTTAAATATTGCAAGGACTAAAAAGTAAAAAGGTATTTAAATCTATAGTTAATTACATGTGTGTATTGTTGACGTGGATGTCGTTAGCCACATTAGCAATGAATTTAACGTTGTTAGTGATAAGGGACCAAAAATTATTGAATCTACAAACCTGGTTTTAATTATGACAAACCATTAGCAATGCAAATTATAAGAATGTTAGGATTGTGCGATGACTAACATTTTGCTTAAGTGTTTCAGTGTTAAATATTCTTAAGAAATAGATATGTACATGCATTCTAAGTTGCTCAAAATACTACTCAGAAAGGTTGTCTCAAAACTATTGTCAAGGGTAAGAGCCTCAGAAGATCTTTTGAAGCCCATATGCATGATGAATAGTGCTTTCCTACAAGTATCTGATCTTGGCAAAATACAAGACAACAAGGCCTTGCATAGAAGACATATCAAAGGTTACAAAAAGAGCATCGAACATCTAATAAAATTGCATTAGAGTCTACATTAGAATGATGAAGAACTTGAATCTAAGAACTAAACTTCAGAATGGTTTAAGGTTGCACTTCAAGGACAATATCTTGTCTTCCATATGCAGCCACTAAAGAAAGATGACTCATCAGAAGATTGAGGTTGGAGACATCACATCTCCTAAATTAAGCCACACATATTGAGTGCTCATGAGAAGATTGATGTTGAATCAATTCCAAATGCAACCAAGTTGAAAGCTGAAATTGTCCATAAGAAGATTTGATGTGTAACATCAGAATGGAAGACTAAAGCCATTATGTTGTCTAACCTTGGATAAAATACTAACACAACAACAATTGTTCCTTCAATTTCTTTTTATGAAGCAAGCTACTTCAGAATGTTTTGTGATGTGAATATGTGTTAATTATGATGAAGTAATGTTACTTTAGAAACCCATATCAGTTGTACTTCATCAAAATTTCTACTTCAGTTTGAATCTTTTCTCAGCTAACATTAGAATCACCATTTTGATGTATCTTCAAAATACTCATAAAAAAGCCCAAATGTCTATGTTATGTGTTGTTGTTGCCCCTATCATCCAATTACCTCTTGCCATCACCTAACCACCACTAACCAACCTGCAACCGCCAACTATTGTACCATCCCTCTCAACAAGTGTCCCACCACCTATTGAATCAACACCTCCACCACCACCAGTACAACCTCCTTCACCAACAAAAGTTCAAGAGTGACAATGATGTTGTGTCGTCATTTCTATTTTTGAACCCTTAGTCTTCTTGTTTATGACAAAAGAGGGAGAAGTTTAAAATAATTTTTGATATTGTAAAGTGCATCTTTTGATTAATGAAAATAGTTTTTGGGGAATTCTAGATGCTTGTTAAGTGTTTATTTTTGTTGTTGCTACATATATATGTTTGCATGATCATTCTTCATACTTATCTCTTTATTTTGCATTAAAGTTGTCAAACTCAGTAGGATTTTGTACATGTTTTACATATATATCTTCTCTATTTCATAACTCATAAGCATGCCTTACGATCTCTATCTTATCGTGATTATGTATTATCTCGGTCAAAACTTATATTGTTTGTCATCATAAAAAAAAAGGAAGATTGTTAGGTCTGGACAGTCCACTGATTATTGGACGACCTATCATATCTTAGATTTTGATGATTACAAGATTATAAATTATTGATGGACTGTGAGTTATTGTTAAGTGAACAGTACCTACTTTATAAAAGAGCTCACTTATTATTCAATCATCTTCTACAACTCTAGTAAGTATGTGTCCACTCACAAGTGGAAAATAGTTTTGGTAAGATATATTCAGCATCTAATGTGTCGCTAAATTAACCACCTTGATTATTATTAAAACTAGTGTCCAAATACTAAGTTGTTTTAATACGCGTCCACTGGACTTAAATCACTTATATGCTTATTTTAAATCCTCATAAGTGATGTCCAACAAGGTACTAAAGGACAATGTTAGCTACATAGGGAAGTGCATGGTCATGCTTTTCAATTTTCAATTTTGTCTCTCTTTATTTGAATTGATAACATTTGAATTTAAGAAAAGGATAGAATAGAATGAAATAGAAGGAATTTGCAGAATATTCTTCAAGGGTCACTTTCATCACGGAAGAGGAGCACATGCAGTTGTTTGTACTTTTATTCCTATCCTCGCCATTCATAGTATGCCATGTGATTTTGTCTCTAACTATGAGACGACAGTCATATCAAGGCTCAGTACTAATCTTGTAACGGACCCTACATTGAAGTCTATAAAAAACGTCTCCTACTTAATAAATGAATGTGAAAAATGAGCACAAGTTCTTTAAAGTGAAACTCTGCTAAATTAGTGGATGACATACTCAACACTTAATATTTTCATCCTTTGCTAAGAAAATTTTATTTGTATTTGATCTTAATTGTTTATCCACTCTTAGAGTGTTATTAAATCATTGTATTCATTCAAACTTCTATCTGTGAAAGCTAGGAGTGACTTAGTGTTAAACAATACTTGGGTGTACTTAGATTGTTTCTATAATATGTGTAGAATTTCCTAACCCAACAAAGTATCCCAAACTATTTGAGTATGTTTCAACTTATATAGTTCATGGTCCATGTGGTTGCACCATAAAAAATTCCCTATGTATGAAAGATGGATGTTCAAAATATTTTCCTAAAAGGTTCACATTATCCACCTCTGTTGACATTGATGGTTATGCAGTTTATTGATGAAGGGACACATGGATATCGATTATTCTCAAGGACATTGTACTAGATAATGGATTCATGGTTCCTTATAATCTGCTACTGCTAATGAAATACAATTCTACATTAATAAGGGTGTTAATAAGGTGGCAGTGGCAATTGAAAATGAACCTGGTGAATTGGATAAAGCGAATGATGATGATGAAATCAAACTGTATTATGATTATAGGTATCTTTCACCATATGAATCTATATGGTGTATATTCTTTTTTGATATTCGTCTAAAGTGGCCTTATGTCCATCATTTAAGTTTTTACTTGCCACATCAACAAACGGTTTTGTTTTGAGACAAAAAAACACATTGATAATGCATGTGCTAGAAATGTTGGGAAGAAAATAGGTTTTCTTGCATGGATGGAGACAAACTCTAAATGTCAAGAAGCACGATTTCTTACATTTGTTGAGTTCCCAGAATCATTTGTATATGACACTAATGAAGATGAATGGTATCCACATCAAAAAGGTTTTTCAGTGGGTAGACTTAACAATTATCCCCAAGGTTATGGTGAATTATTCTACTTGAGATTGTTATTAACGATTGAAACTAGATGTACATCATAAGTGACTTGCAAACTACCAATGGCGTAACTCATGATTCCTTCTGAGATGCTTGTAGTGCACTTGGGTTGTTGTTCAATGACAAAGAATTCGTTGATTGCCTTATAGAAGCTTAAATTTTTGCTTCAAGGCAATATCTATGCAGATTATTTGTTAGCCTATTACTATCCAATGCGATATCTAATCTAGTATACGTATGGGAAAGACGTGGCTTATATTACCATATGGCATTTTACATATACGATGAAATTAATTGAATTGTCTAGGTATTTTATTTTGTATTTTAAATTTACTCACACATTTACATTTCAATCTTAATCTTTCAAAATTATTTTAAGTATTTATTTATAGATTAGATTAACACTGAGTTTAACTTGAAAAAGATGTGCATTTAGAGATTAAGAAGGTATTAATCTATAACGGTAAATCTTTGAACAATTTTAAGGGCATGTCATTTCCTAATGAGCATGATACTACTCAATTTGAAAATATGTTTTGTTTATAAGTTAAATTGTGGTTGTCATGAGATGAAAGTTCTCCATTCTTATTGTTTCCAAAAGTTAAACACTGGACAGAAGAATGATCATGATTAAATATGGAATTCTTGCTTTCATTATTATCAATATTTTAGTTATCTTGCTTTCTAAATAGAATTCCATAATTTTTTATTTTATAGGGTGGGAAGATCCAGGCCATGATTAGAAAACCCATGATGAGGAAATTCAGGAGATTAATTTCGAAAAATAAAGTTTATGTCATGAATTTCTTTGGTGTTATTGGAAATAATGGTAGTTATTGTGCAACTGATCATAAATTTAAATTACTATTTCATGCTAAAACATCAATAGCCAGATGTGAAGATATGAATGTTCCATTAAATAACATTAATTTGATGTCTTCTGATGCGATATTCAAAACAAGTGGTGAATTTGACTATCTAATAGGTAACTAAATGATGGATAATAGTTATTGAATTGCATATTATGAGCAACTTTATTGATGCATAAAATATTAAAATAGTCATTAAAATATGCATATATTATGGGTCTTTTATCAGTTAGTTTCTGTTGAAAAGGTTTATGAAAAGGATGGTAAGAGCTCTAGAAGGATCCAACTAGAAATTACATATGACAAGTGAGTCAATATAGTGTTATCTCTCCATGTACTATATATTATTAATTATAATTATATTAATATGGTTTCCTTTGTGTCCCGGGTTACTATATAATGTGAATTATTTGGTGACTATGCCGATATAATTAAGGGTAATATGGTTGACCATCATGACGAGCTACCAATGATAGTTTTACCGTTTATAAAGATTAAAGCATATAAAGGTGTGCGAAAAAGACAAAGATATAATTTTCTATCAACTAATAATTTTATTAAACATTACATTTATATCATATTGTATTAAAGCATAAAAAGGCATGTGAAAAACAAAAGAAATAATTTTCTATCAACTAAATAATTTAATTAGGCATTGCATTTTATATCATATTGTATTACTTATTGTAGGGGAACTGGTGGTGTAGAATGTTATGAACATGTCTAAAGTATTATGGCATCCCTTGACCGAACAAAAGTGAATTACTTGGATAGAGGTTTACCTTATTATCATATTTATCAAGTTTTCACAAATGCTTATTATTGATAGTAAAAGTGTTAAAATATTTGGTTAATAAATGCATATATTTAACTTAAAGTTGTAACAGGTGCATTCAAATTTGATTTATTGCTAATGGAATTGAAACCAAAGTTCCAATTTTTGTCATTGGAGAAAATGTGCGTTATGCACCTATGAAAGATTACTTTATATCCATGTATCCATGGAAGACAATTACTCAGTTGCATGTCTTAGAGGAGGTTTTTATTAACATAATATTGATATATATATATATATATATATATATATATATATATATATATATATATATATTAATTTTTCCCAAGTGATATTACAATTGGATACAGTTCTTTTTTACTAATCTAAGCATTAGTTATTTAGGGTTATAATTATAAGTTTTTTTTTAATCTAGGATGGGATATTCATTGTTTTGGCTTCTACTCTCTTGGTTATTAATATTGATAAGTGGTGTTATTGTGTGTGTGTGTGTGTGTGTAAATACAACTGTGTAGTAACTAAGGACTCTAGAATATAATTTTTCCAAGGTTATCAAGTCAATGTGACTAATACAACCCATATGTATTACACTATTATTTTAAGTTAATGTCCTAATATATATACACACATACATTTATATAATCGTAATTGTTGTGGTGTGTGATAATGACTTGTTTTCCTTATTTAGGTACAAGTTGAAATTGGAAGTGTTTAATGGGTTTAATATAGCTACATTTGTTCTATTTAACATTGATTTTGTCAAAATCCTAGATATTTCTTGTGTTGATTTGCTAAACGAGAAAGAGATTTACTCTATTGTACAACCTTTATACTAATTTTTCATATATTATTTGTATAAACGATGTAATAAGGTTACTCCCTTATTTGTTACGCTAAATGAAAATGAATCAAATTATACGTTTTGATTTGATGATTCATTTAAAGTTAAAAGGTTTTGCGTCTACCATGAGTTCATTTAAATTAGAAGGACCAATACTCACACCCACGAAGGTTAGATTTTTTAACATAAATTATATTTCATATTATTTATATATATATAATCATTATTTAAATATTTAAACTAATTAATTTACCTATCATTTTTATCTGCGATCGATCTACATTTTTCAATCAATTTGACAGTCTTGAACAACGTGACCTGGATTCGAATGTTAGGTATGTTACAAATTGATATGATATTGTATATCTTGAAGAAGATGATGTGGTGAAGCATAATTCTGGGTAATTTGAATTGGAAGCTTATCTAAACCAAGAGATCCACTGTGTGAACTTAGACAATCCACCACCTAAACCAATTAGTAAAAAGAGTGGAATCCTATCTGACAATGGGAGTACCATTCATCTCAATGAGGATTTGATGAGTTGCAAGAAGTGTTTGAGGTTTACGGCTGTTAAACTTGTAAAGCCCTAAGCACTATATTGCAAGGGAAAAGTCTTTATGTATTACCTCTTGTATTTGCAATATATATGTTTATGTTAAGCTACTATCCTTCTTCAATAAGTTTTCATGCCTTTCTAATTATTCAACAAGGTTGTATAACCACTTTTATTTAATGCCACTACAAGAAAAGTGTTAATGTCTGATGGAATATTACCAACGGATCCAAATCTGTTGGAAAGGTTAGAATTATTGACAAATTTTTTCGACAAAAACATTTCCAACGGATTTTGGTCTATTGGCAATATGAACTTTTTTCAATAGAATTTTTAAATATTTATTTGCAATATAAATTTATCAACGGGTAGGAAAAGTTAGCATTACCAAGAAAGTTTTTGTCAGTAATAAAATCTATCGGTAAAAAATAAAATCCATCAAAAAAAGAAATAGGACCCATTAAATGTTGTTAAACACATAAGCTAATAAAAAAATTGTTAGACACATAATCATATTTGAATTATTAATGTTGTCAAATATAATGATATATATTATTAATTATTTTTAATTTATTATTGATTAAAAAGGCTTTTAAGATATATTTTTAAAAATTAAATATATATTAATATAATATATAATATATAAAATTCAGATAAATTGATAAATTGATATATAATATATAATTAAATATATACAATTTTAAATCAATTATATAAATATTTAATCTTTATATATATATA
>CM023959.1:15927936-15949976 GCA_013407115.1 Glycine latifolia | reverse complement strand
TATGTATGTATGTATGTATGTATGTATGTATGTATGTATGTATGTATGTATATAAATTAAAAACCTCCCTTGATTCACATATTTGGTTTTTTGAATATATTAAATATTTTTACTTGAATATTAAAGAAATATTTTTTTTGCTCCCACTTGAAGAAAAAAAAATCTAGATCTACATGCCATTGAATTCATCATGAAATATATCATTCCTAGTCCTAGAGATGAGAATAGGCCAAGATACTTACAGTGGCCTATTTAAAAGTTAATATGTTTAGTTAAAAGATTAGGTTTGGGCTTGTAAAAAAAGAATATTTAGTTAATTAATAGGCTAGGGTTGAACTCTTTGAAAAAGTCTATTTAGATAATGAATAGGCTAGACTCATTAGACTTATAAAAAAGTCTATTACGCCTAAGAGGTCATAAAGATGTAATTGTATGGAGACATTAACATGGTTAATTTTAAAAAGTAGCTAGGTTAGACTAAGTCAGGCCGAAAAAAAGGTCAAGTCAGGCCAGCCTAAAAAAACTCTGATAGATGGCTAACCTAAGGCATAATTACTAAGCAATGTAACACTAATGATTGTTATGACCCAATAAGACCAAAGTATAACACTGATGATTGATTATGACCTAATAAAGTTCAAGTGTAACACTAATAATTATTAATACCTAATAAGACCCAAGGATAATTTACCAAGACACAACTAGATCCAAATGTAATATTTATGATTATCTAAGGCCCAATAAGACCCAAATGCAATATAGATGATTAACGAAGACTCAATAAGGCCTAGGTGTAGTATTAATGATTTGCCAATACCCAATAAGGCTTAAGTGTAGTACTAATAATTGATCAAGACCCAAAAAAGGCTCAAGTATAACATTAATGATTGGTTATGATCCAATAAGACTGAAATGTAATACTAATGATTGAGAAATGGGTCAAGAATACACTAATGATTGATCAAGGCCTAAGAAAACCTAAGAGTGTAACACTAATGATTGATCAAGTTCCAATAAGACCTAGGTGTAATTTTACTCGTAGAAAAATGAGTTGAGAAAACTCAAAGAAAAATAACTTTATCTATTTTAAGTAAGTCCAAACATAGAGAACAGAAAATGCAATTAGGCCTTTTTAATTTAATTATCTAATACCTACATATTTTCATGTTGGTCACACGTACAAGCACTCTTAATCAAGTTGGTCAATGGGTTCAAGGCTTTTTTTTTCCAATGCCACTCGCTTAAGTTAATTATGCATAAGACGACTAAATTACTAACACCATTTATTTATATATCCAAATCACTAACGCTCTCCGAGTATTGAAATCTATTATTGCATTATTGTTACATTATCAATTATGGTTATCCTGCTTCATATTCAAACAGAGTGCTTAAAAAGCAACATATTTCTTAAAAGAAATGCTCTGACTAGTTGTAATTATAGTTTTTGCTTTCTATGAATGCAAATTGTGTCACCAATGCATTATTTTTAGTTTTTTCAGTTGTGTTTTTGCAATTTTTCAGGATTTCAAGTCAAAGCTCGATTTTACTTTTTGATTCTCTTAGTTTATTTTCCTTTCCCTTTCATTCTAGGAATCAAATCTAATAACCATTGACGTTCAACAACTTACTTATTGTATTTGCTTCAAAGGTAATCTCATTCCCTTTCTTTCTAAACTAGTGTAGAACCCGTGTGTACTCATGGACTACTGTTATTCGCGTTGGTTTGTTTATTTTGGATTTGGTTAATTAAAGAATATTGTTGTTAAGGTTATGATAATAAGTATTGTTTATAAGATGATAATATATCATGAAAGCTAAGCATTAATTCAAGATAAAGGAAAAATTTTGAAATTGAGTGATTGATGTAAATTTGTCACAAAGATAAACATTAATTGATTAATTTAAGTTTAGAGCAATAAAGTAGTTGTTTCAGTAGTTTTGAGTGTGTTATTTTGAAACAATGATTATATTAATTGTCCTATAAATAAAAATTTAATAATGTTATTCCATGGAGATCTAATTTTCTATTTTTTATTGATTAATTAAATTATGGAATATATGAAACACCCTGAAATTTCGATAACTTAATATATATGTGTGATGTATTCCTTGTATTATTTGATTTATTTATTAATTAGGATTAGTTGAAATGTTATGTGAATTATCCATGTGTCATTGCTTGATGTAGATGTCAAGTATGTGGAGTTTGTTCGAGCTGGGTTATAATTGAGCTATTTTGAGTTTGACCTAAAACATATTTTAGTAAAATCATAATTATCGATTGGTTGACCGTTGGATCATTTTCAAATTGTAAAGGTGGGTTCCTAACCCACATATAAAATGTTTGCCCGTTGGGATTAGCGAAATAACATCTGTAGAGTGAGATAATAATTTTTCACTGGAACAAATATTTTAAAATTTGGGCAGCTCGCCCAGGTGAATTTTTGAAGGCTTTTTGGCTCGCTTGGGAGAGTCAAGTCGGTGTTAAATACGTCCAGTAGCCTCCAAATTACGAAAATGGCTTCCTTCTTCCTCCAAAACAGCTCCCAACCTCCCTTCCCTTCCTCCTCCACCACCCACAGCCACCGGAGACCACCACGAGGCAGTGCCACTTGCTGTTGGACCATCGCACGAAGAGGAACACTTTAATCAAAGCGAAATCTTCTTTCTTGGTTTGTTTGAGGTAACCTTGGTTTCTTTTGTCTTCTCCTAGCTAGTTTACTCTTTTATTAGTGTCTCTTGTGTTTTGGGTATCATTTTTTTAGAGTTTTAGACTTCCTTTGAAAAACCCTTTGAAAATGAGATGTTGTAAAAGTCTCCTTTTTATGAAATTGATGTCATTTATGTGGTCCTTGTTGAACCCCAGTCACATTAGTGTGATCAGAAGTTCAAAATGATGTCTTTTGATGTAAACTCCCAAAACACCCTTTTAGCCCCTTTTTTATTTGAGTGGGTATTTTACCCCAAATGTTAATATTGATCTTACCTTGGAAATCTATACTAAATTGTCTTCGATTTGGTATATAGAGCTCTACGTTTGGACGAAAACACGCGTATTGAAGGATCCCCAAAAATAACACTGTGAGATTTTAACCGGAGAACTCCCAGTTAGGTAAGGAAAGTTAATTATTCAGTTATAGTTTTGGTACCATAGTTGGGGGCTAGGGAGTCCAACTATGAGGATATCTATCTGTCCTTGTTGTGTGCTAGTTTTCAAGAAAAGTTATGTTTTAAACAAATGGAATGTGATATATCTATCATTGATGTATGCTTGTTCCTATTGTGTGCTCATTTTCAAGAAAAAATGTGTTTTTAACTAATGGGATGCGATGAATTTGTTATTGATGGATGAAAGTGTGCATGATGTTGTTATTGTAATTGATTGGATTTTTGGGAAAAGTCTTAATTACAGAGGAGACTCGGCACAAAATTTGATAATATGTTTTCCTATTTAATTCTTTATTAAATCTTTAAATAGGCATAAGAGTGTATTTTCTATATTGTAGTCATCCTCTTTAATTTAGAATTTTCCTAAAATACCAGTCTCGTGGTAATATGGATTGTGGATGGATGAGGTGATATTGATGTCATTGATAATGTTGATATGAGATGTTATTGATGTGTTGTGATGATTGAATGAGATAATGATGATGTGTTTGATGATGTATAAATGATATAATGATGATGTGGTTTATGATGTTTAAATGAGGTGATGATGAATTGGTTGTTGATGTTGAAATGAGATGATGATGAATTGGTTGTTGATGTTGAAATGAGATGAGTTTAATATGTATGATGCTGATATTGAAATGTGTGATGTGGATACACATGAATACCATGGGAGGTGCCTGATTGGATAACCTTGCGAGGGTGAGTTTACGAATTTTAAGCATCCTAAGAGAGAATGAGACTGTTTAAAATTTTGGTCCCTAGCAATCCATAGTCAGTGCATTGATGGTGCATATGGTTGTATATTATGTATGTCCATGTGGGGCACATTGACTGGTTGGATAACCTTGCGAGGGTGGGTTTATGAATTTTAAGCATCCTAAGAAAGAATGAGGTTGTTTAAAATTCCGGTCCCTATGTATCCATGGTCAGTGTATCGGTGATGTTGTGTATGTACATGGGGGGTGCATGACTGGATAACCTTGCGAGGGTGGGTTTACGAATTTTAAGCATCCCAAGAGAGAAAGGGATTGTTAAAATTTCGGTCCCTATCTATCCATGGTCATTGCATTAATGGTGCCCATGTTCATACTTCATATTTCATGGATGGAAATAGAATTGTGGCAGTAAGTACGGGCGTACTAGGGGGCATCACTCTGTTTGGAACTCCCTTGTGACTCAGGACTGATCACCATGGGGAGAGCGACCAGTGCACGATAGGGTGACCTCGACGAGCTACTGCATCATTTTCCTAATAGAGACTATTTCCATGAGGATGGTACCATATTGCATGTTGAGTGATGAGTCAGATGCATACATCATTCTGAACATGATTGTTTGAGTTGTGGAATGCATTGGATGATTGTTTTTGTTGAATGTGTAATGGAATTATAGGTTGTCGAGTGTGTATTGGATTGATGGACTTTTGGTAATGATAGTGATTGTTAATGTTGTTTCCTTTCCAATTGTTGTTATCTGATGCTTGTTGATTTTATATAATAAACTCACCCTTGCTTTGTTGTACCGTGTGGTTGGTACATGTGATGATCGCAAACCCTCGTTCGTGTGAGCATATGAGCAACAATAGGTGATCTTGGAAGAAGATCTTCTTTTTGTTGAAGCTGCCAAGCCAACGTGATGACGTTGGAATTTCTTTCGGAAAGAGTTGTGTTTTGTCAATCAACTCTTTCATAGTTAGTCCCTTGATTCTTTTTGTAAACATGTATATTTTTAGGTGTAAATATATGTAAAAATAAATTAAGTTCTAAACGTATGCATGATAAGTACTGATTTAGTATATGTATACATATGTATTCAATTATTGTAATTGTATCGTGTGTACGATGATTGTATTATTGCGAAAAACTTACTACCATTTTCATAATCAAATTAACAGGATTTTCATTAAAATCTGAATTTGCACGATTAAGAGTTAGTGATATCGTAGCAACGAGACGGGTCGTTACAATATACATCATTATCCTCAAATATTTTAATTATAATGTCTATTATTATTCATTCAATAATTTCAATCATGTGTTTTAATTATGAATTTTAATATTTTGGATCATGCACTGTAACATTTGATTTAGTATTGCATTTCTAACACTTGATAATCAAACAATATCATATTATAATTTCTTAAAACTATAAAAAGTTTAATAATACCCAACATTAGTTATGTCTATTACATGTTCTATTGTTCCATATCACCACTTAATAACATACACCATAACAATACGACAACATTATATTAGAACTATAAAAAAACACAAACATAAATTGTTTAACAAATGTAGCTTGGATGAGGTGTGAGTGAGGGTTGTTTCATTGTTATGGACCACCGCTTAGTTAGCAAAAGAAAATCATGACAACTACAACATCTAGAACCATATTACTAAACAAAAACTAATAGATTCTATAGTTCAGTCCTTTTTTATTTGTTTCCTACACTTAGTAGCTGATTGTTGAGTTGCTACAAATTGTTCAGAAAGGGAATCATCTGGCATGTCCTCCTCTGAACCACGTTTCGTAGGAGTAACAAGAAGAGTAGTTTGGAGTCATTATGTGTATAGCATCAGGAACATTATTAGTAGTAACTGATGAAGATTGCTAGATAACAATTAAAATAAGTATTTATAAACACTCCATAATAAAATAAGCATAGATAATAATGATAACTCACAGTATAATTTTCGACAGAATCATGTTCATTTGAAGCGGGTGGTTGAGATTTAGATGTACCCTGTAATCATGTATTAGGAAAGAACATTATATTGGTAAATAGGTTAAGTATAATAATATAAGGAGTTAATGATTTAAATACCTCCTCATTTGAGAGGAAATCCAAGATAACTCTCATTATAGTCGGGTCATCAAATATTTTCTGTACATATGAATTCCTGTATTTGGGTTGTACCCAAACCTTGAATGTCAGGATATGACCCAAGACATTATGTAGTGCGTCTGGAAAGATATTAACATTTTTATCACCACCCTTGCACACAAAAATTCAAAGACATAAGATTTAGTGAATTATAACATAATCAAGACTAGCAAAATAATAAGTAATCGTGTTGTTGAATGACCTACATCAACATCATTTGAATTATTTCTTGAGTAATCTTCCCTATAAGGTGCAAACATTGTTGATCCCATAAGACAATATTAGAGTTATGTTTGTTATGATACACTATGACTTCCAGTCTATACCTATTGTTAGACTTTTGGCAAGCGTACCAATTTGTCGTTGTAAGTTACAAAATTTATAAAAGTTCGTCTCCACAGGGACTTGTGCTACTCAATTAATCCAAATAAAACTTAACAGTTGAATAGTTATGTACAACGAGTATGGTCGAATTTTTTTTATGGTTTTACGGAAATAACGAAAGATTACGGAAGCTAATAAAATGATTTTAATTAACTAAAGAAAAGCGTAGGATTTGGATTTCATCATTCATACATTGGTATCCAATTAATATTACCATGCAATAATCATTATCTATCCTTATTGATGCACACTAAGTTAACCTCGAATCGATTCCTCGCAATCGAGTTCTAAAGATATTTACCGAATATCGATCCCTCGCATACAAAGTAAATATCCCAGCATTAAGATTTATAATCGTGTGCTTTTATGCAATCAAAACGGTACGCCCTATTCCTAGCGATTGTAACGTAATGAGTAAAATTATTTAGTTCAAATCCTAAGAGTACTTTCCAGTTAAACTTAGAATCTAATTTCATGAAACTAGTGATCAAGTAGAATCAAGCATTAAGAACGGAATAAAATTACCAATAATAAAAAGAAAAGACTTATGCATAAATAAATATTAAAAGAGATACTTAAAAGTAGAAGATTATATCCAATCCATAAGAGAAACTAACCAAGCATGGAGAGAACCTCCTTAAGAAAAAAATTGATGAAGGGCCCCATCACCGCTTCTTTCCGGCAGAGTCTCCACACTAAATCTCACTTCTCTCACTTTCCTAACTACCTAATACTACTATTTACTACAAAAAAAACTAAGAAAAAGCTTGAAAGAAGCAAGGAGGAGAAGAAATTTGAGTTGAAGAAGTGATGAAATGCCTTGGGGGTGCTTGGGTATTTATAGGGGCTGGCCTGGTCGAGTTTGGTTGCCCAGGCGAGAAATTTTAGTTCATTTTAGTCGCCCAGGCGAGTTAATAGCCCACTTGCACGTCCACTTGGCCCACTTGGAGGCCCAATTGCAGCATCCACTCGCCCAGGCTAGCAATTTACACTATATTCACTCGCCCAGGCGAGTTAAAACACCTGCTGGAGAGTTCTTTTTGGGCCTTTTGCTAGTTGCACCTCCCTATTTGCTTTCTTCGTCTAGATTTGCTTGCTTTTTGTTTTCGGAAGCCCCGGAAATCCTCGGAATCTATCAAAATACAAAACATGTTGGATTAATCTTCCGAAATATGACAAATGACATGTATACAAGCAATATGAGCTATTTAACTAGGTTTAGGGTAAGTTTATGATAAAAGCTTATGAAATCAAAGGATAAGTGCCTTTATTTAAAACATGATTTTAACTGAATTAGGGCACTTATCACCTATCCATTGCATAGAACCGTGGAAAAACATCAAATCAACAAAATCTTTTAAAGGGAAAAAATACAGAGGAAAAACCATAATGGGGAAAAAAATTAAAGAAAGTTAATACACAGCCAAGTCTAAGTAGCAAAATACCTTAACAGACTTTTGTCATTGTATATTCCACACAAACATGTAAAAGGGTCATCAAGCATTAGAGCAATTTTGTTACACCTATTGCAAGCTGGGTAACACCGTCCCTAATTATGTACACTTATTTTCCCAATTGTCCCAATAGTGGCATCAACGATATCCTTCAAGTTTGAGAAGAAAAAAAGTGATGGATCAACCCAAAACAAATATTGGACCGAATGTCCAAATCTAATAAGCATATCAATTAAAAAAAGAAAAGCACATAGAACTATGCATAGTTCTGGCCTCATTGATTTGAGTTAGACTCTTGATCTCATCTTTATAGAAGAAATTGTCTTTCTCTGAGTACTGAGATGATCCAGAAGATTGGGAAAGACTTTGATCCTTTGCTAAAGAGTTTAGTGCTAGAACACCAATAGGTAATCTAACACCAATGATACAATCCAATAATAATTAGCTTTTAATTAATATGTGAAGTACTTTTTTTTCCCAACAAGACAATCTATCTAAAACAAAATTATTAAACTAAACCTTTCTTTAAAGGACTCTATTTCAGGCAGTGAATCATTAATAAACAACTTCAAACCCAGCCATGTATTGTTTATCGATGTTGGGTAAATTTCTATTGCAACGACCCGCCTCGTTGCTACGATATCACTAACTCTAATCGTGTGAATTTCAAATTTTAATGAAAACTCCATTAATTTGATTATGAAAATGGTAGTAAATTTTTTGCGATAATATAATTATCATACAACGGAACAAATACATAAAAGAATACATATGGATGTACCTTTAAAACATTACATATCATTCACGTTAGGACATAATCTATTTGTATTTACAAATATTTACGTCTGGAATTACATGACCAGCAAAACAAATCAAGGGACCAACTAAGAAAGAGTTTATTAAAAAAACACAACTCTTTTTCAAAAAGAGTTCCAACGTCATCACATCGTTTTGATGACTCCAACCAAAAGAATCTCTCTCCAGAGTCACCTAATGTTGCTCATCTGCTCACACGAACGAAGGTTCATGATCATCACAAGTACCAACCACACGGTACAACAAAAGCAAGGGTGAGTTTATTATATAAAACCCCGCAAGCATCAGATAAAAACAATTGGAAAGGAAACAACATTAACAATCACAATCATTACCAAAAATCCATCAGTCTAATACACACCCGACAAACCAATCATCCAGTTCATTTCACAACTCAAACAATCATACTCAGAATGATGCATGCACCTGATTCCACTCTAACCATGCAATGTGGTACCATATCCAGGGAAATAGCCTCTCACAGGAAAATGATTCATCGCCTATCAGGGTTGCCCCATCGTGCACAGGCCATTCTCCCCCACAGTGATCAACCAGTGGCGCACGGGAATTCCTAACCTGACGACCCCTTAGTACCTGTGTTTTCAGCCCACAGAAACCCATAGGTACGTGCATGCCTTCATTCTATTTCCATCAATGCAATATGAAGTATGAAACATGAGCACCATTAATGCATGACCATGGCCAGGAACAAATCCTTCCCCACAAGGATGACCAATCATGCACCCCCATGCATATACATAACATACCACCATGGGCACCATCAATGCATGACCTAGCTAGGAACAAATCCTTCCCCGCAAGGATAACCAGTCATGCACCTCCCATGGGTATCCATGTATATCCACATCATACAATGACAATGATGGGCACATCAATGCATGACCCGTCTAGGAACAAATCCTTCTCCGCAAGGATAACCATTCATGCACCCCATGGGTGTCCATGTATATTCATATCATACAATGACATTGTTCACATCAACATTATCTCTCATCAATGTCACTATCAACATCCACATCACATCATCTCAATAACATCATCATACATATCAAACTCATCTCATTTCAACATCATCAACACATCAACATTATCTCATTTTAACATTGTCAACCACATCATGATTATCTCATTTAAAGACCACCAACCACATCAATAACATCTCAATTTCAATATCATCAACATCATTTTATTTCAATATCATCATCATAAACATCAATATTCAACATCATTAACTATATCAACATTATCTCATTACATCATCATCAACCCAATCAATTATCCCATTTCAACATCATTTCATTCATTCACAATCCATATTACCATGAGGCTGGTATTTTAGGAAAATTCTAAATTAAAGAAGACTACAATATAGAAAACACACTCTTATGCCCATTTAAAAATTTACTAAAGAATTAAATAGGAGGACGCATTATAAAATTTTGGGCAAAGTCTCCTCTGTAATTAAAACTTTTCCCAAAAATTCAATTATTACAACAACAATATCATTCACAGTTTTATCCATCAACAAGTCAATTCATCGCATCCAATTAGTTAAAAACACAATTTTTCTTGAAAACGAGCACACACAGGAGAAACACACATCAATCATAAATGCATTGCATCCCATTAGTTAAAAACGTAGTTTTTCTTGAAAACCAGCACACAGCAAGGACAAGCAGTTATCTTCATAGTTGGGCTCCCTGGCCCCCCAACTATGGTACCAAAACTATAACTAAATAATAAACTCCCCTTACCTAACTAGGAGTTCTCCTGTTAAAACTTCTCAATGTTGTTTTGAGATCCTTTAATATGCATGCTTGTTCGAATGCAGAGCTCTATATATCAAATCAAAGATAATTTAGTATAGATTGCAAAGGCAAGGTCAAAATTAACATTTGGGGTCAAATACCCACTCAAATAAAAAAAAAGGCTAAAAGGGTGTTTTGGAAGTCCACATCAAAAGACATCATTTTCAAATTTCGATCACACCAATGTGACAAGGGTTCAACAAAGATCACAGAAATGACATCTATTTCATAAAAAAGATCTTTTACAACATGTCATTTTCAAAGGGTTTTCAAAGGAAGTGGTAAAACTCCCACAACAGTATCCAAAATGGAAGAGACACTAAGAGAAGCTTAAACTAGCTAGGAGATGACAAAGGAAACCAAAATTACCTCAAAGAAATCAAGAAAGAAGGATTGGAGGCTTCGTTATCTACCAAAACTTCGAGATGAGTTTCAAAGATTCCGCTCTGATTAAAGTATTCCTCTTCGTGCGGTGGTCCAATGACAAGCGGCGGTGCCTTGTTGTGGTCACTGATGGCCATGGCTGGTGGAGGAGGAGGGGGAGGGGGTTGGGTGGCTTTTCGAGGAAGAAGAAAGCCATTTTTTGAGTTTTGATGCTACTATACGAATTTATCATCGCCTTGACTCACCCAGGCGAGCCAAAATGTCTGCCAAAATTCGCCTGGGTGAGCTGACCCAATTTTAAAATTTCTACTTATGTGAAAATTTAATTTCTCACTCTTCAGATATGTGGGTTAGGAACCTACCTTTAAAATTTGAAGGCGATCCAATGGTTAACCAATCCATAATGGTGATTTTATTAAAACAGGTTTCGGATCAAACTCAAAATCACTCAATTTCAACGCAACTCAAACAAATTCCACATAACTTGACATATACACCAAGAAATTGCACATCGATAATTCACATAACATTTCAAATAATCTAAACTAATCAAACAATCAAATAACAAAAGAAATACATTAGACATCTATTTTCAGTTATCAAAATTTCAGGCCGTTACATCTACAGTAACATTAAAGGAAATCAGGAATCTACCAAGATTTAAAAATTTAACCTTGAGCCTATTTGATTTTAGCATGTGTCAATAAAATTATAACAGTAACCAAAGCACTTGTTTCCTTTACATAATTCAATAGTTACAAACAGTAGACATCCCAAAGAGTACACATAATCGTTTGATCATTGTCAATAATAAACATAACTAATTATGGAATACTTAATTGAGTTCAACTAAGGATAGAATCAACACAAATATAGCTCAATTACCTTTGATCCTTCGTGATGAAAGATATCCTCTTTAGGTTACCATTTATCCGGTGAAAAGTTATATGATGCAAAACACCAATAACATCTACGCAAGAAAATCAAACCCCAAAAAAATCAATTATTCAAAAATTTTACAAAAACATAAATCAACTAACAAACACACTTTTAGAATATTCAAAGGGAAAAATGTAATTTATAACTAAACAAAAGCACAAAAAAATGGTGTAAAGAAAAAAAAATAAGGATTACCAACTAAGAGACCGCGTCGATAATTTCCAACAATAATATCATCATACTTAACAAATTCATAAGACTTGAAAGGAATATCATCCATTTCTTGCTCAATAATAGTGATGATGGCTGTGAAAACTAATTTATAAGGGTGAAGACAAACTTTGTATTGTCCTTCCATTAGGAACAATTTTAAAGTTATGAATCATATAAGTTTGATTCTCCTTAAACATGAGTTTCCATGTGTTTAATTGTTCCTTCTTTACAATCACATGTATTTTATCATCCTATGAAAACAGAAGCACCAAGTAAAAAAAATGCATATTCATATTAAATTAGATAAGAAATGACAGTGAAATTAGTAGGACAACATTCTTATCCATTATAACCATCTCAGCTTGTTCAGCTTTGTCTTTAGTTTCAGAAAACCAAAGATCGATAATCCTGACAGCAAGTTTAAGTGTCTCCTTCATGTTATCAATGTTCTTAATGAAATATGTACTACTTTCCATTTCTATCAAGCACGTGAATAGAACAAAGTTAGGTAATGATAAATTTAAATAAAAGTCAAAGCACTTTATCCGGATATCCTAACACTAATGCCACAGTTGAATATGAACACCATACTTGGACTTAACATTATGTTAAAAAATTAACAGGGATAAATTACATATATAACATGAATAAAATAATTTGGCAACAAACAAATCGAATTTAATGTATTATGGAGCAGAAAAAAAATGCAGACATGCATATGATAAAATCACCAAAAAATGTGAAAATCGCAACAAAAATATAAAATTAGAAAAGTATAAAATGAATTGTGAAAATAACAAAATTATTCAAAAAGTACTACAAAAGAGAACAATTTTTTTTTTCTCAAAATGGAAATGAATTGAAAATTTTGACCCGAATTTCAAGATATTTTTTCAAGGAATCATTTGTTTCTTGAATAGTTCTTTAAAAAAAAAATCTATCGGCTATACGACTTAACTACTCAGATATAACTGTCTCTTTTAAGTACTTGGATATTTCCCAACTGTTTTGGTCCATTTATAGTTATTGCTTCTATACTTATTCAATTGGTACTACTAATTGCTTTTGGTCCCAAATCTTTGGGGTTGCTTTTTCCAATAAACGTTGGTTACATTTCTTTATGTTATTTGTACCAGTAACTGGTTTATGGATGAGTGCACTTGTGGTAGTCGGTTTAACCCTGAACGCACATGGGCAGAGGCTTTTGGTGTCCCCTCCAATCCATAATTAGGGCCTCATAATGAATAGCCATATATTTGGTTTTATCTCAAAATCCCCATCTCTTCAGGGATGCCCTCAGCGCCGAGGAACATGTACCAGGGTTCAAAGAGGTGATCTGGTGTAGGTTCATCTTCGAAAAGAGCGTTTCCCACAAGGAAATTTTAGTCCTTATAGATTTAAGAATTATATCAAGTTGGACCACATTGAGAGTAAGATCATAGTCATGGGAGCATAGTAATGTGATTTAAATTGCAAAATATTAATTTTCAGCTGACTCCTTGTTATTTGAATTTATAACTAAATGGTCTCATAATATATGCAAGAAGGTGATGCAAAGCAAGAAAGAAAAGAAATCTCAGATACATAAACTAAAGCCACAATAAAAAATATATAAAATTAGAAAAGTATAAAAGAAAATCTTACAATCACAAAATTATTTAGAAAGTACTACAAAAGAGAGCTGATCTTTTTAAATAAATAAAAAGCACCTTTTTAGGGATCTGATTTAGTTCAGTTAGTCTTTATAGATTGAAGCATTATGCCAAAAATAAATACAAATAAGATTTAAGTATTATATCAAGTTGGACCACATTAAGAATAAGATCATATTCATGGGAAAATAGTAATGTGGAAACGGTGAAAACTATTTTGCATAAGTATGTGCTTATTTCAGATTTTTTTTTCGAGCATGTAAATTATAGAATATTCATTTTCAACTGACCCCTTGTTATTTTACTATGTAACAAAATGGCATCACAATATATGTATTTTATATATGCATTTTGATGGCAATATACTGAATTAGTGGTTTCCTTTTATAGACTCCAACAAATAAACTCATAAACCAATATCAATAATAAAAAAAGCACCAAAATTAATAATTAAAAAAGACACTTCCACTTAGTTCAATAATAAAAAATGGCACTTCCACTTACTTCTAACTAAGTTTTTTTTATGAAAATGTTGAGATTGAGCATAATTTTAAAAAAGGCACCAAAATCAATAATAAAAAACAGGCACTTCCACTTACAGTGCTATCACTCCCCGTACATCAGGAGATTTGGTCAAACCACACAATTGCAACCACTCTTCAAGTCCTCTAAAAGCTGCTTAACTGAAAATAAATAGAACCTAAAGCTGATGAGTGAACCAAAAGAACATAAAGTTGAATTAAACCATAATAGTATTAAACCTATTTGACATATATTCGCTAATTAAACCATAATAGTATTAAAACTATCTAACATTAAGATTAATTAGCGGATGCAGTTAGATGGGCACTCAATTGCATCAACGATGACAGGGTTAGATGCTATTAAAGTCATCGTTGATGCTATTGAACTGATATAGAGTTCAATTTTAGTCAACCCTTAGTCTCTAGATTCCCAGCACTGCTTATACGACACCTAGGTAGCAAAAATTGTTAAATTAAAATTAAGAAAAACAAAAAATTCGTCACACTTAAAGAATGAACTTCGAGATAAACTTATCATTCTCCCACCAATAAAATGACCTTCAAGATAGAAACACAATAATAAATTGTCAAAAGATTTGTAGTTTAAAACAATTAAGAATATTGATTTTACATAAATAAGTGGCACACATGGTCAAAGAAAGTGGAAAAAAATATATTCTAAAATTGAATAGTAATCGCAATCCATAAACTAAGCAATACATTGAATGTAAAAGCAAGAGGACCAAACAGTATTTGCATACATCAATTGCCCCACTTAGACACTAACATCAACGGACAAAAACACCATTAACAAATGAGAACAAAAAAGGGACTACAACTGAGAATGCAACCAAGAATATATAAAAAAAATTTAAAAATGAGGTAAATAAAAGAGAGTTACCAAAGTGCTTTCAAAAAGATTACCTTTGGTTGTTATCTCTTTAAACGATTAAACCCTAACCAAAACTATGCAAAAATCAGATTTTTTTTGCCCCACTCAAACCGTAACATCAATGAAACCATCAACAAATGAGAAGAAAAAAGGGACCACAACTTATAATGCAACCAAGAATATAATTTTTTTTTTAAAATGAGGTAAATAAAAGAGAATCGCTACCATAATTACAAAAATTTTGTTAGCATAAAATTAAAATATAAAACGCTAACAGTTAGTTCTTCCACTCTTCATTTGTCTAAAAAGGAAAATTGAAGGACCATACACAAATAATTACGGTATAATGTACATACCTTGTTTCTTTTCAAAACTTTCAAAATGTATTTAGATGAATTCACTCGAAATCAAACAATTTTTATCAAATAATCAAGAAAATTCCAAAAAAATGTAGCAAAAGATAATTAGTTATTACACTAAAACATTCAATACTTCCTTTACAAGTAACATGAAATTAACAAGAAAACTCAAATTTCTGAGATTTAAAAGCAAAATTATCCTAAAATCTCATAAATCTCTTTGGATTTGATGATTCATCAACAATACCAACTGAGTATAAAAAAATTACAAAATAAGAATGAATTGAATTTGACAAAATTAACAAAACAAAAAAAGACAAAAGGTTAAAAACGAAAATAAAAACATCACCTACTGTTACAACTTTGTAAAAAAGAAAGCACAACATACCCTTTTCTATATATCCTATTTTTATAAGCAATTATTTTTTATTTTTTTTGTTCCATCAAAACAAAATTCTGTTTCTAAATTTTTTTAATTTATAACCAAGTGACTATACATATATTTATATATTTTGAATTAACAAAACTAAAACTAAAAATATATATATTTAAAGTGACGAGATAAATATGAACAATTCATTTAAAATAAAATAAATTTTATTAATGTAGAAAAGTTATATAACACTTTTTAATCAACCATAAATTAAAACACTTTTTTGTTTATATGTCGATTCAATGCGTAAGTGTATCTAATCCACTCTTATGTTGGGGATGTATATTTTTAAGTCGGGACGAGATGGGAGGGTCAAAAGGATTGTGGTTAAATCATATTTGTTAATCTTTTTACAAATAGGAGTTAACCATGGTTTGCTTAATGATTAATTTTTGTTACTGTCTTGTAATATATCAGTAGTCCTTCTTATTTGATTGATAAAAAAATCTAATCCACTCTTACTACCATTTTTTTCAAAAGGAAAACAAATTATATGTACTCCGATTTTGTCGCTCTCATTTTGTTACATATATTTTATGAAACTTTATATTAAATTAATAGATTTTTTGGTTATTTTAATCAATATTTAATTTTTTTTTAACATTTTACAACTCAAAATTAAAATATTATTTTATAAGGAATATTCACAACAAAACTCTATCTTCTTCTTCTTTTCTCTCTCCTATGTTCATGTTCTGTTGAATCATTTTCTACACTTTCTTGAAACTTCTAGAGCAGTATTCGAGACCCCTTCAATGGCTAGTGTTGTGTTCTATTCGCTTCCTGTTTTCCAACAATTTACAAAACTTGTTTGACGAAAAAAGGGAAAAGTTGATGAAGCCGACAGTGGTGGTGCAAGAAAAAGAAAGATAAGAAAAAAAAGAAAAAGATAGAAGAAGATGGAGGAGGAGAAAGAGAAAAGAAAATTATACTGTTACACAGCAAAATAACCATTTTATTTATATTTTTGTCAAATTTCAATAATATGAGATGTTTAATTTTGTAATTGTGCTAGTGATTCTCTTTTATATATAGATAATAGATAGATGATAGATTATGTACGAAATTGGATATATTCATTAATTAAACCTTATTTTTTTAAACCGCTTTTTTCAACCCGAAACCCACTTACCCGATTCAAGCCGTCCGAAGTTCGGACTCCGAAGCCTAATTTTTTGTTCAGATTTCACGGATCTCGCACGGGCTCGGTAAGTTGCTCAGCCCTATTAAACAACGACCCGTCATGTCATATTTAGTCAGCCAATAATTGAATGACACGTGTAAAATTATAAAACAGATATTTTATTTATTTTCACGCATTGACACGTCACCGTCCGCTCTTCTCATTCCTCCTCCGCCACGCGCCGCTCCGAGTCTCGGTGCCGTCTTTACCTTGTTCACCGCAGTCGAAGACAGCGACCAGTACAACGCCGGCTTGAGTCGCCGACACTGTGTCACGGAGATCTGATTATGGAAAATACGAATCTGGGTCGTCAAACAGAGGGGGAATGTCCTCAATTGGGTGCACCGACCTGGCATTTTGGCTCTCCCTCACTACCATCGAAAATGGGTCGTCGGGGAACCAGAAGCGCGACTACACTCGCCGTAAAAATGTAAAAAACAAAATAGAAACAAAAACATTTTTTTTGCAACATCTATTTCGTTCCCTGTCGATTTCCCCTTTAAATTTTTCTCAGAATCCAATCTCAATCGTAATTGTTTTTTGTTATCTTTGTTTCATTCTCCGTGAAAATCCAGTAGGTTCAAAGAGCTATCCTATTCCTCAAAGAAGAAAGAGTTCACTGGAGCAATGCTGTAGTGGAAGCGGTGAGGTTCAGTTGGATTGGGGTTAGAAAGTAGAAAGAAGATGAAAACACCGAGATGAGAGCCTTTGTTATTTTCTTTTTCATTATTTATGTTTTAAATTTTTTATGTGTTGTCACATTTTAATTGGCTGTGCCTAACACCTCCCTCTTTTAGGAATGTTTTCGTACAAGTGTTACTCTTTTAGTTTACTTTTTACCTATTGTCAAGGCAAGAAGCAGTCATAATTATAAAATACACACGAGACATTTTGTTTTTGGTGTATTTGGTTCAAACCTTTGTTTCCTCTGACTGTTTTCCCCTTGTTTTCTAATCTACTCTTTCAGCAGTTATTGTTCATGGAGCCTGGAAATGAGCAGTCAAAGTCAAACAGAGAAATACGAGGCTCGGACTCTTCTTCAAAGGCAGCAAAGGATTTGGAAATTGAAGGGTACGCAGTTAGGGGATTGTCCATTGGAGGCCATGAAACATGCGTGATTTTCCCTACACTTAAAGTAGCCTTTGATATTGGTCGCTGCCCGCCTGTGCTGTTTCCCAGAACTTTCTTTTTATCACCCATGCTCACATGGATCACATTGTTAGTCCCTTTCTTTCTTGCAAATGCATGCGCAAGCCTCAATTTTGGAATTTTGATTCACATCACATGTATTATATTGTAATATTGTTGAATTAGTCAACAATTATTTTTTTTCTACTTTAAATCAATATTTTTACATATCGGGCTTTATCTGATGAATGTATGGCTGAATTAGTTTGTTGTCGAATGGCCATTTCAGGACTTACATTAACAGATTTACTTTTGACAGGGAGGGCTACCTATGTATGTCGCCACACGTGGTTTGTATCGTATGAAGCCCCCTACAATTATAGTACCAATTTCAATAAAAGAGGATGTTGAGAAGCTTTTTGAAATTCACAGGAAAATAGATCAATCAGAACTTAAGCACAACCTGATTGGCTTGGATGTAGGTAATTAATCGTTGGTCTAAATTAAAATGCTGCAATTACACAGTTAAACTTTATGTCTTTCTGCTCATGTACTCTTTTGTTGCTAATTCATGCCTTACTGCAGGAGAAGAGTTTTATTTGAGAAAGGATCTTAAAGTAAAATCTTTCAGGACTTACCATGTGATACCTAGCCAGGTAGCCAGCCAACACAATGTGTTTCTTTTGAGTCTTAAGTTAACCACTACTAGTTCCTGATCAAAAAATGTTTTGGCTATTGATTGTGGATTTCTGGTGCTTTTTGAGAGTGAAAGTCACAAACCTGAGTTCTTTTAAATTTTTTCCACTTGAACTTTTGAGAAGCACCATGTGCATGGTTTTTTAAGCTTTAGACTGTTAAAAATATAAAGGACCTTTATGTCATGCTTTATCTTTTTTCCTAGTTTAAATTTGTGTTTTTAGTGGTTTATAACATATGCTTTGTAATTTTATATATGTAAAACAGTTTTAAAATGATGTTTCCACTGCACCTTTTATCACATTTTCACCAAACAATTTCAAATGACCTTCCACAGCATCCTTATTTTGACACTTGAAGCATTCCCTTGTGCGACCCAACTATTTGCATGTTTTTGGCAGGGTTATATACTATATTCTGTAAAACAGAAACTTAAACCAGAGTATATAGACCTTTCTGGAAATGAAATAAAGAATTTGAAGTCGTCTGGCATAGAGGTCAGTCTTAACTACTGTACTAATGAATGATTTGGCAAATTGACATCTGGCAAATTTGACTATCTTCAGTCTGTGTCAACCAATTTTAACACTAATTAATTTGTTGTTTTCTCATAGAAACCTGATATCTTTATTAGGACCAAATAGGGATAAACCCCAATTACAAAGATAGAATGCCAAGAGTCTACACCTCCCAATGCCTAAAGGCTCTAAATAAATCTGTTATACCTCTCCTCTTATTCATAGACAATATGCCTTAATTCTTTTCTATCTTAACCCAACAAACTAACAGATATTAAAAATAAACTAACTTTCTCACCAACAGATATTAACAGACATGTAACATTTTCATTTATTTTATCGATTACTTTTGTTGACAAGAAAGCAATGAACTTGCAGCAGAATAATGAATGGTGAATCTGGCCATCAAGGAGGATCTAACATAATGTTTCATTGTTTCTGTGATTTATGTTCATTGGATGAATACAATATGTTTCTGTGATATAATTGTGATAGCTCTCTTAAATTTCAGATCTCGTGCAGTATTAGTTCTGAAAAAATAGCACTTTTAACTTTGGTCTCATTTTCTTGCGGTACACAGAGCAAATAAAGTTGTCTATTGTTGAGTATTTCTGCTGCAGATATGCTAGATCATATAATTTAATTTTTTTTTTTTTGTAACATTTTAATTATTGATTAATTGTTCTTAAAAAAAATTGTAGCCTATGTACCATTTACATTGAATTTTGGGATAGAAGTTACATCTATATCTTTTGGTTTTCAATGCTCAACCAAGCTGGGTTCTTGGCAGATAACATACACTTTGACAGAACCAGAAATTGCCTTCACGGGAGATACCATGTCAGATTTCATAGTTGATGAAAATAACACAGACGTCTTACGGGCTAGAATTCTTGTATTGGAGGTGAATTACTTTATTCTATACTTTTGTGGCTATGAATTATTGATTAGTAACATAGAAGCTTTGCTAATCAATATCTACATACTCCTTTTGACCTTGACTTTTTAAGTAACGGAGTAAAGGAATTTTGAATTTGCACTTGTTTTTGTTGTCTTATATATATATATGTTCTGCTCAAGATGAACAGAGCATGTCCAACAAGAGTTGTTGGATGATTAATATGGGATCAAACTCTCTCTCTCTGAGGATGTTTTGGGTGATGAAACACCTCAGGGAAGAAGATCACAGCGGATTGGGAACACAACACGAATGACGTGCAGTGTGTGCTATGTGTGAATAAAAAAGAGAGAGTCAGAATGTGTGTACCTTTCTCCATGAGGAATACTCTATTTATAGGATACTGACCTGGGCCCTGGTGGAGAAGTGGTTGACGCCCACTATCTTTGGCCGAGATATTCGGGTAACTGATTATCTAAATAACTGATCATATCATATCTTCTGTTATTTGGTGTTTATGATATTGGGTTGTTGAGAATTTGAATATTTGAATTAATAAGATAAATGGGCCTTTATCCGTAACAATATATATATATATTGCTTTTTCTTATTTATTCCGGGGCTGAACTATGTTCTCCATTGTTAAAGAGAGCATCTCATATCAATTTAGTTAATTCTCTATCGAATTGCAGTATAGCATTCTCAATTAACTGATTGTAGTTTTTCCTGTCTATAATTTTTTATGGTTGATATTATGGTTTTACAACCATTTTTTTTCTGTAACTTTACATATAGTGCACCTTTGTTAACAATTCAATCACTGTGGAACATGCCAAAGATTATGAACACACTCATCTGTCAAGAGGTATGCTACCTGCTGCAATCATTAGCACAAAAGATTCATGTAAATCTGAGTGATTTTATCCATTGCTATCTATTTATTTGTTTATTTTTCTAATTAATGTTCTTCAGATAATAAGTTATGCTGAGAGGTTACAGAACAGAGCAATCCTCTTGATTCACTTTTCGGCTCGTTACACAGTAGAGGTATAACATTTTGCTTTTGGTGAGTGTGATCATAGGAAGTTCCCTCTTGTTTGATGTGGAATAGGTGCCTTCCATGTTTCAAATTAAACAAAAACTCGTTTATGATGCTTGTTATTAGCTTGTGGAATGTTAGTTTTGTCCAGTGATGTTTATTTTTTGGGACACACTGGGTGGTGCTTATGATATTTTCAGGAAATTCAACAAGCTGTTAGCGCATTGCCTCCCAGTTTATCTGGTCGAACTTTTGCGCTTACTGAAGGTTTCTGAGTCTCTGACAAATTGGGAGTTTGGTTGATACATAAATGACTATGGAGCTGTTTTTGCCTCTCCAAACCCACCTGAGACTATTGGATGCAGTTAGAATGTACTGTCATCATTGATGACAAATGTGGGAGAAGTGGAGTGCAAAGCAAAATCCACTGATGCATAGTATGCTTGGATTACCGTTTGAATCACCAAAATCGTTTATTTGCACATTTCGAGAGAGAAAACGGAGAAGAAACACCAGTGTTTCGTTGAATATAATGTATGTTTGCGTTGGAACGAACTGTTTTCCAAACATACACTATTTACCTTCTTTATGAATCTGTTTTTACTAATATTTATTGGTGTCTTTTGATTCATTCATTCAGT
>CM023959.1:15904235-15927926 GCA_013407115.1 Glycine latifolia | reverse complement strand
TATATATATATATATATATATATATATATATATATATATATATATATATTACTCGATTTATCTTTATTCACTGAGTAACGATATTTATGCATACTAGCATTACTTTAATTGATGTTTACATTGTATGGATGCTCATTTAGAAAGGTAGAGAAAATTTTCTCTCCTTTTTAGAAAGAAAAAGACAGGAGACTAATGATAAAATAAATATCGTGGGAGTAGGTTGATAAAGTGTTGAATTAGAAAGCGGGGACGTTGAACAAATAAATAATAAGATAAACGCGAATGATATTTTTATCTGCCGATATTTTTCTCTACGCTTTAGTTGGATAGTTATTAAACAAAATGTGATATTTTTCTTCATAAACTATAAAGAACAATAATCACGTATCTTAGTCAATATACAAGAACTAAGATATTAATATTTGGCAAGTCATTATCTACCAAATAGTTTTAAGGAACTAAAAATTTTAGAACTCTTGCCATACATTTTATATCATTTATGATGCACAAATACAATATATAATATATTCGATTCAGCAATACGACTATTCTTAAAATATTTAAACATTTTCAATGGATTATTTTGCCTGCTTCTACTTTAATTCAAGAGTCCTCAGATTCTATCTCACCATGCAGGCATCAAAATTGTTTAAAAAATGGTAGAAGAGAATTACCACAATAATAACCAACCGCTCAACACGTAAAATAATTCAAAGATAGGAAAAATCAAAATCTGAATCAAGAATGGGGTTTCCCTTGCCGTAAAAGTTAAATATAATAAGACAACAAAAAAGGAATGGAGCAAACAAAGGATCAAAAGTGAACCAAAAAGTTCTGCCTCCTTCCCTTGTTCTCTCCTTTGCAGTATTGTATCGTGTCGTGTCAAATGTTGCCGCTCTTTACATTTGCTCCAAACTCATTAAATCCGTAGCTACCCCTTTCCTTTGATAAGCTTTTCTTCTCTCTCCCTCTCTAATCCGGCATAGCTCAATGGCTTGCAGCCGTCGTGTCATTGCTTTCCTGTTCTTTCTCTACTACAGCTTGTTCAGCTTCAGTTCCATCTGCATTTCCATTGCTTTCTTGCCCCCCTTGTATATTTCCATCCATTTTTCCTTTTGGTGAAGAATTTGTGTTGTTATGATTAGATTTCCCATTTTCCTTTCCCGATATAGTCGAAGTTTCCACACTTGGGTTCACTTCAGGTACGGTACATGGCAAGTGTTGAGATGAAGTACCTGAGCCAGGTGGAGGGAGAAAGACTCCTGTGCCAGGAAGAGGGATTCGAGGAGGATGCCTAGGAGGATCTGAGGTCCATCCGGTGGAACCAGGTGGAATTGGTACGGGTGTGGGAAATGACATGGGAGGTGCAACTGGTGCCGGCACAAACAACGGCTGCATACCATTTGGAGGAGCATGTATGGATGGAGCTGGCAGTACTCCGTTTGCTGGAACCATGGGATAATGCTTGGGGCCTAATTGATGACGCACGTGATTGGCAGATCTGCTCGGTGGTGGTGCCCAATGGGATGCTGCCAGTGGAGCAAGTCGCTGAGAATCATTTGGCAGGGAACTTTTTAGTTGGGACTTTGTGAAGGTTACAATTATGCGTTCTTTGTGAATAGTAGGAAGAGCCTGCTTAGCGAAATCAGTTGATTTCCCTTGCATCACCAGAAGGGACCTACAATTGCCAGAGTAAATAGATCATATCAGGAGAAAGCACAGAGACAATACCACATGGACATGGAGATACAACAAATTTTAAAAATCATTGGACATGACACAACTATAATATAATATATAAAATTAATTTAAAGTGAATGAAATATAATTTTAAATCACGAGACTCATGTTTTAAAAGTTAGCATAAGTCATTATAAACGTAATAATATACAAAAAAGTTATTTTATTATCATGGTTTTCTAATTAGTATTGGTATGAAAATTATAAAAAAAATCCAATTAAAAAGTATTTAAAATGCCCATCCAGTATCGGACACAGATGCATATCTGACACAGTTATAACATGACACGACCACTACCTAAAAATGCTCACACTTCTTAGATATTAATTTTAGAATCAGATTAAAGAGCATAAGATGCAATGTTATACAGCATGAGCTGCTTATGAGGGCATGGGAGGATTTAAACCTCTAACCATCGGCAAATGTAAAAGCAATGAAACTTGTCAGGGCCAATATACATCGTGGCAGAAAGAACCATTTCCATACCAGACAGTCAAATTACAATTACAATAATATAGTAGAAGTAGGAACATACAAGTCCTCTGAAAACAAATCTTCAATGGTGTATCCAAAAAACTAAAAATTATTGATACACATGTCAAAAGAGTTAATTTTGATTGGAAACAAATCTAATTCATGGAATAACTAATACATTATATTTACGGATTAACTCCACAGTCCACATTCATGAGATATATTTTTCAACTACAAACTTTGACAATTAAAAACTAATATAATTCACATATGATGGATTAAAAAAATAAACACCGTCGGTCTTGTTTTCATGTGAATTTAGAGATGTGACAGCCAATGAAGGATATTTACTCTTGCCTAATAATACCTAGTGCCTTCTACCGACTCATCTAGATCTAACCATAACTTAAAATTCAACTAAATTGTATGGTATGGTATAGACATTTCTGTATAGAAATGTCACAGCTTCTATAATGCTGAGATGATCGTATATAAAAATGATACTAACAATAATAATATCAAGCACTAGCATATTAAATAGATAAGGTTAAAAAATATTACCCAGGTACAAGAGAAAGCCTGACAGCACCCCTAAACTCCCCAGGATGATCTGAGACGATTATTCTCCCAAAAGTCATGTCACATTCAGTCAGGAAAAGCGTATAAACAGGCCTTCCAAACCAAGGAGGCCAATTGTTGGGATGTGAGTGCTCACCCTACATACGATTGCAATACCTAGCTATGTAAGCAAATCTGACACTAATATAACCCCCCCACCCTGCCTCACCCACCCCCCGCAAAAAAAAAGGGGAAGAAGAAGCAACCTCATTAAAGAAATCCACAATGCAAGCATCAGGCTTCACAGTCATCACTTGTGAGGCAGCCAGGCGCTCAATGATATCTTGGAACAAAGAAGGGATAGATTCTACTTTCTTATCTGTCAGACTCAATTGGTGGAATTTCATCAATCATTACTAGTACTACAAGCAAAGTGAAAGATAAATAACATGCAGCAAAGAGAAAAATATGTGAAATATTATACTAATGGTCTATATAAAATAAATGTGCATGAGATGACATGCCTTTGGAGATTCCTGTTACATTGTCCACATCTGGTGGTGCATCAGCAATGGGAACACCCAACTGAATCATTTCCCTTCCATGTCCTTTCATGGGCCTTTTTGAAACCACAAATGTTTGATTTCCTGATTACAGAAATCATCAGCAATTAGCAGGATATAAAAAAGAAAAAAATCTTTGCATTAGAAAAGCATCGGTGAGTAGGCTGTAAAAATAGTCTTACTTAGAGAATTAAGAGAAAATATAAATGAAAAGCTAGATTTGCAGATACAAGAGAATATAACTGGGATGCGGTACATTTTGTTGGAACAAATTGCCATAAATTTAGCAAGAAATCCCTCAATTATGCATCTTGTCTTTAGTCAAACTGAAATAGAATATTTACTGCTTTGTAACTAAGAATCCTTTTAAGCTGAGCTGATATAATTTTCTATTTTTCTTTAAATATTTAACCTCCTATTATTTCTTTGTATTGGGAAAAACCCAAGTCCCACATCGGCTAGAGATAGTGCCAAGATAGAGTATATAAGTGGGGGACAACCCTCACCCTATGAGCTAGCTTTTGGGGTTGAGTTAGGTCCAAACCCACATTCTAAGACTTTGCATTGGGAAGATTTGTTATTCTTCTGTTTTGAATACGTCATCTCTGTTGATAAAGATTTCTTTTAACCAAATATCAAAATAGCAATAGTTTTACTCAAGCAAGTGTCTTCTATCGCACCTTGGAATATCAGAGTTGGTGCCTTTTGATATGATAATTCATCATTCATCATTTTACACAAATGGAAATACATATGTTCACAACAATCACAAGAGTCTAAAAATGTATATTACAATAAGTATTTGACTTAGTCACTTAGCATAAGTCATGTTACCAAGTTACAGTTGTTAGTTAGCATCATGGTAATTCCAAATAATTCTTTGTTGATAAACTATTCAACTACTATAATGAAAGAGAAAAATATGTAACAGTATAATGTCATTTCTAACAGAAACCACCAACTTTGAGCTTATGGGCAAAGACACTGACTATTGCATATTGATCAAAGAAATTTATAAAAAGAAGCAGTGACATATCCTTCCAACATACTGACATAAGACACACAGTCCTAGTACCTTGAAATTGTCCTCTTTTTCCGGCAACCCTCAGATCATTGACCAATGAAACAAGTTTTGAAACTTCAGTACTATCCAATAAATCTTCATACAACTTCAGTCCATCAACCACATTCACCTAAGATTAAAAAACAGGTGCACTTTAAAGATAGAATATTAAAAGGAAAGGAAGCAAATTTATGAGGTGTTACATGTCAAGGAATGGACAAAGCAAACTAACATTTAAAGGACCCTACCATCTTCCCATCAAACATCTCGTTGCCAATAAAAGTTTTTCCCATGGTAGAATCATTCTCTGGAACACATTGCACAAGAGTCACAAAATCAAATCAATGTGCAAGGCAAATTATGTCTAAAATCTGACTCTGATCCCATAATTAAATGTAACTCTGTATGTGTGACAGCAAGCAAGGGAGTAGTATAGACATTTTTTTATTTGGTATGTCAATATGCAGTGCAGGTATATTGCATTGCATGCTGGTGGGAAACACAGGAGGTGGGGGGAATATGAGCATTATTTACTTATTCCAAAAATTCATGCATATAACTAACATAATCTGGTGCCCTCTAGATTTAATCAGTCAGCAGTAAGAAAACCTTTAGAATTTGATACACATTCTTCATTTACACCCACAGCTTCACATTCTGAGCTGGACAGAGATCCTTGAGAATTCCCAGAGCCCTTCAAAATACCATCAGATTGATGATTTGTAATAGTATCTGCTCAAGCAACCAAAAAGATGAAAAAATCAAGATGGCAACAAGCATATAAAATGTATACATAAAGAAACTCTGAACTGTATTACTATTTTTTAACAGGTTTAAATGTGAGGGAATCTGTTTCAAAGTGGACAAAGTACAGAGCTATCAAAATAATGTTACACTGGATTTCAACTCAAGAAAAAGTAAGGGGAAAACAAAAAGGAGAGCAAAAAGAGAAGACCTCTCATTAATTATCAGAATCAAAAAGATAGTATCGCCACCAATAGAATTTTATCAGTCAATAAGACATATTCTGTCCTCAATCCCACCCATTTTCAATTTGCAATTTATTAGAGTACTAGTTATTTAATCACACATCTCCTGGTGCTTAAAGGAAACCATTATTTATTTCATAAACTCTTTATAACAACAGAGACTAATTCCAATTATTAAGTGTCATTGATTTATAGTGTGTCAGTGGTTGTGAAAATACCCTCTACCTTATCGTTAATTGGGAAGAAGGAACCACATGATCATATGAAACAATAGCCATAATAAGCATCTCATAGCAATATGTAGATATGTATCAGTGATCTGTGAATTCATCCTCTGGCTCTACCATGTCATCAATTCCAATGTTTGAGATCTACCTTATCTAAAAAGCGATGTACAAAAGCAATATTTCTAAATCCTAACGGAGCACTCAATTTATAATTACTATATTAAGTATAATACAAGATCAAACTTGTTTTAAAATAACAATATTCACCAAGCAATCCAACATTCACCATATTGTAGTTTAGCACTTGCTTTATACAATATAGATACATTCCAAAGACACTATTTACCTTTCCTCTCCTCAGGAGATGCTAAACTCTTGTTATCCATGGTCCCAACCTTGCCACCAGATTTAATTTCTCCATTCTTCTCGGTCACACAAGTCCCTTTCTCTACACCTCCAGCAACTACCATAGCATTTGTCCCATGACCAAAAGACTCTACACTAGAATTATAACCATCCTTGGAAGCCTCAAACCTGTGCTGCCCTTGCCTAAACCCCGAACCGAACTTCCTAAACTCCTTGGCACTGGTTTTTGCCGGATCAACAACCCTCTGCTGCCTCCTCCATGACACTTGCTGCAGTGCATACACCACCTCAGACACAGAAAAGTACTGCTGCATAAGCAGCAACTGAGTCCAATTACACCTTCTCTGCTGAATTGCCCCAACAACCATGTTATACTCCCCAGGCTCCCCTACACCACGCAAATGGTGGCACAGAGAGTCTATGATGGCATTCGCAGCAGCGAATTCGCTGCGAAGCCAGCCAATAAAGCCATCCCTCTCATCCAAAAACCACTGCTGGCGGTAGTGGATCTCATTACCACCACCGGGGGCACCACCGCCACCCGGAAACTGCAATTTTTCCGGCATTACTGCATTTCCCGATGGCATTGCCATGAGAACTCACTACCTACAATACACTACACACTAAGGCCGCATACAAAGCATACCCAGTTGAAAAAAATGTGATTTTTTCAGTGGGGTTTAAAATCCAGGGCAATTCAAGTGGATCCCACAAGAGGGAATGCAAAATTGAGAGGCTTTGAGGCTCAAAGGTGGAAAATTGTAAGGGAAGGAGACTTGTCCGGGAAGAATTGTGGGGTATTTTTGAGGGAGGGAGCGTGTGAGGGAATTTGGGGAGATCTGAAAATGAAGTGTGATGTAATGTTGAGTTGAAGAGAAGGAAGAAGGCTGGTGCTGTTGAAGAATTAAGATCTAGGGTTGGGTTAAGGTTATGTGCTAATGTTAAAGGAAAGACTGAAATTTCATGGCTTATTCACCCCGCATCCGTGGTTTAAATTAAATTAAAATAAATGTGCCTAATTTTTTTGCTTTTTTCAATTATTACTTTATTAGTTTATTTAATACTTCATGACTATAAGGCATTGATGTAAAAAAGAAAAAACTATAACGCATATATGATTTTTTAATGCATAAATACTTATTTTGACCCTTGAAAGTTTGATACACTAACATATTTATTCCTGAAAGATGAAATTCAATTCCCAAATATACAAAAGTATGACAAATTAATCATGTAGTTAATTCTTCTTTGTTATCCTTAATGTGCATGCAAATGTGACACATTTGATAATGGCATGATAACTTCAGGTATCACATGTCAATCACATAACAATATTTAGCAGCTAAATTTAGGACATTGCTAACAATATTCTACAAAATTCCAAACTAGATCTTCTACCCAAATCACATATTATCCCATATGTGTAAAATATTATATTAATTAATTATTCTATTTATTTGAATAACATTAATCATGAAAAGACATTTAAGAAACTTGAGAATCATCAAAGGGAGAAAAATGTAAGTGTTACAATCATTTTCTTACATATTTTTTTGGTGGGACAAGTATAGTACATCTTGCCCTTGTTTCTTTAAGTCTTTGTAGTTTTTACATTGTTTTTCAATGGTTGGGTATTAGAGGACATGATCCTCTCGTGGCACGCAAAGCACGTTTCATTTTTAATTCTTTTGATAATGTTTTAGACTGTATAGAGTGAAAAATTTTAAGGATGCAAGAGGTGTAAATAGGAAGGGTGGCATAGGATTAATGCGATCGATTGACACATGATCGATGATCAAAGTGAAATGCTCAAGCATATTAGAAAATGTAAACGGGGACTTAATTAAGGGATGTGGTGATAACTATGCTAATAATTCACATGCAACGTGAGACTTAATTAAAAAATTAAAAGTACTTTTAGGGAGCAAAATGATAGTACATAGTTAAGTTAATGAACCAAAATGTCATTAAGTGGTTAAGTTCAGGGACAAAAATGATAACAACTTGTTAAGCTTTGAGACTAAATTAAAAAGTCAACTTTTTTTTGACTAAAAAGTAACGAAAAACAATAAACTCTACTTGCAAGTTACACTTCGCATGCTCCAAACACATGCCTTCCCCCCCTCTTCTCTTCTTCATCTCTACCTTTTATTCCTCTTTGTTCCCACCTAAATCATTTCCCTTCAAAACAACAAACACTTAAAAAGACTTAATAATTATGAAATTTCTTAAACCTTAATGTTGTTTGAAATGATAATTCATGTTTTGCCTCTTGACCAAAGACCTATTCATCTGAGTCCTCAATATGCTTATGTTTGATCAAAACTGTGACTCAGTGTAGGAGATCTAGATTGATGACAAGGGGGTTGGAGATAGCAAGGAGGTTGTAGTTGAGGAAGGAGGAAAAATAATAATTTCTCTCCACAATGTAGGTCAACAGAAGTAAGTTTTTGACCCAAGAACTTGATTTTAAATTAAGGATATTTTTGAAAAAGAAAAAGAAATGGAGGTATATTAACAAAAAAGGGAAGTTAGTTTTTCTCTCGTCTGAGATCTTTCTCCCTATAAGAGTTTTATCCCTTTTCCTGTGAGCTTTTGAACCTTTTTTGTGAGAGTTTCTTGCCCAACTGTTTGCCTGTCCTATGGGAGAACCAAATATGGAAGGATTAAGCCTGGAAGAAGATGAAGTTGATATGGAGATCAATTTCCAACCATCTAAAGAGGAAAAAATGATTTCTCATTGTGTTTAGTTTGCAGGTTCCTCACAAATACAAATATTTGTCTACCAATTATGAAGGAGCAAATGTCTAACATCTGGAGGCCATTAAAAGGAGTGACCATCACAGAATTGAAAACCACCACTTTTCTATTTTGATTCTACCACAACAGTGACTATCAGTGGGTGTTAAATGGAGGACCATGGATTGTTGATAAGCATTTGTTAATAATAGGCACAATCAAGGAAGGAGAAGATCTTGCACAAGTACCATTATTCTCGGTCCCTTTTTGGATTCAAATCCATAACGTGCTAGTTGGATTCATGTCTGACAAGTGGGAGAAAGTCTTGGAAATTTCATTGGCTAGATGCTAAAGTGTGATGAGAAGAACAATGCCAACTACCTTTGATATTTTATGTGCATTCGAGTCTTGTTGGATGTTCGCAAGCAACTCAAGAAGTCCAAGAGAATAAAAAAAATCAAGTGGAAAGGCAAAGGAAGTTCCATTCAAATATGAAAGCTTGGGCCATATTGCTATTTTTGTGGCTTACTCGGTCATGTTGATGATTTTTGCCCTAAGATGTTAACCATGCTTGCTGATAATGGGGAACATAGGCGAGGAACTGACCAAAGGGATAAACAAAGAAACCATGGTGGTGATGGAAAATCCAAATGGTTGTGTGATAGTGGTGTAAGAAATCCATGGCAGTCTCCAAATTTTTTTACAACAATCATGATAACATTAATTACAATGATCCCAACATAATTAATGCCAATGATGAGGGAATCAACAAAAAGGCACAATATATGACAGACGTTTTCAAGCAATCAAAATTGTGCATTCCTAAAAGGCACATTAAACTACTGCAGCAGATCCCATAACAAATTTAGATAACTAGTGATTGGAGATAAAAAAAAATGGCGCATAACAAATTTGGAAAAAAAATTGACGTGGATGGTTTCACAACTCAAGCAAATTCCTTTCAAACAACAACTTTTGCTACAACAAATCCTAACCCTCAAGGTTCTTTTTTAATGGTGGGCCCTGGAGACCAAGATGTTAGAGTCAGGGGGAGCTCAAGAGGATCAAGAAGCTGAGTCTCTTAGGCAGTAAAGTATTTAGGCTTTTTACATGCCAATTCAATTGATTGGTAGTTGTAATTTGTGTATGTCTAAGATGAGACTTCCTATGATCCATTGCATAAAGCTCATTCATGTTTTTGCATTCATGTTTTCATAAAAGCATAAGTTTTGTGAAAAAGATTTTCTGAAACATAAAGTTTTCATGATTGCATAAAAAGTTAAGTGTTCTATGTTTAAGTTTTGGAAAAAATAATTTCCCACTGGTTTAATCGATTACTAGCAAATGGTAATCTATTATTTAAGTTTTAAAGAACACTTTAATCGATTACAAGAGTATGATAATCGATTACACTACACAAAATCACAGAATAGTCTTCTTATGATAATCGATTACGATATGGTGGTAATCGATTACTTGGCGCGTGTTGAAACAAAGACTTCCTATGATAATCGATTACATTGCGAAATAATCAATTACATTGCTCATAAATCTTTTCCAGAAAGTTCAAGAACATTTTATTCTATTAAATGAGTAATTAATTAATTACATAAGTGAATTTAATCGATTACATTAGTAAATTAATCGATTACTAACAGTTACAAACAGTTTTCTATAAATAGTTGTTGGGTGTTTTGAATTGACACAACGAATTATCAAAGTATTTTCATAAGCTTTCTGAAGAAAGAAAAGGTTCGAAGTGTTATTCTGAGTTAGTCCCCACAAATCCTCAAGCTTCAAGATTTCTAAAGAGGATTTCTTTTTGGGCAAAATTTCAAAAGAAGATTTTGGAAGAAAAGTTCTGAAGTAGTTTTCTTTCACCATTGATTCAAGTCTAGTAATCTTTTGCATACATCAGTAGTGGATCATCAGGTGGTTTCTTTCCATACAACTTGTTTGTAAGATCTTTTTGAATTTCTTTTTGTGTAACTATAACAATAGTTTTTCTTAAGGCTTTTCTAGAATACGTGTTTCTGGAGGTAAGAGTAGAGATAGGTTTTCTCTATGTCTTGATCACAGAGAATCTATGTGAGTTAGATATCTCGTTCTTGATCTAGATGTGATTAAGAGTGGTTGTAAGGGCTTGTAAGAAACAGATTGTTATTAGTGGAACTCTAACTTGTTGGTTAGAAGAATTAGATGTAGCTTCTCTAGGTTGAGAAGTGAACCAGTATAAATCTTTGTATTGACTACTTCATTTTTATCTTTTCTTGTGGTTATAACTTGTCATTCGTTGGTGTAGCATTTCACAATCAACAGAAAAAGTTTTTGATTGCTTTCTTTGAGTAGTGGTATTTGCTTGGTTGAAATCTTTCTTAGACTATTTTGTGATACGATCTTTTTAACTCTGATTGTTTAAGAATTTTTAATTGACCAAGATCAACCAATTTACCCCTTTTCTTGGTTCTTGTGTGTTGTTCATACTATTTTCACAAGTCGACCAGGGACAATGAGTTTGCTTAGCTAGAACTGTTGAGACATGGGAAACCCAAACGCAGTTCCAACCTTTTGAGACCTTGTCCGTACTTAACAAGTTGATGTTATTTTTCTTTATGAAACCCTAGTTTCTTCTCATCATATTGAAGAATTTCATTCTCAAATCAATTTTGATTCTTGCTTTTTTATTGACCCTGTTGGTAGAGGGGGGCCTTGCTTTCTTCTAGAAGAAGCCCTTCAACTACCATCTTTTGAACTTTTCCACAAACTTTATCAATGTCATTGTCCATCAACCTAGTTTTCATGATTGGAGATTAACATGTTTTTATGGCTATCTTAAGAGGGATAAAAGAAAAAACTCTTGGGACTACCTTTGTTCTCTAGTCACTAACACCTCTCAACCTTGGTTCATCTTTGGTGATTTTAATGATCTATTATCCAATGATGTAAAATTTGGTTTAATAATAGATTATCTAACTTGGTTCATTCGTGGATTTTGTTAAGATGTGATTAGCATCAACCTTCATGACCTTCTAATAGAAGGTTACAATATACTTGGGTGAGGCGTAGAGGAAAATGTGATGTTATTGAAGAGAAACTGGACAGAAGCCTTACAACTATTGACTGTAGGGATTTATTTTCAAACTGCAAGTTGTTAAATGATATAGCCTCAAGGTCATATCACTCCCTCATATTGCTTCATTTGGATGCGTCATAGAGGAGATTTAAAAAAAAATAGATTTAGGTTCGAAGACTCCTAGCCATTAGAACCTGACTTGGATGATGTTGTTTGGATTGGGTGGGCTAATTCCTTATCTGATGATATTATTTTAAAAATAAATTGTTGCATTGAGGAGATGAACAAATGGAGCTAAGTTAAAAGGAGAAAGTACCACAACCAAATTAATGCTTGTAGGCAAGAGTTTGATGCCATCTACCAATCTAATGGTGCTTCTTGTTTTTTAAAAATTCAAGAGAAATTAAAGTTGGTTATTGCACAGGAGGAATCATATTGGTGTTAGAGGGCAAAGATATCATGGTTAAAAGATGGGGGCATCAATTCCAAATTCTTCCACAAAGTTATAAGTGCTAGGAAAGCTTCCAATTCTAATTCTTCCCTCATCTGTGATGGTGTTATGGTTCATAGTCATAGGATATGTCTGATGTAGCTACCTTTTATTTCAATAATTTGTTTCAAACTGAGAATAACTGTAATGCTTTTATGCACATCATCAATAATATTCACTTTGCATTTCCTCTTATGATAATTGTAACATCCCAAAAATTTAAATATGTTAATTAGAGATAAAAAGAGAAATTACAAAAAATGCTTGAAGAAGAATGACCATATTACCCTTTCCCTTGATGTGAGAATTACCAAACTACCTTGAAGTGGATATTACAATAATACCCTTGGAGTAAGGATTACAATAATACCCTTAGATATTTTGGAGAAACTTGAAGAAGAAAAAAGTGAGGTAAGCAAGATGATGTCATCCTTAAAGAAAAAATTATAGTAATACCCATAGAATGACAAGTTAGCATATTACCCTTAGTTGTGTGGCAAGCTTAGAAGTGCTTAGAATAGACTTAGTAATAATTAGTTAATTTAAGGAAGAAAAAAAAACAAATCCTAGCTATGTGGGATATTGGACAAAGCTGTAAGACTTTAGATGAATGATATATTAGTAGTTATCACATTAATTGAAAAGCATATGAAGTACAAGTGGTATAAACCAAAAGAGACAAACTTAAAGGATAACATATATGCATATTTAAGGAAGTCATATATGTGTATGTAAGTTTTAGGTAAAACTAATAGAAAATGGAAGTCCAGCCGTGTGTGTGTATTTGTATTCGTGAATTGCATGAGATAGAAAGTGAAGTCAATATGTGAATGAAACAAGCAAAATCAAGCCTCCTAAGGAAGCATTCCACGTGCACCTTGAGCCATAATGAAGGGAATCTTTGTTTTTTGAATAAATAAGCATGCATTTAATGCATAGAATTAAAATATCTTCATGGCATGATGACTTAGTTGAATTAGAACTAAACTAAGGCCTAACTAGGTTATATTCTAACTGAATTATTTCATATAAATACTACCTTAGATTAAAAACCTGCATGTGCAAATGTTTCCTCACTCTCAAAACTCACGACCATACACTCCCTTTTCTCTCTTCGTTTTTGTTTTAATTTTCTCTTATCTTCTTCTCACTCAAACTGCAGCCCCTTCACCAAATTTACCTATCATTTCTTCATCCAAAATCTTATATTAGAAGATAACAACTTTACTTCTCAAGCTCTTGAAGCATTCCAGCCAAATATTTTGGTGAGTATTGGTGTTGAAACTCGAATGGCTTTGTGCTGAATTTTAGACTATTTTTAAATTTCTATATCTCCCTCTGTACTTAACCAAACGAGGTGTTTTACCACTCATTTTAAAGCTTAGGATGTCCTCTATGTTTTCCAAAAATATGGACCAAACTGAGCAGTGAATCGTGCCCATAATTTATTTGAACACAATCTGTTCGAAACTGTCCACACCCAAATAGCTACTGTCACCCATTTTTTAAAAACTTATATCTCTCACATTTCTTACTCAAATTAGGCTTATGATATAGGGAATTAAAGATATAGATGTGAACTCTAACATATTAAAAATTTAGTCAAATCTAGATTGTGTATTGCATGTAGTCGCGAAAACAAGAAATGATGTGAGTGTTCCATTTTGAGCCTGTTGGCAGATTTGGAGTTTTGCTTTTAAAATACTATATCTAGAGTTTTAGAACTCCAATTGAGGCATGTGATAACTTATTAGAAAGATTATGAAGTCTAGTTTAACATATGAAAAGATGAGAATTTAAATGACTTGTAGATTAGCATAAATTATAGGAAGGACCGAATCATATGTGGTGAGAAATCTTGATGTCTTTTTGATGTGGACTTCCAAAACACCATTTTAGCCCTTTTAAATTTGAGTGAGTATTTGACCCCGAATATTAATATTAACCTTGTCTTTGAAATCTATACTAAATTATCTTCAATTTGGTATATAGAGCTCTAGGTTTGGACCAAAGCACGTGAACTTGAGAGATCTTAAAACGACGCTACAAGGAGCTAACATAAGGATATAGATAGGTGAGGGGAGTTTATTGTTTGGTTATAGTTTTTAATACCATAGTTGGGGGTCAGGGAACCCAAATATGGAGATGTATGTTTGTCCCTGTTGTGTGCTGGTTTTTCAAGAAAAACTGTGTTTTTAACTAATGGGATGTGATATATTTATTATTGATGTATATTTGTCTCTATTGTGTGTTGGTTTTGAAGAAAAACTGTGAATGATGTTGTTGTTGTAATAATTGGATTTTTGGGAGAAGTCTTAAATTATAAAGGAGACTCTGTCCAAAATTTTATAATATGTTCTCCTATTTAATTGTTTATTAAAATTTTAAATGGGCATAAAAGTTTGTTTTCTATATTGTAGTCCTCCTCTTTAATTTAGAATTTTCCTAAAATACCAGTCTCGTGGTATTATGGATTGTGAATGAATGAGGTTTGTGTTGTCTGAAGACCTAGGAAATGTGAATCTTAGGCATATGTTATATGTATAGATGTGAAATGAGATTGTTTGTGATGTTGATGATGATATTGAAATGAGATTATGTTGATGATTATATTAATATGAGATGACATTGATGTTTATGATGATGATGTTGAAATGAAATGATGGTGATGTTGTTGATGATATTGATGAAATGATGTTGATGATATTGAGATTGAGATGATATTGATCTTGATGATGACATAGATGAGAAATGATGTTGATGTTGATGATGTCATCGTGATGGATGTATGTTGTGTATGTACATGGGGGTGTAGTGACCTGTTGGATATTCCTGGGTGGGAAGATGATAACTTTAAGAATTTTAAGCATCCCTGGAGAGGGAAAGGAATTGCTTAAAATTTTGGTCTCTATCCATGATTAGTGCATTGATGGGCCCATGTTTCATACTTCATAATTGCATGAAAATAGAATGAAGGCAGTATGTACCTGTGATTTTTCTAAGGATAAAAATGCGGGTACTAGGGAGCATGTCACTCGGTTTGGAACTCCCTTATGACTCAGGCTGATCACCATGGGGAGTGAGTGGCCAGTGCATGACAGGGTGACCCCGATGAACTACTGAATCATTTTCCTAAGTAAGAGGTTATTTCCTGAGTGAATGGTACCACATTGCATTTGAGAGTTGTGTCAGGTGCATGCATCATTTTGAACATAATTCATTTGAATTGTGGAAAAATTTGATGACTAGTTTCTTGAGTGTGTGTTGAACTGATTGATTACTAAGAATGATTGTGGTTATCATTGTTGTTTTATTTCCAATTATTGTTATCTGGTGCTTGTTGATCTTGTATAATAAACTCACCCTTGCAATTTTGTACTGTATGGTTGGTACCTGTGATGATCGCGAACCTTTGTTCGTGGGAGTAGATGAGCAGCAATAGGTGATATTGGAGAGAGATCCTTTTGTTGGAGCCTTAAGCCGACATTATAACGTTGGAATTTATTTTGAGAGAGAGTTGTATTTTGTTATCAACTCTTTCTTAGTTGGTTTCTTGATTCTTTTTGGTTGGCAATGTGATTTCCAGGCTTAGATACATGTAAAAACTAAACTATGTTCTGACATGTGAATGGTTCAATTTATATATATGTATTTATTTATTTACATATTTGTGTGTTTTCTGGTGAGTGTAGCGCGAAAAATTTACTCTCATTTTCATAATCAAATTAATCAAGTTTTCATTAAAAATTGGAAATTATAAGTTTAGAGTTAGTGATATCGTAGCGATGAGGCAGGTCGTTACAATAATGACTCTCTCTTGGCTTCCTTTTCTATGGAAGGATTTTGTTTGGCACTTTTTGAGATGAATTCTAACATCCCTAGGCCGTGATGTTCTTAACCCATCTTTTTACGAGAAGTTTTCGCACCTCTGTGGTAATGAAGTCTTCCATTCCGCATTGCCTGGCTTGAATCTGGTACCTTTCCACCTGAGTTAAATGCTACAACCATTGTCCTAATTCCAAAGAATAGAAATCCTACTTTTATGAAAGACTTTCGACCAATCTCACTCTGCAATTTCCTCTACAAAATTCTTTCAAAATTTATGGCTAATCGTCTTAAAAACTAGGGCAGTGGCACTGAAAATTGATATCAACAAAGCTTTTGACAGAGTTGGCTAGGTTACCTCCTAAGTGTTATGAGAAAAATGGGCTTTCCTGAAAAGTGGGTAGTATTCATCTTTATCTTCAGATTGTCCATTATAGTATTGTCATAAATGGTGATTTAGTTGGAATAATATCCCAAAGGAGAGGTTTAAGACAAGGTGACCGACTATCACCTTACCTTTTCATTTTGTGCACCGAGGGGATCTGTTCACCTTTAAAATATCATGTAATGATAGGAGACATCCATGGAGTGAAGGTCTACAATATATTGAATTCCTATGGACAAGCATTTGGACAACTGATCAATTACTAGAAACTTGAAATCCTTTTTACCTTTAATATTTGTCCTAATTTGAGGCACATCATATCTTGTTCTGTTGGAGTTTTAGAGGGTATTGGTTTAGGGAATTATCCAGGGCTGCCATACATTATTGTAAGGAGGAAAAAAAATCCATCTTTGGCTTTCTCAAAGATAAACTTTGGAACCGCACCAATCAGTGGTCCTCTAAATTTCTCTTATAGGTCAGCAAAGAAATCCTCATAAAGTATCAATCATTGTTCTTCTAAATTTCTCTCAAAGACCGATAAAGAAATCTTCATAAAGTCAATAGCTCAATCCAATCCTATTTATTGTATGAGTGTTTTTCTATTGCCTTATACTTTACAGGATGATTTAAAAAATCTGATGAGTTCTTTTTGGCGGGGAAGTAATAATTTATCAAGAAAGGAATACACTAGTTGAATTGGGAAAATTGATAATAAAAAAATAATTTAGAGGAATAGGTTTTAGGCATCTTCATGCTTTTAATCTTACCATGTTAGGGAAGTTAGGTTAGAGATTGATGACCAACAAAGATACTATATTTTCTAAAGTCTTCTAAGCTAAATACTTTTCTTCAGGGAATATTTTGGATGCTTCTCTTGGGCATAATCCGAGTTTCATTTGGTGTAGTATCCATGTTTCATGTGTAACGACCCCGTATGCATCCAGTTCATTATCATTATATTATGGTCATAAGCGCAGTAATAACTTAATGTACAAAGTAATATACGGAAGCAATAAAATACATAAGACATTCTTCTATGTAATACAATGCCAACAAAACATTATGTATGGAATTTTATATATAGCCGGACACTTGGTACTGTTTCACAATGTTCATACATTACAACCCATATCGGGTTACAAAATATATAATCAAAATGAGCCAACAGGCTCGCACTAGGCCGCCTTCCGATCTCTGCATCCTCGAACCCGTCTTGGCCTCTTGTCCGGGATCCTCGATTAACAGCCTATCCGGCCTCGGCCTACCCGGCTTCTTAATCGAGATCCACCGAACGACCCCTACTCGGGTCTCTTATCCCGGACCCCTTCCTCTGCTCGTTGGCTATTACCTGCAATAAAATATAATCCCCAACCGGGGTGAGATACAATCTCAGTAAACTCAGGGTCCTTGGAGTCTCTTCTCCCCCCTGGTTCACTTCCACAGTACATAGTATCTATAATGGCATTACATAATACATAGCCAACCCGGCCTTTTAATTAAAACAACAGTATAACCATCTCAGCCTTTTAGGAAAAATAAAAACATAGCCATCCCGACTTTCATAAACATCACATGTATATAATCACACCAACGTGCCATTCCAGCATAGATATACAAGTTCACCAGTGCACATCTCATGCACAAATGTACATCACCCGTGCACATCTCATGCACCCGTGTATATCTCATGCACCCGTGCACATCTCATGCACTCAGACGTATATGAATTATCGAGAAGCTCATCCCGGATGAGTCTTACACTCTCATATATGGTCCGCTTCCCTGGCCAGAGGGCTTCCTTAACCACAATACAAACATCACAGTGCAAATCATTTACATATATGTTTCAATCAAAAAGCAGTAACACACAATTTAAATACATGCACTGCATCATACAATAACTATAACTCCCCAGGAGTATGGTGGAACACAATCAAGGGATACAATCTCCCCAAGAACAGAGAGTTTACCTTCTCTTATCACCGCACCGACTACCTCAGGCTCGTGTTCCTGACCACCGATATCTTCTTTATCAAGCCTTACACTAGGCAAGAAAGATATCAAGAACAGTTTTCAACCATTTCATGAAAATAACCAAATTCTTTTCCAGATCTCAACCATAAACCTCCAACGTTGACTTGTAAACCCCCAAAAACATCTGGCATAACAAAATACCAAAAACCCAGAAAAGATAACTTTCAAGGTTGAACCTTCATCACAACAACCTCCTAAGCATATTTTTCCAAAGAAATATCACCCAAAACCAACCCTAACTCATATGGGTTATTTTTTCCTCTCAACTCCAAACTTAAAGGAAATGGTAAAACTTATGCGTCTTACCTTAAAATGTCAAGGGAGGATTGTGGACAACTTATAAAAGCCTGGATGTCCTTACGGTGTCTTCTAAGTCATAAAGGTTGAAACTTTAACTTCCTTTGGAGAAATGATCTCCTCGACTGATGATTCTTTCAAAGAATAAAGGGCGGGAACTAATTTGTATGGTGATTCTCTTCAAATCTTACGTTGGATGCGAATGTGTTTAGGTTAAGGAATGATTATCTAGGAAGCTTTTTCTCACTTTAACAATGGAGGAAATATGGAATAAGAGAGAGAAAGTGTTTTAATAAAGATGGTGGAAATGAGGTTACTACTGAAATATCTTATTCGTGCACATCTTAAATATCCTGTAAATTAACATGCGTCGTAAAATAATATGAGAGTCTTCCTGCGTCCAAACAACCAGCAGGGAGTCAACATGTGTCACTTGTATAAAGTGAACATGTAGGGTCGACACGTGTAAAAAGACTAAGTCCGAGTTAAACAGCAAGTACTGACTATTTTAATTGCTTACAAGTACTTATGTAATTGATTGCATAAGAACCCGTCCTTGGTACTATAGTACGTCCAACGTTCCCTCCTCCTCCGACCTCATCCAACCTATTCCAACCTCAATCAACCTACTCCAACCTCATCTGAGTTCCTGCCTTGGTACTTCACAAGTCCAAGGTTCCTCCTAATCGCTTCCGGGATCACTAACCCGGTAACTCTATCAAAAGGGGTTGCGAGCTCTTCCGGTTTCTCTCTACCCGGTAGCTCTTACAATTCAACCACATACGAGCTCACCCGAGCTCATCCGAGATCCACCGAGATCACAACTCGGTAGCACATCCAAGCTCATATGTGATTACAACTCGGTAATACATCCAAGATCACCCGAGCTTATCCGAGATCACAACTCGGACTTTAAAGAAAAGGAAGGCACGAGCTCTACCGAGCTCTACCAAGATAGTTATCTGGTTGCTCTTTCCTTCCTTGTCTGGGTTCCTTTCTATACATCAGCGTTTTTCCCAAAAGTTCTATGTAAATACACCACTTACGTGGCAATAGCCCGGTCTACATAAAAATTAACATATACCACGATCCCAGATTAGTAAAGGTGCTATCTACACCCCCTTCTTATCTGAGTTCCAAAATACACCCCCTCCTAAGGTGACAACCCGTTCATACGAACCCGGATTATCGCAGGGTCATTATATCATGAGTAGTGGTAAATCAAGGCATGAGGTGAAAGCTTGGTAATTGTTTCTCTGTCAAAATTTGGAACCAACCTTGGTTACCATCACATGTTAACCCATCTATCACATCCCCTCTTATTTTTGGTTTGGAGGACTTATATGTTTGAGACCTTATGGATCACGAGAACAAGGAATGGCAAAAGGAGCTCATTGATTAGGACTTTGCTCGAATCTAGCAACTACCCCTCCTTAACATCCAAGGAGAAGATAAACTCATGTGGAGGTACAAACCAATGGTTATTATAATGTTAAAAGCGCTTATCATATCATCATGAATAACATTCTTGATAATGTATAACACTCTGAAATTTCGATAACTGAAAATATATGGTTGATATATTTCTGGTAATATTTAATTACTTTATTAATTTGGATTAGTTGAAATGTTGTGTGAATAATTCTTGTGCAACTACTCGGTGTGAAATTAATTAGAGATAAAAAAAGAAATTACAAAAATGTTTGAAAAGAAATGACCATATTACCCTTGAAGTGAAAATTACAAAAATGCCCTTGAGGTAAAATTACAGTAATGCCCTTAGATATTTTAGTTAGATATTTTGAAGTGAAAATTACAATAATACCCCTGGAGTGAGTGACAAATTACCAAAGTAACCTTGAGGTGAAAATTACAATAATACCCTTAGATATTTTATCTCAGATATTTTGTGGAAACTTGAGTAAATTACATAAATGCCTTTGGGATGTGAAATTACCAAATTACCCTTAGTAATAGACAAATATCACAAGAAAACTAGGAGTACCTAGACTGGTCGAAATTAGGAACGTAACATCCTCATTTTTTTAATCTTGAGTTTGTATTAATGTTTGAAATATTTGTGTGATGATTAATACATGGTTATATGATGCAAAGATTTGGTGTTATGAGGAAAATTATCACATAAGGAGATAGGAAACTAATGGATCCAAGTGGCAAGTTTAGAAGTGCTTAGAGTAGATTTAGTCATGATCATTTAATTCAAGGAAATAAACAAAATTTTAGTAACATAAGGAGATCTAGCCATGTAAAATATGGGATAAGAGCTTAAGATTTTTAGATGTATGACATAAGTAGCTATCACATTTATTGGAAAACACATGAAGTACAAGTAGTATAAACATTGAAACTAGGTGCAACCACATGTGAGTGTATATGTGAAGCCAATATTTGAATGAAACAAGCAAAATAAGTCTCTTAAGGAAGCATTGCACGTGGACCTTAGGCCATAATGAAGGGAATATTTGCATAATGACTAGGTAAGCTTGCATTAATTGCATGAAGATAAAAAATCTTTATGGCATGATTACTTAGTTCAACTGGAACCAAACTAGGAACTAACTAGGTTAACTTCTAACTAATTTATTTCTATCCTAACTAAATTCCTTTCTATAAATACTCCATTTGGAAATGAAAATCTGCACATGCAAGCTTTCATTCTAAAACTCACGGCCATACACTTCTTTTTTCTCTCTTTCATTTTCTCTTCTCTTCTTCTCACTCAAACTGCAGCCCTTCACCAAATTACATATCATTTATTCATTCAAAATATTCTATTATAGAAGATAGTAACTTTTCTCCTCAAGCTCTTGAATCATTCCATCCAAATATTGTGGTGAGTATTGGTGTTGAAATTCGTATGGTTTTAAGCTGAATTTTTGGACTATTTTTAAAATTTTATATCTCCCTTTGTACATAACAAAATGAGGTGTTTGACCACTCATTATAAATCTTAGTATGTCCTCTATTTTATCCTAAAATATGGGACCAAACTGAGTAATGAATTGTGCTTAGAATTTATTTGAATCCAAGTTGTCCGAAACTGTCCACAGCTAAACAACTATTGGGATCAGTTTTTAAAAATTTATATCTTTCTCATTTCTTACTCAAATTAGGCTTACGATACATGGAATTAAAGATCTAGATGTTAAATGTAACATATTAAAAATTCAGCCAAATATAGATTGTGTACTACTTGAAGTTGCAAAAACAAGAAAGGATGTGAGTGTTCCATTTTGAGCCTGTTAGTAGATTTGGGAGTTTTGTTTTTAAGATACTGTACCTAGAGTTTTAGAACTCCAAATGAGGCATGTGATACCTCGTTAGAAAGCTTAGGAAGTCTAGTTTAACATTCTAAAAGATGGGAATTTAATAACTTCTAGATTAGCCCAAATTGTAGGAAGAACCGAATCATATATGGTGAGAAATCTATACTAAATTATATTCGATTTGGTATATCTATAGCTCTACGTTTGGACCAAAGTACGTGAACTTGAGAGATCTCAAAATGAAACTTCAAGGAACTATCAAAGGGATATAGATAGGTAAGGGGAGTTTATTGTTTGGTTACATTTTTTGATACCATAGTTGGGAGTCAGGGAACCCAATTATGGAGATGTATGTTTATCCCTGTTGTGTGCTCGTTTTCAAGAAGCATTGTGTTTTTTAACTAATGGGACTGTATTAGACTAATTTTAAGTAGAGGTTGAATGTTATATGGATAAATGGTTTATATAATGAAGTGGTTTAGTTTTGATGTTAAGTATTAGGATGGTGATTTGAAAGGAGAATAAGGTCTAGACTAAGTTTTAAATTTTATTGTGAAAGTGTAAAGGGATTAGAAATTATTTTGGAATGTATCTTATGGTTTATTGGCCAGAATACTAACATATTATCCTTTGATTTGATGATATTATGTTACCATGCACAAGTTAACATGATTTTGATTAAATGATGTATGGTGGATGAGCCATACATGTGGTATATTGTGATGTTGTGATGAAAATTTTTCCATGAGGTTGTATGTATTTGCTCATGGATTGTATTATTGATGCAAATGATGAATTTGATGTGATGATATATATATTGATTCATGTTTTCGAGTCCAGTAGGAGATTTGCGAAACAGGATCTGATACTACATCCAGTATGAGATGTAGAGACCAGGTGCAAAAACATGGAATAAATTGTTTGCGTAAGACCGCCACAAATAGACATCAAGTATGAGATGTACCTACATACAGTACGTATGTAGAAGCCATGTGCACCCTGAATATTTTCATTCATGCATTGCTTGCGTAAGACAGCTGCAGCTAGACATCCAGTACGAGATGTACCTACATACCGTACGATATGTAAAAGCCATGTGCATATTGGAATTTCATTCATGCATACATGTTGTTTGAATGGTTATTTATTGTGTGAATTTTATTGGGATTTTTTTATTTATGGTTATCATTATAGTTTTCTTGCTAATCATTGTTGTTTGATGCTTGTTGATTTTGTATAATAAACTCACCATTGCAATTTTGTACTGTGTGATTGGTACCTGTGATGATCACGAACTTTCATTCGTGGGAGTAGATGGTCAATAGTAGGTGATATTGAAGAGAGATTCTTTTGTTGGAGCCACCAAGCCAACGTGATAACGTTGGAATTTATTTTGGAAGAGAGTTGTGTTTTGTTATCAACTCTTTTTTAGTTGGTTTCTTGATTCTTTTTGGTTGGGCATGTAAATTCCAGGCCTATATACATGTAAAAAAAAACTAAACTTGTTGATTTTAAGGGGGAGATTGTTGACTTTAAGGGAAGCTGCAAGAAGATGAAAGCAAGTGTAACGACTTGGATTA
>CM023959.1:15881178-15904225 GCA_013407115.1 Glycine latifolia | reverse complement strand
TAAGTTGCTAATCTGGACGTTTATGTGTGTGTTGTAGTGATTAAATTACGTGTTATGTTGATTGATTAATTATTTTAATTATAACTTTTTGTTTGAGTGCTTTTGTCTTGGTATACGTGCTTGAGGGGTATTGGACGTAAGTCAGCTCTGCTGTGCTGTGGTAAGTTGCTAATCTGGACGTTTATGTGTGTGTTGTAGTGATTAAATTACGTGTTATGTTGATTGATTAATTATTTTAATTATAACTTTTTGTTTGAGTGCTTTTGTCTTGGTATACGTGCTTGAGGGGTATTGGACGTAAGTCAGCTCTGCTGTGCTGTGGTTGCCGGCCGTGCACGTTAAGTGGACGTGCTGTATCAGCCTTGTTTATAAGCAGCAGGTCAGCATAACAACAAGTTTACTCTTCCTTCTTCTACCTTTGCGTTTCCTCTGTTTTCTTTCTAAAACTCACCCAGAAACCTCTTGATCCCAACCCCTTCCTTGTTATCTTCAACATACAAGAACCACCTTAGCTGTTGCGGAATCTCTACACCAAGGAGAACTTCGTGGTCGGAGCAAAAGTAGGGAACGAACCATCATGAAGCGTGGACGAACTCCTAGTTAGGTAAAGGGATTTTATTGTGTTTCTTAACAACTTTAGGTACCTTGGTTTGGGGGCCAGGGAGTCCAGCCATGATGATAACTGCATGTCCCTAGTGTGTTCGATGTTTTTTCCCAGGAAAGCTACGTCTTTTATGAATGGGATTTGGTATGCCTTAAAGTTGTTGAGTGTTGTTTTGTGTTGATGTTTGGTATTCTTGTGGGGAGTAGATGTTTTGAGAAATCCCCGTGCATGTGGGTGAAGTTGGCATTTTGATGCTGAAGAGTTTCTAAGACACCTGTGGAAGTGTTCGTGAAGGTGATTACTACCGGGATGGGTAGACCGAGTTGAGCGGGTTACATAACATGCATGCATGCAGGACGTAACTTAGTCCTTGTTGGCAGATGTCAGTGGACCGGGTTCCTTACCTGGGGTCGTTCCTCTAGAGTCGTTAAGACTCGTTTCCTATTTTATAAGGTATACCGGGTTCCTTACTCGGGTGATACGTTAGAACTGTTAAGCTCAAGTTACTTCCCCATAGAGAGAAAGCTACCGGGTTGCAAACTTGGATGAGCTTGTGTTCTCTCGGGAAAAGAGCCATCGGACTCCCCTACTCGATTGAGCTTGTGTTCCTTTTTCTAAAACGACCGGGTTACATACACGTGTCGTCTCTAGAAGCTCATCCTTCCCTTTTCTTAGAGAGACCGGGTTCCTCACACGGGATGGGATGTTCCCTTCAGAATTGCAAAGTCCAAACCCTTTTCTTTGAGAACTGCCGGGTTCCTTACTTGGCAGAGCTTGTATGCTCTTGGGAAATGAGCTACCGGGTTCCCTTACACTGTTGTGAGGGTTGGCGAAATACAAACTCAGGGTCTTACAAGCGCTATCTGTTGTAATCGATTATAGCGCTTATGCAATCGATTACATAGTGCAGAACCCATCCTGAGAACTTTACAAGAAACCTAAGGGCCTCTTGATCGCCTTTGGCAAAGCCTTAGCAAACCCAACCGATCTCGACCGAGTTCTTTCTACCTCGTCCATTTTTTCTACCCTTGCCTTCTCTTACCTAAACTTTACCCCTCTGACCGACCCCTACCAACCTTGTCCGAGTTCTATCGACCTTGTCTGCCTTCATCTAACTTTGTTCGGATTCTTACCTTGAGATAATATGCCTAAGTGCCAACCCGGACACCTCATACTTTACACCTGTTCACTTGTTGATACATGTTTGTGGATGACGTATATGATTACGTTGGTGGCATTTGAACTCGGCCTATGTGATGGCTCGGGATGAGGAATGCATTTGGATACACATAAATACCCACGGGGGTGTATGGCGTTATCCTAGTCAGGTCGGGACGAGCCTGGTTCTGGGCCATACATTGATGGTGCCATGGTGATATTCTATGCATAGCCATGAGATGCTAGGACTGGGTGGTGGTAAACCTTGCGAGGACCACAGTTAGTGCATCGATGGGCCCTTGTATGGGCGGTAGCCGTGAGATGCCGAGACTGGGTGGTGGTAAACCTTGTGAGGACCATGGTCAATGCATTTATGGGCCATTGTGTAGGCGGTAGGTTACATAGGGGGTGTATGGTGTTATCTTGGCCAGGTCGGGTTGAGCCTGGTTCTGGGTCATACATTAATGGTGCTTATGTAACATACGACATTTGCATGACGGAAATGAGGTTGATGATTGGATGTAGGGTATAGAGGTACTGGGGGCCACATCTGTTGGGAACTCCTTCTGACACCCATTGGCTGATCACCATGGAGGGCTGATTCCTGTGCACGATAGAGTGACCCTGACAAGCTACTGCATCATCTGACCACAGGGATGGCTCATTTTTGGGATGGTACCACATTGCATAATGAGAATCGAGTCAGGAGCATGCATCATGCTAGATTTTATGAGCTGATTTATGAAATGGTTGTGGATGTCCGTATATGTTGGTGTTTGATGAATGCTTGGAATGTTGTATTGATATGTTGATGACCGTGTTGCTTCTTGACCAGGTTGTGCTCGTTTCCTGTTGTATTTATTGTTGTTATTTAATATGATGAACTCACATTGCTTTGTTGTACCTTGTGGTTTGGTACCTGTGATGATCGCGAACCGGGTTCGTGTGAGCAGATGGGCAGCAGTAGGTGCTATTAGGGGAAGACCGGGTTGTTTGGAGCCGCCATGTTTTACCGAGATGTCAGTGGACCTGACCCCGGGCAGGAGTTGCATTTTGCTAGATGCACCCCTTGTTTTAATGGAGGCACTCCTTGTTTTGCTAATCACACCCCTGACTTCTATTTCTCTTTTACTTCTCTTTTTCACTGTAAAACACTTGATGCATATTCTTTTTGAGACATAATCCTTGTGCTTGTAATTAAATTATGTTTTGTAAGTACATACATATATTTGAAAAATGTTCTATGAGTACCTTGATCTACGTGTATATTTTGTGATGATGGTTGTTATATGCTCGCGACAAATTTATCACCATTTTCACAAGTAACCAAATAGGTGTTCTTTTCTTTAAATAATGAAATTATATCATGGTTATGAGTTAGTAATACAGTAGCGACGTGGCGGGTCGTTACAGCAAGGATGACGGCTTGATGTTTTAGCTTTTTACATGCCCAATCATTTGAAGGCATTTGTAATTTGTCTAAGTTGTAATTTTCTTGGTTACTCTTTGCAAAGTAAAGCTTATAGGATCTTTAATAAAAGAATATTGTGTGTTGAGGAATCTGTCCATGTTATATGTGATGAGTCTAACCCTTCTAAAGAGAATTTGGAGTGTGATGTTGATGCAGGACAAAAGGAAGAATTTCTGCAACTTAATGATCAAAATGAGAAAGAAAAAGCTGAACCAAATGATGTACTAGAATAGTCAACTAATGTACAAAAGCACAAGGAGTGGAGGACAACTAAAGATCTTTCCCTTGACAACATAATTGGGGAAGTATCCAAGGGAGTTTCTATTAGATCCTCTTTAAGAAATCTTTGTTGTACCATGGCTTTTGTTTCACAGATTGAACCAAAAAATATTGATCAAGCTTTGCTGGATGAACATTGGTTAATGGCTATGCATGATGAGTTAAACCAATTTAAAAGAAATGAAGTTTGGGAGTTAGTCCCTAGACCATCAACTCATAAACCTATTGGCATAAAATGGGATTTTTGAAACAAGCTGGATGAAAGTGGCATCATATTAAGGAACAAGGCTAGATTGGTTGCTAAAGGATACAACCAAGAGGAAGGCATAGACTATGATGAAACTTATGCTCCAGTAGCTAGATTAGAAGCCATTAGGTTGTTACTTGCATATGCATGTTTGATGAATTTCAAATTTTTTCAAATGGATGTCAAAAGTGCATTTTTAAATGGCTACATTGAAGAAGAAATATATGTAGACCAGACCCCTGGATTTATTGATTTTAAACATCCTAACCAAGTTTTCAAATTAAGAAAAGCTTTATATGGTTTGAAACAAGCACCCAAGTCTTGGTATGAAAGGTTAAGCAAAATTTTGCTTGAACAATCTTTCATAAGAGGACAAGTTGACAAAACTTTGTTCATCAAGAAAAGAGAAAATGATATCTTGCTGGTTCAAATTTATGTGGATGACATTATATTTGGTTCAACTAATCAATCTATGTGCAAAGAATTTTCAGTATCAATGCAGAGTGAATTTGAGATGTCAATGATGGGGGAGCTTACATTCTTTCTAGGACTACAAGTCAAGCAATTGAAGAATGGAACCTTCCTTAGTCAAGCCAAGTACTGTCTAGAGATGATCAAGAAGTTTGAAATGGAAAATTGCAAGGATGCTACAACAACAATGGCAACATCTACCTATCTTGATTTAGATGACAAAGGAAAAAAATGTTGATGAGTCCAAATACAGGGGAATGATTGGATCCTTGCTATACCTAACCGCTAGTAGACCTGATATTATGTTAAGTGTTTGCTTGTGTGCAAGATATCAAGCAAATCCCAAAGAATATCGTCTAACTGCAGTCAAGAGGATCCTCAAATATTTCAAGTCTACACCAAGAGTAAGACTTTGGTATCCAAAAGGTACATCTATCAGCTTGATTGGATATTCTGATTCTGACTTTGCAGGGTGCAAATTGGATAGAAAGAGTACCAGTGAAACATGCTATAACGACTTGCCACGTCGCTACTGTATCTTTAACTCTTAACCACAACATTAACATAATTTTTTTTTTGATAAAAGAACACCCCTTTTATAGGTCAATGAAAACCATGGTAAATTTTTTGCAATCACATGAAGATTATAAACATAAACAAGGTATGTATGAAACATTCCAATTGCATACATATATCTGCATGTACGAAACGTGTTTTAATCATAAGTACAAATATCCCTATTTAAAACACTCAAGTGTTTTACAAAAGAAGTAAGGAATTAAACATCAGGGGTGCGACTAGCAAAATAGGTGTATGACTATCAAAACCAGGGGTGTGGTCAGCAAAACATAACCCCTGCCTAGGATCCATCACATCGACATCCCGACAACGCAACGGCTCCAACTAAGCAGTTGTCATCTTCCTGGATCACCTACTGCTGTCCATCTACTCACACGAACCGGGTTCGCGATCATCACAGGTACCAGACGACATGGCACAACAAAGTAAGAGTGAGTTCATCATATAAAATAATAGACAAAAGATACTATCAGTCAAGGAAAAACAACCCAAGCGTCATAGCATCACCACAAGTCCAGATATATCAACATGCAACCAACAAAAACAAACATCCAAGAACATTCCACAAGTTGACTTAAAAACATCTAGCATGATGCATGCTCCTGCCTCAACTCTCAACATGCAATGTGGTACCATCCCAAAAATAGGCCAAATCCATGGTCCAAATGATAGCTGTAGTCGACACCGGGGTCACTCTGTCATGCACAGGACTCACCCCCATGGTGATTAGCCAAATGGGTGTCATAAGGATCTCTCTATAGACATGGCCCCCCAGTACTTCTCGTACTATTACAGTCAACCATCATATTTCCGCCATTCAAATGAAGTATGTCTCTCATGGGCACCATCAACGTATGGCCCGAGACAGGAACTTCTCGCCCTGGCTAGGATCTCCATACCCTCCCATGTTACATACATACTGCCCCAAACGAGGGTCGTCCTAACACGGGCTTACTGATGCACTGACCGTGGTCCTTGCAAGGTTCACTACTCGGTCCCGGCATCTCACGTGTCTATACAGAGCCTCTCATCATGGCTCTATCAAGGTATGACACATTGCAAACACATGTACATACATATAACTTGGCCAAGCCCATCTCGGCAGTCGACATCACAAACACACACACACACACACACACACACACACACACACACACACACATATATATATATATACAACTCGTCCAAGCTCATCTCGGCAGCCGACATCACAAGCACATATATATATACAACTCGGCCAACCGACTTCACAAGCGCATACGTATACAACGCGGCTAACCCATCTTGGCAGCTAACGTCACAAGCACATATAAATATAATGCGGCCAACCCATCTTGGCAGCCGGCATCACAAGCACATACACACACACACACACATATATATATATATATATATATATATATATATAACTCGGCTAAACCTACCCGGTACTCAACACCTTCACGAACACTTTTGCGAAGTGTCTTGGGAGCTTTTCAGCATCAAAATGTCAACTCCACACACATGCAGAGGGAGTTCTTAGAACATCAACTCCCCTTTTCCCAGATTACCATAAAAAACCACACCAGAACATCATTAAATACTAACACAAAACACCAATCAGCAAACGTAGAGCATAACCCATTCCGTTCATTCAAAGACACAACTTTTGGGAAAACAACACACACATGGGACATGCAACCATCATCCTGGTCGGACTCTCTGGTCCTCAACCATGCTACCTGAAACTGTTATTAAACATGATAAGCTCCCCTTACCTAACCAGAGGTTCATTTTGCAGCTACCTGACGTGTTGTCCTGAGCTTCTATTCTAACCATGAGGTCCTTCTCAACGTCGGGATATCGCAACAGCGATGGCGAGCTAAAGATGGTACAGAAGGGTGGAGAGAGGGAGAGAGGGAGAGAGAGAGAGCTTGGGAGAAATGAGAGAAAACACTAAAGTTTGAGAAAGGAAGAGTAAGCTTCTGCTGTGCCAACTTGCTGCTTATAAACACGACTGACACAACACGTCCACATAACGTGCACAGCCAACAACCACAGCACAATAGTGTTGACTCACATCCCATCACTCATCAAGCACGCAACCCAAGACAAAACACTCAGGACAACAATTAATGCGATAAAACATATACTAAAACATATAATTAATTAATTAATACTGATGGAGTGCCTTTAGTTAAATATTTTTCTATCATTCTTAGCTTATTTGACTTCTCTTGGACTTTTATTTTCCCATTCTATTTCAGTTTTTGTCTTAGGCAAGTTAGTGGGCTTAATTGCTAATTGTTGCGTATTTTTGGATTTTATGCTCACTTGACGTATCTGCCTTGTACAGGACCTACAGAGCTCTACGAAACTCTGAATTGAGATTTCTTGTAGTACTAGGAAAGATAACGAAAAGATCTATAAGTTTTCCAGAAATAAGCCCAGGCCAATTCTGCCATTTGGAGGGTTATTTTAGACTTTGAAGTCAGAACCACTGCACTTGTATTTTGGACAGCGAATTGGACTTTTATTGGTGTAAATAACATAAATAATTAGAATTGATGGGTTGTTCATGACCCATTCTTTTCTTTAGACTTAGTCACTATATATTGGTGACATTAGGAGAAATTATTACATTACATTTCATTTTGCAAAAAAAAATTTACATTTCTCTTTTTAAGCTTTTAGAATCAAAACCCTTTCTCTTATTTTCTCTCAACTGTTCTTCATTGTTCTTCATTTTCATTTTCCCTTCTTCCATTTTCGTGCACTTATTTCATGGGGCTTTCTTTGATGATGATCATGGAAGGCTAAATAATCAATCAATCCAAGGATCCAACCCAAGCAAGAGAAAAATTTGAGTTCTGGTTTAGTATTTCGAATTCTGTGTGAATGTTCACTTTCTTCTTCAATTGCTATTCTGTTTTCATGATTATGAATGCATTTAGGATTGAAAGTGGATTAGGTTACGGATTCATTTCCTAATTTCGAATATAAATCACAGATTAATTGGATGATATTTCAATTAGGGTTGTGGTTTCAATTAATTTAGGGGTTAATTCGATTGAACTGCTTCTAATGAAATTGAATGAACTTTCACAATAGGATAAATTTCTGAGAACGATGATGATTCGAATAGCTTGGTTTGGTGAATTGGATTGATGCTCTTTAATCTGTTTTACATTACTTGTTATCAATTCTGTTAGTTTCTGCATTGATCTTTAATTGTAGTTTGTATTTTTGCAATTTTCATTTAGCGCATGCAAACTGTTCGACAAAAATCACCCTTTTATTTATTAGTGAATTGAAGTTGGAACCATATTGATTGTGTCTCTGAGTCGACCTAGGTTAATCCTGTGCTACAGAATTAGCTTAGTTTAATTGTTTTGAAGCCACACGACAAACGCTTATCAAAACTGGCGCCGTTGGGTCGTTACACATGCCACTTGTTAGGAAGCTCTTTGATTTCTTGGCATTGCAAGAAGCAAACATGTGTTGACTTATCCACTGTTGAAGTTGAATATATTTCTGCTGGAAGCTGTTGTGCACAAAGTCTCTGGTTGAAGCAACAACTTCAAGACTTTGGTGTTGATATACAGGAGATACCATTGCTGTGTGATAACACTAGTGCAATCAACATATCCAAGAATCCTATTATGCACTCAAGGACCAAACACATTGAGATCAGACATCATTTTATCAGAGATCATATCCAAAAGGGTAACATCAAAATTGAGTTTGTTGAAACCACCTATCAATTAGCTGATATTTTCACTAAACCTTTGGATAGAGATAGATTCTACACTCTTAGAAACATGCTAGGAATTTTAGATGAATCTAATGTGTGTTAGCATGATGTTTATATGCTCATCTACATGAAATTGCATCATTTACTGGCCATTCATCTCAAGCTATACAAATTCAAAATTTCCTGCATAATTACTATTCATACTGATAATTTCACTGTTATAATCAATTAAGGCATGGATTAATCGATTAAATGAGCTTAAAAAGCCTTTTAGAATGAAGTTTATGCTTATGTAATCAATTACATTAGTAGTATAATCTATTATTCTTCATAAGAAAATGTTTCCAGAAAATGAAGTTCACGGGAATAATCGATTACACCATCAAATTAATCGATTACATAAGGAGAAATATTTTTTTTTATGTCATAAATAACCCGGTGCCAGGTCATGCTGGACTCATAAATAACTGGCTGGGTTCCTAGGCTTAATACCATTAAAGTCATTCCGGGCTGGGTTCCTAACTCATCTGGGCTTTAGGGTTCTTATGAATCAGCCGAGCTCCACCATAAGCCGAGCTCCATCATAATCTGGACTCCACTATAAGCCAAGCTCCAAAGTAAGCCGAGCTACACTATAATCTGAGCTCCACAGTAATTCGAGCTCCATAATAATCGATTACCAAGTTATGTAATCGATGACACTTCATCTTCCTGAACTACACTCACTAACTTAATCGATTACGTTCGAACTAATCGATTACAGCCTCTGCAGGAACTGATTTTGCTAACGAATTAATCGATTACATAAGCATATAATTGATTATTCATGGAGTTACTGCAAAATCTACAAGATTTTCTTGGAAATTGTAACTACCCAACTACCACCAAATTCAAATTTTGAATCTTCTGTGCTTTAAATTTAGTGGGTTAATTCATATTAATTGTTATGCATTTCAAATTTCATATTTGGAGCCCAAAATCATCTATAAATACAGCCCATGTTGAAGGAAATATTCACACCATTCTCATCTGCAACCTTAAGCCTTGCTATGTTTTTTTTCTTCTTCTTAGTCTTATAACTCTATCCAGATAGCCTTTTCTCAAAAAGTCATTATGTTTGCTCCTAAAAGAACCAAAACCTCTAAGAGAAAGAGTGTCGAAACCTCTAACCTTGTAGAAAATAGGTTAGATCATTGGTGTCCTAGTGAGCGTGAGAAAGTGACCTACCTTCAGTTTAATGCCACCAAACTGATATGTCAACCCAAACACCTTGACCTTGCCTGGTTCACTAATGAAGGTTTTCAATTCCCTGCTATGCTTGAAAACCAGGGTTTGAAAAAGTTTATTGAGATGAAGAGTACTTTCTACCCTGAGTTAGTGAGGTGTTTTACACCTATTCCAAATTTTCCATGGATGGGACTATCCTGTCTCAAGTGAATGGAGTGGCCATGGAAATCACTCCTGAAGTTTGGCAAGAGGTGGTTGGCATTTCCTTTGAACGTGAAAGGAAATTTTAAGAGGAGGCTGGAGGGTATAATAGAGTACAGACCTATAGAGGGATGCTTCTTGACCCTAAAATGTGGCTGAAGCTAAGGCTTAACACAGGTTCTATGACTCATGAAGACAAACTTCTTCAATATATCATCACCTATATCTTGACTCCTAGGTACACTAATCATGCATAAGCCACAGATGGTGATATTCAGATTGTGTATGGTCTGAAGAATGGTATTCAAATGAATTAGATACTCATCATTGAGGAAATTATGCTCAAATCCAAAAGATTGATGAATTACCCATTTCCATAGGCTGTATTAATTTCCAGATTTATTGATTACTTCAAGGTAGATGTCACTAATGAGGTTGTTGACCGCACAAATTCTAGCAATAGCCTCATTAAGGAGAAACATCTTACCAAGCTTGGAATGGTTAAGACCCCTTATGGATGGCAGATGGTTGGGCAACAAATTCCTCCTACTGATGCTTAAGAGGAAGGTGAAGAAGAGGTTGAAGGCTTTGCTCAACCATCCTATAGTCCTTTGGAATCTCTCATGATTCAAAAGATGAATGCTTTATTGTCTCTTCATCAGGAGCACAAAGCTGAGACAAATTCATCCTTGGAGGAGATGAAATCTAGATTGGAAAACATAGAAGCTAGGATTGTCCTTGATGACTTTGATAAATGAGTTTAGGTTGCTTATGTTTTTCTTTCTAGTTGCTGCTTAATTATGCTCTTGCTGTCTTTTGTCAACCATTGCTAAGTTTGTTTGGTTTTTTAATTGCTTTTTAGTGTTTTAAATTGCATTTTGATTAATGTACTGCTTGTATTTCTATTAATATAAGTATTTCCTTTCTCTCCTTTTATTCTCCTTGTTTATATAATAATTGTGTTGTTTTTTTGTCTTTGATAAACCAAATAAGGGGAGAAATAATTGTAATAATTGTAGGGGGAGGATAATTGAAATAACTATATGTTACATGTATTGCATGAATGCTTTTAATTTTGTAAAATCTACCCAAGTCAGGGGGAGCATTTTTTTAATGACTTATGCTTATGCTTGTTCTTGCAAAAAGCTGACTTAGATTTCAGGAATCATTCATCCCTCTAAAGCAATTAAAAGATTAGACAAACTAACAATTGATTTGGCATGCTCAAAGCCAAAAAAGGGGAGATTGTTGATTTTAAAGGGGAGATTGTTGACTTTAAGGGAAGCTGCAAGAAGATGAAAGCAAGGATGACAGCTTGATGTTTTAGCTTTTTACATGCCCAATCATTTGAAGGCATTTGTAATTTGTCTAAGTGGTTCAAGTGTTTTGCCTTGTGATCTTTCATTTGCATTTGCATTCTCATTATCATGCATACATATTCTTTGATTAAAATCTCAAAGCAATCCAATGATTTCATAAGAAATTAAGTTCTCATGGCTAAGTCTTTGAAAAAATGAAAACTTACTGTTTTAATCGATTACGTAAGCATTTTAATCGATTAATTACATTCATACTACTTCTGGAAAAGCCATGAAGAACAGTTTAATCGATTACCAGATTCTTGTAATCGATTACATAGTAACATATGAAAAACATGCATCACTGGAATAATCGATTATTTTGTTATGTAATCGATTATTTTAACTTGTTAGTCATGATGCCTTACTGGAATAATCGATTACCATTTTCAGTAATTGATTACACAGGCCGGGTTCGTGTTTTTCGTGTTTAAGCTTTACTGGTTTAATCGATTACAGTCTTATGTAATGGATTATTTCTTCATGCTTTAAATATACTAAGACTGCTTTAATCGATTAAGTATCAGTTTAATCGATTATCTTGTTCATGAAAACATTTTCAGGAAGCTCAAGAACATATTAATTGATTATGTGATAATTTAATCGATTACATATGATTAAATAATCGATTACCTTGTCGTTTTAATCGATTATTGTCAGTTAAATCAATTTTTTTAATAGCTTTGCTTAGCTTGTTTTTATAAATAGACATAGAGAGCGAATTGTTCAAATATACTTGAGCATTTGTATGAATCACAAAAAAAAAATAGAAAGTTTTTTTCTAGAGCCAAAATACTGATTTGTTCTAAGAGTGAAAAATCTCTCATGAAATCAAGAGAGTAAAATCTTTGAGATGAGTTTTTAAAGAAAAGAAGAGATTTCAAGAGTTCTTATTCTGAGCTTTGATTTGCATTCAACATGATTGATTGGTAACATCATTCATTCATTTGAAGGATCACAGGTTGTATCTCTTGAATCTTTCTTTAGAATTTTTCTGGTTATTAAAAAATCTGTTGGTATATCTTTGATTCTTTAAAGTGGTTTTCTAGAGTAGGGTTCTCTAGAGGTAAAAACAAAGTAGGTTTCTCTGGGTCTTAATCATTTAAAGTCTATAGGGTTTAGATTTATGTTTCTTTATCTAGTGTGGATAAAGGTGATCATTGTAAACTGCCTGTAAGGATTCTTTGATATAGTGAAAACTCTAACCTAGTGTTGGTTGGAAGTAACTAGATGTAGCCTCCATGGTTGAGAGGTGAACCAGTATAAATTGCATTGTCTTTTGTCTTAAATTCTGTATATTTCATTGCTTATCTTTGTGAAATAAAAAATTATTATCAAAGAAACTATTTCTGTCATTACATGCATATCAAGGGTTGATCTTGATTGAAGAAAGATTTCTGGATTTTCAAAAGGTGAACAAGTGATACGATCCAAGAGTTTAATTCTGCAATTTGTTTTTTTAGAAAATTTTAAATATCAGTTATGAACCAATTCATCCCTCCTTCTTGGTTTATTTGCAGTATATTCATTGTGTTTTCAAAACTAAGTTCTGACATGTGAATGGTATGTATATATATATGAATTTATTTACGTATGTGTGCATTTTGATGAATGTATAATCGCGAAAAATTTACTCTCATTTTCATAATCAAATTAATGGAGTTTTCATAAAAAAAATTGAAATTAAACATTTAGAATGGTGATATCATAGCGATGAGGCGTATAATAACCTTGATTTGTAAAAAAAAAATGGCCTATGTGAATAGTGGCGCGATTAGCGTGGGATCCGGTGCCGTTAGCTTGGGAGACGCGCCTGAATGGCGCGGTTAGCGCCTGAGATGGCGCGATTAGCGCCAAAATGGCCCTAGAGACCCTCTGGTTCGAATATCTGGCGCGGTTAGCGCCAGAGTGGCGCAATTAGTTCCACAAATACCCCCAGACTCGAATATTTGGCGCGAATAGCGCCAGGATGGTGCTATTAGCGCGGGAACACGGTCAGAACCCCTATAAAAGCTCATTTTCGCGATTTTTGGCCAAAACACTTGCTTTCTTCTTCCTCTGAGCGCATTCCACCATTGTTGAGCTTGGGAAGCTCCATATCTTCACCAAACTTCATCAAAACACTTCCCTTTCAACATGAAACTTGTAGGGAATCATCCTATGAGCTAGAATCCTTCATCACTTTTCCCTAAAAACCATCAAACGGAGAGATCCCTTTCTCTAGGGAACTTCACAAAACTCGAGCTCGGCGAGGAAAGGAGGCGATTCTCGGACACCCAAGTTTGGGGAAGTGGTCCATTAGCCTTCCTTGTCGTTTTTGAGGTAAGAAACTCGAGTTTTACCGTTTGATTTGTGATTTTGTTCTTGGGATGAATAGTGACCCTTTTGAGCTAGAGCTGGAATTAGGCTTAGGTCCTTTAGAAAAGTATGCTTAGAAGGTTGTGGTGATGAAGGATTAGCTTTGAAATATTGATTTCATGGACTTTGGTTTTGGCTCTAAGAAATGCATGTGTAAAAAGAATGTTGGTTAATTGATAGTTGTAGAACATGCAGGAGCCTTGATACTTGTTCTTTATGTGCTTGAGAGGCTATATAAACGGTGATATTGTGTTGAAGTAACTGTTTTAGCCATATTGTTAATCCTTGAGTTTTGGGCCTGAGTAATGTTAAACTCTTTGAATTGGCTTATACCGAGTCTTGGGAAGACTCTAGTGCCTTGGTTAGGCCGAGATAGACCGCTGAAGGTCTGGGAGTGGTCTATTGAATTGGTTAGTTCAGATAACCTTAAGATAGAAGATTAAGAGGTTTAGATAGAGAGGAATGATGTTTCCTTTCATTTTTAACTGTTGAGAACCGTTGTTGTTTTGCTTATGCCTTGTATGATTGGATTGAATATTGATTGTGCCTGTGTGCCTTTATATAGGGCGTGACACCGAGGGTGTCAGTGGCGTAGACCATGGTTTTGGGGTTGAACTGCAGAGCACGGCTTTGCCAGGTAAGTTCTTCGCTCTTGGGGAATGTTTCCCACTGCCTGTGTTTCACCATACTTCGAGGGAGTGATGGTTGCATTCATGATGCATGTGCATTGATTTGGTTGTTACTTTCCTCATGATGATATGTATGCATGATTCTATGCCTTGTGTGGATGATTACCTGTTGAATAGATCTTCTGGCCAGTTAGATAGATATGGACCTCCCTAGGAGTAGAGTGCAACTCCTAGTTTGGTTTGCTCACGTAAAGGGTGATGATGATCCCTTAAGACCAAGAGATAGGTGGTCCCGTTGCGGTTAAGGCCTATTCTCGGAGGTGCCATATAAGTGCATCCATGTGTAAAGGGGTAGCTCCCGATGGGATGGCACGGGTGCCAGTTCCGGTCTCACACTGGGGACTGAGAGTCCCAGATGCTGATGATGATGCATCTTGTGGCGGGCGTGGTACCGTGGATATACATTAGAGCTAGATGATGGCTATGTATTGTTGTGAGGGCCGGGAGGCCTAGTGATTGTGATGCCTTTGATGTTGTGTGTCATGGAAGTGAGCCAGGGAGGAGGAGAAGCCTCCAAGAGCCCTGAGCTTACTGAGATGTGTATCTCACCTCGTGTGGGGATTATGTTTTTTGCAGGTGATTCATCTGGCAGAGATGATAGGTCTCAGGGCGGGAGGCCTCAGTAGAGACAGTTCCTGTGTAGCTGCTTGACAGCACTTTGAGAGCATGGAGGCTCCTTTGTTTTGGTTATGTTGATGTATTTTGTACCCCTGTGAGGGAAGATGTGTGTGTGTGTGTGTGCACATGTTTTGGATTTGTTATGTATATGGACTTTATATGTTTTGTATGCCCTCGTGTGAGGATGAGATCTTTGAGATTGGGGTACATGGTGCTTATTCTTTTGTATGACCACAGGAGTGACTCTGTGGATGATGATATATTGTACATAACCAGTTTAAGTTATGTAGTTATGTTTCTCCTGCTATATCTGTTAGATTACTTGGTTATCTGCCTTTATGTTATCTGGATCTGAGGGGCTAGTGGTGGTTATGGCATTTTATGATTTTGTGGGTAACGTATCGTACATAATGAATCAAGAAATATGGTTTTGTTATCGCTTCCACAGGATTTAATTAAAGTTAATTATTGCGCTTATCTGATTAAGTAATTGTTAATACACCAGATGCATACGGGGTGTTACAAGGTGGGTTGTTACATAATGAGCATCTCAAAGTTGTTGGGAACTGGATGGCTATTTGGAAGCTCAATACTCCAAAAATAAAGCACTTTTTATGAAGGCTTCTAAGAGGTTTTCAATAGTTTTTTTGTCCATATATTGAAGTCAAGAAATGAAAAGTTTTGGAATGAGCTTGATATCCCACCAGCCACATCTCTTTCACTACCAAACCAATTCTTCTCAAAATGGTTGTATGCTCAATGTAACCAGACCAACACTCCCTCATCAAAAGCTCGTGCTCAATAGCATCATGGCAACCACCCACAACAAAATTTATCAAATGCAACATTGATGCCGCTATTTTCAATGATATTTAGGCTTCTAATATCAATATTTGTATTTGAGGAGAAAAAAGGATCTTCATCAAAGTAAAAACTAGCCTCTTTAATGGCATTCCTGCCCCAACAGAAGTAGAAGGCTGGGCTTTATATATGCCATGCACTCCAATGGATAACATATATTGGATTGCAAAATGTCATTCTTGAATAGGATTGCAAGCTAGTGGTCAATACCTACAACAATCTATCATATGGTCTATTAGTTTTCCATGCTATATTAGCTAAATGTAGAGCAATTCTTACTCATGTGTCAAACTCCGGGGTGAGTTTTTCAAGGAGACAAACCAATCAAGTTGCTCATTCTTTGGCTAAGGCATCAAGATTTTATGCTTGTAACCATACTTTTGACAATATTCCTACTTGTATTAAATCTTTGATTATAATGAAATACCATAATTGAACCAAAAGTTGTTGGCACAAGTGGTTCGACACTTAGGTCCCTTTACCAAGGTCTGAGGTTCAATCCATGACTTATATATAGAATGACAACTAGAGGTATCCTTTTACTGCAAAAATGGACCGACTCGATGGGAGAGGGATTAAACCTCCTGGTTATTCCAAAGAAATACCATAATTGATGATTACCTATAAAAAGGGAGGTATAAATACCAATAGTCATATGCATACATGTGTGTTAAATACTTAAGAGGCAAAGTTTTATCAACATAGTAGTATTATTTGACTCAAATAGAATTACTTATAGTAAAAAATATTTACAGTCTATATCAAAATTTGTTGTTATTTTAATTATCACTTTATTAGTTTATTAGCTTATGACTAAAAAGGCATGTACAATTTTTTTAATCAACACAATCATGAATTAATTTACTGTTGAAGTTATTAAATTCTTAACCATCAAGCGCATGTGGATCATCAATTGATGCAGGTTATTATAATCAATTATCTCAAATTTAAGTTTTAAATTTGTAATTGCTTAAAAATTTAAAGGAAGAATTTTACAGCCTATAATAATCTTATATGATAGAGAAGGATTGCCTTTGATATAAAAAAAAATATTTGTGCTCTATACCAAAAAAAATATTCTTAAAATACTCAATTTTATTTTTGAACAAATAAATTATTATATAGTGGGCAGTAAAAAAATATATTATATATGAAGGAAGTGTTGGATATAGGGGGAACAACAAGAAGATGAAGCTTGTGCCTTAGAAGAAAGTTTTGAGCTTTTCACATGCCTGAAGATTGTAATTTAAATTAAGTGTATGAGAGGTCAATCTTTTGATCCTTGCATTGCATGCACATAATCATTAACATGATTACATGTTTTCATTAAAGTATTAAAAGCTATTCATGTTTTTAAAAGAAATTAATAAGTCATGGTTAGTGTTTTTGGAAAAATGAAATCTTACTGCTTTAATCGATTACACATTGTTTTAATCGATTATATGCTTTGTTTTAAATCTGGAAAAGCCATGAAGAACATATTAATCGATTACATGATTCTTGTAATCGATTACATATTAAAAATAAAAAACATGCCTCACTGCTTTAATTGATTACCTCAAATTGTAATCGATTACATAAGCTTGTTTCCAAAATGAACTTCACTACTTTAATCGATTACAGCTCGGTTTAATCGATTATTCTATTCGTTGTAAAACCCAGGATAAGCTATGAACAATTTAATCGATTACATAAGCTATTTTAATTGATTATTTGGCGCATTGCAAGCGATTACAGTCTATTACAAAAAACTGTTATAAATGGAATGGAGGCTTGTCTGTTTCAAGAACTTGAACACTTCAATTTTTCTGAATATACACAAGCCTTCTCAAAGTTAGAAAGTGATTTTCTGGGTTAACAAAGTTCTTATCCCACTCTTTAATCTTCATGGAGTATTGAAAGATTTCTTGGGCAAGGTTTTTCAAAGAAGTTTTGGAGAGTATGTTCTGAAATTAATTTCTGCATCTTCACTCTGATTGGTAAACCATATTATGTTCAGAAACTAATTTCTGCATCTCAACTCTGATTGGTAAACCATATGCATTCACATTCATTGGATCATCAGGTTGCTTCTCTCCATTATCTCTGATTGTAAATTTGTTTTTGTATTTTTGATTATTTGAAGCTATTGTAAAGGGTCCTTTTAAGCTTGTTCTAGAGTAGGGTTCTCTAGGGGAAGAAAAAAGTAGTGTTCTCTGGTTCTTGATCACTAGGAGTCTAATAGGGTTTTAGATTTCTATTCTTTATCTAGGTTTGATAAAGGGTGATTGTTGTAAAGCTTGTAAGAACTGAAATTTGATAATAGTGGAACTCTAATCTAGTGTTAATTAGAAGAAACTAGATGTAGCTTCTCTTCAGAAGTGAACCAGTATAACTTCTGGCGTTGGTTTTCTATTTCTCAATCTCTATTAGTTATCTTGGTCATTTGTTATTGGTATTATTATCATTAATCAACAAGTCCTGTTTTAAGCAATTAATTTCTTGGGCTGAGTGATTTGATTGATTTGAAGCATTCTTGGTTTAAAAGTGAACAAGATCCTTTAACTCTGATTTTATAAATAAATTTTAAAAGACCAAGTTTAAATCAATTCACCCCCCGCTCTTAGTTATTGTGGGTATTCCTATTGTTTTCAGGAAGCGTTAATGTTTGGATATTTTTCCTTTACTTGTGTACATGATAATCTTTTAAGAAAAAAATTGTGTTCTAAATCAGTATTTAAAAACATTACTCCCTTTATCCTAAAATAGGTATCGTATTTAAAAAAAAAACTATCTTAAAATAAGTGTCATATTAACTTATAATGTAATATTAATTTCTTTTTCTCTTAATACTTCTAATAAGTGTCACTTTAGTGTTTCAATGAATACTAATCTTATTATCTTTTATTTATCTATAAGACTAATTTTCTAAAATTATTATTATCTTTCATCTATTTATTAGTTTTTTATTTATTTGTGTAAAACAATTTAGGATAACACTTATTTTAGAATTCTGAAAGCAACTTAAATGGATTGAAATTGAGTTTTACAAATTTAATCTTGATAGACTACATTTTATGGTTATATTTTAAGGATCAAATTGGATTGAATAAAGTGGGAGATTTGAGTAGTAAGTATAAAAGTATAGGTTCTAAGTTATGTCCGACTATTGTAAAAAAAATGTTGAATAATTCTTTTAAGAATTGAAGTAGATGTTTATTTTTTTTTTTAGAAAAATAGTTGTTTTATACATTTATTTTGTATGTACTATAATTCATAATCAATAATTATATACTAGTTTTTTTAGAGTAGAAATCACTAAAACTAAATTTCGTTTACTTTAGGAAATACTTTTTCAAACACAATAAAAAAATCTTAATTATCTAGCAATTGTAAAGATTTGTTAATAGTTTATTTATATTTTCATACAAAGTTTAAGAACTTGTCATAGTAAAAAATCTTAATTGTAGATATGAATTTTGATTTTCACTGTTTGATACTATTAAAAATTTAATAATTATATTTATATACATTTACTTAAATAATTACTAAGAAATCATCTTTAATTTTTTTTATTAAAAATTATGTAATAATCTTACAAATATATAAGAAATGAAAATAATGATTTATTTTATAAATTTATAAAAATATATGTACATGCATATACAAAGTTTGATTTGAATTGAATATGATTTGTTTAAATCCGATTCAACCAATAAAAAAGGATTTTTTAAAAATTTTCAGTTTACTTAATTTTTGTTTAATTTAAGTTTCAATTAATTGATTTTTTTTAATTTTTATTGTTAGATTCAATCTCGATGTGTAAACACTCTAAAAAAATAGCTAAGAAAAAATTTTAAAGTATACATTTGAGATATAGAGTATTCCAACAACAATAATGCGACAAGTCTTAATATTGCACTTTGAAAATATTCATCATGAATATTCTAAACATATAAACATTTGATTCCATAAGATTTGAGAGCTTATGTGAGCATGATCACATTGGAGATCAAATAATAGACATTTTACAAAACTGTTATAAAAGGTCATTTTACTAGTTAAATAAATTAACTTTAAAAAATGTTTACATAAATATTTTAATTTTTTTTTAATAAACCAAGGTTTGCTAACCTCCCCTAAGCACCAATGATCCCAAATAGGCTGGCACCCAAAACTCTTAAGCAACAAACCAATAAATTTTATACCAAAAGAGAGTAAACTGTAAAAGATAAGTACAAAAACCATGAGGGGCAAAGCCAAACCCATGGAATAGAAATTATGAGAATCTATAGCTTGGAAAGCCTATCTTATTCTTGTTGAATTCTGCTCCAACAAAATAAGGGGGGAATCCCACCAGCAGAACTGAAAAGAATCTCTAGCAAAAGAGGCAAGTTTGTTTGCACAAGAATTGCCTTCTACATATGTGTGTGTAACCAAATGATGATTCTGAAAGGCTTGAATAGTTAGTTAGAGAATTGCACTTAGGTCATAAATACCTCCAACCCTTATGTTCTACCAGCTCAATAGCTAAAATAACACCTATGATTTTAGCATAGAGAGAGTTTCTAACTCCCAAGTTGGTTGTAAAACAACCAAGAGAGGCAACGAATTTGTTCTAAAAAATTCCACCACAACTTGTAGCCTCGGTGTCACCTCTAACAGATCCGTTCGTGTTGCATTTGACCCATCCCCGTTTAGGTGGATACCAAATAACTTGCTTTATAGAAACATATCTTTGTGGGTGACCATTGATGCCCAATGATTTAAAGGGATAGAATTCAGAAATAGAGGAATTCATGACATCATTGGTGTAGTTACCTGAGATTCTAGCTTTATTGATAATCAAAGAAATAACATGCTGCAAAGAGATTATGAAAACGCAATTGGCACCTGCTATGCCAAATAGGTTGTTGCAAACAAGGAGATATCCTTCATTTGAAAGGATAAGGAAGATCTATAAGAGGATAAGATTCCATGGAGAGAGGAGATATCAATCACGGAGGTGAGCCACTGCCAAAGAGAGATGGTGAAAGAGCAATTTAAAAACAAGTGCTTCATGGTTTTGTAATGTTTACCGCATTGGCTGAAAATTGAAACATTGTTACAACCTCTTTTCCATAAATTATCATCAGTAGGGAGTTTCCTATGTAAAATCCTCCAAACTAGGAAAAAGGATGAGGGAGGGATATGGGAATGCCAAACCATTTGAAAAACACTGCTAGTGGCTGAAGGAGGTCAAACAAAGACATAAGCCTGTTTGAGAGAGAGATCTCTCGTAACAGAATGCTCCCAAATGAGATAATCAGTGCATGGAGTGGAGGGATAGTGATAAGAGTCATTTGATGAGAAACATGATGGCAATTTCTGGTTATCATTTTTGGGATACTTCAACTATTATCACTAATAAACAGGATGACATTAGCTTGCAAAGATGGGATGTTTGTAGGGATGCTGACAAGTTCCCCAATGGCTTGGGCAAACCATCTATCCCGCCAAAAATTAATAGAATCGCCATTGTCCAACACCCAAGAGGAGTTTTTAGAGATCATGGCAATTACTCCCTTAATACTCGTCTATATGGATGAAGAAATATATAGTATAAACAACACACAAGAACCAAGAGAGGGGGGGTGAATTGATTGTTCTTGGCCAATTAAAATTTCTTAAACTATCAGAGTTAAAAAGATCGTATCACAAAACAATCGAAGAACACTTTCAATCAATCAAACACCAATATTTAAATAATGCAACCAAAATGTTTTCTATTGATTGTGAAAAGTTACACCAATCAATGACAATCAATAACCACAAGAAAAGATAAAGATGAAGTAGTCAATACCAAGATTTATACTGGTTCACTTCTCAACCTAGAGAAGCTACAACCAGTTCTTCTAACCAACTAGTTAGAGTTCCACTATTAACAATCTGTTTCTTACAAGCGCATACAATCACTCTCAATCAGACCTAGATCAAGAACAAGAAATTTAACTCACTTAGACTCTTAGTGATCAAGACATTGAGAAACCCCTTCTATACTCTTCCCTCCAGAAATACCTATTCTAGACAAGCTTTAAGAAATACTATTGCTATAGTTATACAAATAGAAATTCTAAAAAGAAATTACAAACAAGTTGTATGGAGAGAAACCACCTGATGATCTACTACAGATGTATGCAAAAGATTACCAAACTGGAATCAAGATTGAAAGAAAATTGTCTCTCTCCAAAATCTTCTTTAGAAACTTTGCCCAAAAAGAAATCCTCTCAAGGAATCTTGAAGCTTGAGGATTTGAGGGACTAACACAAAATAACACTTTGTATTTTTCCTCTCTTCAGAAAGCTTATGAAAGTTCTTTGATATTTCGTGGTGTATTTTGCTAAAACACTCAACATCTATTTATAGAAAACTGTTGTAACTGTCAATAATCAATTAATTCACTAATGTAATCGATTAATTTCACTTATGTAATCGATTAATTGACTCATTTAATCAATTAAAGTGTTCTTGAGCTTTCTGGAAAAGACTTATGAACAATGTAGTCGATTAACTTGTAATGTAATTGATTATCACATGAAGTCTTTGTTTGAAAACGTTGCCAAGTAATCCATTACCACCAAATCGTAATCAATTATCATAGGAAGTCCATTATGTGATTTTGTGTTTTGTAATCAATTACCATAATCTTGTAATTGATTAAAGTGTTCTTAAATCTCAAGTAATAGATTATCAATTGCTGGTAATCGATTAAACCAGTGAGAAAATATTTTTCCAAAACTTAAACATGGAACACTTGGCTTTTTATGCAATCATGAAAACTTTTTGTTTTAGAAAAACTTCTTCACAAAACTTATGCTTTTATGAAAACATGAATGCAAAACCATGAATGAGCTTTATGCAATGGATCATAGGAAGTCTCATATTAAACATACATAAATTACAACTACCAATCAATTGAATTGACATGTAAAAAGCCTAAACACTTTACTGCCTAAGAGACTCAGCTGTTGGTTTCAAAGGAGTCACTTGAAGAATGGACAAAAGATCAAGCTTTGTTTTGAACTTTCAACATGCCTTGAAGACTTGAAGATTAATTTGTGATTAATTGTAAAAGGAAGAAGCATTTTTGGTGATCCAAGTGCATTGCATTCATATCATTCATTTAAATCTTTAATTAGAGTTATAGAATTCACAAGGCTTTGATAAATTGATTA
>CM023959.1:15840840-15881078 GCA_013407115.1 Glycine latifolia | reverse complement strand
TAGGTGCTCAAACTCAAAAGTGTTCTCCATGCCATTGTGTATCACTTATCTATCATATTGCCATGGTCTACCAAGAAGGATATAACCAGCCTCCATTGGAACAATATCACAAAGAACATTATCATGATAAGCATTAATAGAAAAAGGAATGAGCACTTGAGAATTTACCACCACTTCCCCACTTTCACTAAGCCATTGTAGCTTCTTGAACCTCCACAATTTCAGCCCTTATCTTCATCAACTCCATTTCCTTATAGTATTCATCAATACTTTTGGCACCTTGGAAATGTCTTTGAAGCTTGTTATGGACTTCCCTTGCATAATAAGCTGGAATAAATCTTCCTCTCAAGCATGCCTTCAAGTCATCCCAAGAATTTACTTTTTGTCTCCTCATCCTCCCTATATCCACTTGAATTTGGTTCCACCATGTCAAAGCATAACCACCAAACTCCAAAGTTGCTAGAGTAATTTTTCTTTCTTCCTCAAAATGTTGGCATGAGAAAATTTGTTCTACTTTCATCTCCCACTCAAAATACTCTTCCGAATCATTATTACCAAGGAATTTTGGAATTTTTATTTTCACTCCACTCAATCCTCCATTCCTTCCATCTCTTTCCTCTTTTCTCACCCTTTCTTCTTCATCATCTCTATTTTGCCTCCTAGGATTGTGTCTCCTATGATTTTCTCTTCTATTTTCCCTCTCACTCCTCTCATCATAATAATTTCCTCCATAAGAAAAAGCATACTCACTCAACCTTCTACCATTATGAGCCTCTCCATCCACACTTTACATTGGTTGACTCCTCCTTTGTCTCCCCTCAATTTTGGTCTCCAATTTGGTTTTTTAAGTCTTTCATTTGTTTTGTCATAACTTTCATCAACCTAGAGGTCCTAGGTGACAAAGCTTCTCCTCCACTTGAACTTATCCTTCAAAAAAAAATGATTAGCAAAACACAAGTATATAAAGAAATTCTCACCACTCTCTAAGTGTTTTCCACTCTTAATCTAGGCTTTTTCTATAATGTTCTCTCATGCCTTTTTCCACTCTTATTCCTCTCTATAGTTCTTAAGCTAAAAATTCTAATCAAATCAAGCCTTTTTACTATAGTGAAATAGGAAATGATTCTAGGCTAGACTCAAGAGTCCAAAGAACAAGAAAATTCAATGAATCACTAAAATATGATGTATAACAACTGTAAAATTTGCTTCTAACAACTTAATTCAGTTTAGGCATGAGAGTAGAATCAAAACAAGTGGTTACAAACACAAAAACACTACAAACAAAAGTTGACAAGAATCAAAGCTAGAAAATTAGAAAAATATCAAGAACACATGAAGAACATAAGAACAAGAATTCACATAGAACTTGAAGAAAGCACTAAGGTTTTGTGGCTGAACACACAACAAGCCCAAACCACCAAGAATCAAAGGAAAACCACAAGAAACAAGGAATTGAAATGGATTTTTATTTTTGGGAATTATGCAGAATTTTAACTTTGAAGAAGACCTAAAACTGAAATTGAAGAAGAATTCCACAAGGATTAAGCTCTAGATACCAAATGATGTGCTATTGACCTGAATCTTAGCACCTTTTGCCCTGATCTTCCTTGAAATGGAAGTCACTCTTCAATTAAACTTCAAAACAGAGCATTCAACTCTTCTTTGAGTGAGGCTGTTTATGTTTTCAATTTCAGAAATGGATTGTGGAAGAAGAATAGGAATGAATTGGAAATGACACCATGGAATAGGAATTCCAATAAGTCTTGCAAGAATCACCACAATAGCTGGGAGGCCATTGATATGAAACAAGAAGTTCTTGAAGAAGAACAAGATAGAAAACTCTCACCACAATTCAGAGATTGTATTAATCAAAGATCAAAAAAGATCCTTACATTCATTTTGTGAGTGGTTTATATAGACCACGAATTAATAAGCTAAATGACACTAAATGTAATGTAAATGCAAACTAAAATGAAGCCCCAAACGTAGCTTGTAAGACAAGCTTTACCTAAGCGACCTTTGGCTTCCCAAAAATGTGCAGTGGCCATCTCAGACTGGTATAATCGATTAATTCGCTATTGTAATCGATTAAATCAGTCAGAAACTGAAATAATTGATTACACTAGCCAAATAATCGATTATAGCATTAAGGTCATAATTCTTGCTTACAATTGACATTCTGATAATCGATTATTTCGATGAAATAATCGATTAAAGCAGTAAAGGCTTATTTCTGATTGCTTCTAAACATCCTGTAATCAATTATAAATCCAAAATAATCGATTAAAGCAGTAGCAACTGATTTACAAATGTTTTATTGAATTTTTCTAACAAGTGCTGAAATTTATTGAATTAAATTGGATTTGAGACATCAAAATCCAGCTCTTGTCATCCTTGATATGGTGTGCAACTTCATGCTTGTCCAAATTGGCTTGAATATGGTCTTGAAGTGCTTGACTCCTAGCTCTTGTCATTGGTCCTTTGAGGCTCACCAAAAGAAGTGCTTCAAGCTCCCCTTCTAGACCTTTGGCTTGACTTGGACCTCCATCACAAACAGTGTCAAATCCCTCAATCTCCCTACCCAACTTTGTTTGACAACTAAAAATTGCTCTTAGCTACATTAATCTTTTTACCCCCACCATATTTGGTTTTCTGGTCCACCATTTTTCTTGTTTACCTCCACCATTGTGCCTCATTCCCATATTGAGGTTTCTAGACTACATTAGCAAACAATTCCACCCCTATAGTCTCTTTTCCTCAATCACTAAACTTCTAGTTTTGTTACTTCTCCATCTTATCCCTCTGATGACTCACAACTGTCTTCCTGGTCTCTTTTAGATCCTCATTTCCTCTAGAGGTTCTATTATGTTTAGGTATATTGACATTCACTTTCACATTCCCTGTCAACATATTGCCCAATTGTTTATCTAGAGTGAAGACACATTGAACATCAATGAACCAAACAAAACCATACCTATTACCCCATTATCTATTCTATTTGCAATGTAAATCTCCTATAAAGTTGAAACACACTCCAAAGGGTGTCAACATTAAATGATTCTAGGAGCCTACTGAAAAAAAATTACGGTACTCATGCATTTTTCTGTCTTACTCCGTGAACTCTCCCTCATCTCTCTCCCTCTCACTGTTTCTCTCTCAAATCTTTAGGTAATTTTTTTATGAAGCTACACAAAAGTGTGATTTTGTATTGTGTCGGTCTTTGATGGAATAATATTTTACTCATCATTTGACAATTTGGTACAATTGTCAGTAATTCAATACATTTCTATTTTTGTAGATAATATAAATAAAAATTGGAATTGAAAGAGTAAAAGAGAATAAAGATTGAATATAAAATGAAAAATAAAAAAAACAGTTAAATATTCATGTAATTAAAGAGTAAAGTATTTTCCAAGAAAAAAAAGAACATTGGAAACAAAATAGTAAGAGAGGGGGTTACATTATCAATTAAGAGACAAAAGCATCTAAAGAAATGTCACTACTACACAGGAGGCCTATGACGACAGTTATTTAGACCACACGATGACGGTTGTTGAACCGTCGTTGTTGCGTCTGTCGTTGAAAATGGGGTACTTTCGACGACAGTTCTAAAAAACCGTCTTCATTTGTATTTTTTTTTAATTTACACAAACGAAGGCGGTTATTAAGAAAAAATCGTCTTTGTTTGTATTTAAATTTTTTTTTTGTTTTTTTTAATTAAACACCTACGAAGACAGTTATTAAGGAAAAACCGTCATCGTATGTCAACATACGATACATTGTCTTTGTTTGTATTTAATTTTTTTTTCATTTTTTTTAATTAAACACCTACGAAGACGGTTATTAAGGAAAAACCGTCATCGTATGTTGACATACGATGACGGTTTTTTCTTAATATCTGCCTTCGTTTCTTTTTAAAAAATAAAAAAAATAAAAAACAAAACATACAAAGATGGTTTTGCTTAATAACCGTCTTTGTATCTATTTAAAAAATAAAAAAAAAATACATTCAAAGACGGTTTTTCCTAAAAACCGTCTTTGTATGTGGACATTCAAATACGGTTTTGCTTAAAAATCGTCTTTGTATGTATTATATTATTTTTTTTAAATGGATAAAAATAAAAAAAAAATGGTGCACTTGAGATTTTTTTATATCACACCCCTTATAATGATACATATAGTCATAAAGTTAGGAGCATTTACTTCATTAAAACCAAAACAGCTTCACAAATGTTATAGTTTAATAATAATAAATAAATAAAGATGACAATGAATGCACGAAATATAAGAATAGTTAAAAATCCGCATAACAAGCTACTATCATCAACATATAAACTAATGCTAGAAACATAACACATAAAACACTTAGCATATATATATAATTAGAAAGACTTGTCATGTAAGTGAGCACACCCAATACTAGATTCCTATACTAGACACTACTACGAAGGCCTACAAAGGAGAAGTACTGGAGTCCTTTAAATGTAAAACCAAGAAAAAAAACACAATGAAGCAAATAACAAATTACAAAATGAGTAAAAGCGAGGAGTAAACATCATTCAGACGTCGCTGATGCTAGTTATACTGCATCTGCAATAATAAATAATAACATCACAAGAAAGGTATACTAATCAAATAACAGAGACTTTAGTATTACATAGTTAGGAAGTCCTACATTGTCTGTCTCATCTCATAGGGTGCAACTTATATATCTATTAGGAAACTTTACTTAATACCAATTGGTTTTAAGATGGAATCTAACACATAATGTAATACAGTATAACACAATTAATAGAAAGCAAGAAGCACATGCATTATCCTGTTTGGGTAAGCTTATGCATAAGCTAATTTGTAGAAGCCCTCTCATATAACTTCTCTAAAAGATGAGAGAACTTCTACAAATTAGTCTATGAATAAGTTAATTTGAACTTCCCACAATTCTTCCTAAAACAAAATTAGAATAACCTTCAAGGTTTCTGTCATACTTTGCAAAGAAACAAGAGTACATTACATGGGGTACACAACCATTTTACAAGGGTTTTTCTCACAGATATGTTGGGAGATTGGGTAGCATGGCTTCAATGATTCTTGGATCTCTCTTTTTAATTTTTTTTTCTACTTTTAAAGGAGGATTTCTTATCCTCCTAACTTTGTAACCATCTATATAAAAAATATTTATGGATATATTTGAGCCAACTAAGTCCGTAGAAGAATTTAACTTTGGTTGGCCCTAGGCCACTTTCTTTTACCAAGGAAAAATATATTGTATTAGGTGACAAGGTTCTTTATATGTTTAGAATTCTATATTAAATCAAAATGAAATAAAAGCTTTTTTATATGATAAGAGTAAGCTTATGTTTTCAAATTAAAAATAATAAATTAACAGTAATTTACTCCTTATATAAAAATAGAGATAATGGTTAAGATAAAAAGTAATTTCAACTATTATGCCACCAAGAAAATAAACATAACAGCAGAGATTGTAACTTATTTCAGCCATTATACACCTATCAAATATGCCAAGTAGACTAATTGAAGTGTGAGAGACTAAAAGATCATGCAACAAATGAACAGATTACAGATCACACAATGGTGTCAGAAATGCATACCCTGTATATATAGCAAATCTGGGAAGTGAATCACTTCAACTACCATGATAACTCCTCCATAACCATAAACCTGAAAGCTAAATGTAGAAGGATATGAGTTAAAACAATATTCCACGAACAAAATTCTAAGTCAATCACTTTTGAAGCATGATGCTCAATTAATAAGGTGCTAAATCTTTGTTGACTTTATGGTTTTCGTTCCAACTATATCATTGAATAAAATATATTTTTTGCTAACTTTCTTGAACCACTGCCCACCCTACAATTTTCAAGTCCTTCACATGGATAACAAGATGGAAACTGAACAAGGAATAAATAATCAAAGAAAAAAAAAAGAATGCCTCAGGCACTTGAAATTAAGTAGCTGTAGAATATTAATAAATTGAAACAAATCTGCAGAGCAGAAAAAATAAAAACAGTGGGGAAAAAAAGCCATTAACAGCAACCAGGCCCAAGAATATATTTAAGAATACATGAACACTCAAAACTCCAAAGCATCCACTCCCCGATAATAGCATTGCAGCAGCAACATTTTTAGACAGCAATAAAGAGAACAAGTTCATAATTTATCTACAGTCTAATGCACGATAAGTTAACCTTCACACAGATCAGTCTAACCAAGAAAGAAAAACAAACCTTGTATCTCCTGTACCGTGCCTCATTATTTCCCAAATGTTTCTTCATAAAAAATCTGTCAAGAAACCAGCAAGTCCATCCAAGAGCCACTCTACAAATTGCAAAGCATTCACCAATCACACTAGAGGAAACACAATCTGCTGAATTTACAAAGAAACAAATCAAATTAAAACAACAATCAAAATATCCTCTGATAAGTTACCATCATTTGGTGCCTCAGGAGTGATGTACACACCAAACCACTGTCTTGCAAGAGCATATGCAAGTTTTACCCTTGTATCAATAGTCTGTCAACAAATACTAAGACTGGTCATTAAGCTGGCATATCATAAGAAAAAAACCCTTGTGTGCAAGGAAAACAGTTTGTTATTCATTCAGAAAAAGATTAATTAGAAAAATTGAAAATCAAATAAAAGAATTTAAGTAGTGAATTGACTTGGTCAATAACCTTCTCATCAAACAAAACTTGAGAACTAAATACACTCATAGAGGCTCTTAAACTCAATGATGACACTACCATCTCTGGCTCTATGAAAACTTGTGTATAAGAGTCAAATGGGAAGTCTATAGAAAGATAATCCTTATAGCAGCTTCTCACCAATAAAAATCCAACTATTTAATCATTATACAATTTTATGATGAAAAAAACTACCAGTTTCAAGCTAGTTAAATTGCAGCTATCACATGTCAAACCTGAAGGCATTGTGGAAAAAATCCACTGTATTTCGCATCTTTGACAGATTAGGCAGCGAACACATATGTGATATAAGGCTAAATTGGTGATCAGGAAGAATTTCAAATGGGGTAACAGCCAAAGTTATCCACCTTGCAGCACTGGAACATCCAGTTTATAGATATATGTTTTCTGAGGAGGATTGTCCTTGCTTAAGACCTGAAAAATAAAGGAGGTTACAAATTTAACTCTGCAAGGCATATAACCCATTAAATTTTCATATAGAACTAAAAATTTTATTAGAGACAAAAGTGAAGAATTACAACAAAGGAGAGGATAAAAAATTCCCTAAAATGCCAGGGGGAGCAGAACAGGGTATCATACATAGTTTATATCCCATTGTATGTAGAGAATAGAATCAAGAAAAGGAAAAAATCAATAATATAGTTTTGTTTTCCAACTTGGACAAAAAACATTCTTCCTTTCTGTTTCTCTTCCACAAAATGGTAGTAGAAGAAAAAGTGTGATGCTGCTTCAATTTTTTGTGAAAATTAAATGAACTCTTCAAAACGAAGCTAAATAATACAAGCCAAATCCCTTGGATAAGAAATCTGGCCAACATAAATCCTTGACCCTAGAGGTGCGGTGAGCATGGATTGAACATGCGACCTTCAGATCTTCAATCTGAAGCTCTCCCAACTAAGCTATCACCGCAAATATATGCCACCAACCAGAAACCAATATCCAGCCCAAAGTGTTGCAGAGTTGCATTAACTACCCAACAAAGTGATAATGATAACCAAATATGGCTCACTGAGAGTAAACTCGCAAATCAAGATCAGCCACAAATTGGAATCCAGGTCATATCACTATGTCATAGTTGTGTCAAAATAACAGATACAGGAACAGATAAGGTTATATTTTGGATGAATCTAATCATTGAAGAAAAAGAAAACAAGAAACAAGGAAAAAAGGGGAAGGTTGCATCCAATCCAAAGAGGAAGAGGAAAAAATAGAAAATAGCAGGTTCAATCCTTGAATGTTTTACAGGGACTCATAATATCCAAAAACATAACTTACTGGAAAAGTAAGTAGCAATTCAAATTGTACAACATTCTTCCTTTATTTCAAGGGTCCAGTTAACAAATTATGAATAAATAGATTGGAAACCACAAAATGTCGTGTACAAAAACAAAGCCACAACAACTATTTCACTGTTTTACCAGAAATCTCAAGCTTAAGTATTAGGCAGCAAAAGTGAGCAACACTAACCATCCAAAGGAAAGAACTATTTCCAATATTTACAAAATTAGCGATTAGCATTTTTCTACAGTTCTATCACAGCAGTCAAAATCCTACCATTTTCAACAATGAATATTCCCAAAGAAAAATATTGATTGAATTTGAAGCCTATCATCATCTAACATCTGTCGATTATAAGAAATGAGAAATCGAAAGTAGCCATACTCTAATTGCCCAGTTGTTGGAAACAAAAGAAATTCCAATTCCCAACCTGAATTGACTTGACAAAACATTAATGTGCTTATCAACAAAATACAGCTCCAAAATATTATCAGCTTGTTAAAAAATAGTATTTCTCATGCTTTCGGAACTAAAATAACAGAACATCAGTATCATTCATTGCTACCTAATAAAGCAAGCTTCCTGTACTTACAACCACAAGATTGTGTGCTACTATGAACTCCAGGTCATAGCTAAAGATGAATAAAACAACAATAATTACTTCAAGCATTGAACAGTAAATATTGTTATTATAAATGTGAGCATGGACCTGGTGTATGGCTACACACAAATGGAAAGAGTTAATAGTTAATACCAGCATCGTTGTGAATTGTCATCTATACATGGGAACCAACACCTTGCTCTTCTTATCTGGTTATCAGTATGAAGAAGATTATTTCTGAAGTGTATTCTTGTCTCTACCTTCTCTATCCAATAGTCAATACGAACAGTTCTCACATTCTGCACCCAACATCAACCTACATGAGAAAACACAAATAGTAAACCTCACCAAAACTACTCATTTCTCACATTTCACTGCCATGTTTTCAGGGATGGATACTACACTATTAACAATCAAAAACAAGAACCCATTCCTTACAAATGAGTAGACGAAAAACACAGATATCAAAAGGCTAAATAGGCAGAATATTTTGAAAAAACACAATAAAACATCAGCCATGGTGACCCATTATAAATAAATAGAAACATGCAATATCTTGATAAAACATGTGAAAAATCCAAGCAGAGGAGAATGTTCATAAATTAGGTTGTTAGTTGTTACTATGGACTTAGGTACAAGGTTTTGAAAAATCATCTGCAACTACAATTTCAGACACATCAAGGTTTTTGAACTTTGCAACTGCATAACAACTGCAATTGTGGCAGCATTTGTCTACAATTTCCCTCAAAGTCAAGGATGCAATCGTACATCAAGGTTTCTTGCTAGTAATTTCTTATAAAAATCACATCATTCTTACCATTGACTAGGTTGGAGAAGGTTAGATATGGCACAATGTACTTCATGTCATAATTGTAATCACAAGAAGGCAATTTTCACTTCTTTGAAGTCAAATCTACATGTAGTATACAAATTTCAAACACTTTTAACCACATAATAAATTTACAGGTCATGTTTTGGTAAGTAGCATAATGTTGATTTTATTTTATTCTTTTAAAAGGCAAAAGGAAAATAAATTCTTTAAGAAAAAGTGACTATCCTTCAACACAAGATGAGTTAAAAGAAGCCACCTGAATGAGTACAAAACCATAGCATTAGTAAACAGCTCAGTTAAATATTTATTCAATAAATTCTTATCAAAAAATATATACAATATGTTCATTGATGATGGGTTGATTACATCCTTAACAAAAAATACCTCTCTTCACTGCCTGCTAGGTTTGACATTGCCTCCTCCTCTACAATGGAACCCATTTTCTCAACTTTTCTTCTCTAACAAACCTTCAATTCCACCAATGACAACATGACCATGTCCCGAATTCAAAGCACCCCAAAAGGCCACTTCAACATTCACTTATTTTATTTACTTTGCAGTTTCTTTGTTTGAAACTTATGTTGTACTATTGCTTAGATGCTATGGAAGACAAGGGCCACCTGAGAGAAACACCCTGTAACCAAACACAAAAGAACCATCAACACCATCAAAGAACAACTACAACAAAATCCAAAAGGACTTTTCTCCAAACTTGAAAAACAACACACCTGAAAGAGGCAAACAATGAGCGACAGTAACAACAACCACACACAAAACAACCAAAAAAAATCTTGGATCATAAAAAATGTGTCTTCAACAAGAGCAGCAAGAGGCCCAACATGGAAAGATTCTCAAAGATGAAAACTTTCCCTTTAGAAGATAGTAAAACACCATTTTTTGCCTCCAAAACCAAACCAAGGCACCAGAAGACACTTCGAAAATGGCAAGGTAAACACCATTTTGGAAGAGAAGTGATGGGATCTTCCTCCAGAAGGGTGTCGATGTTGAAGTCCTTCCTCCATCGTCCTTGCTGCATTTCAGAAACTCTTTCTGCACACGCTCAATAGACGGGGAGAACACCAAAATAGCCCCTTCAACGAGAAGAAAAAGAAGAAGAATAAATTGTTCCTTGAGCAGCTTTAGCCCCACGTCTCCGAGCTTCTCCGCAATGAGCACCATGGGCTTCGCGTCAAGCCCGGCTGAGACAACCAGCACGAGAGGGAGGGAACCGCGGTGGCACCAGCGGAGAGAGACAGAGAATGCGGAGGAGAGGGACAGCTTCGACAAGAGAGTGAAGAAGATTGGAATTGAAGGGTTTGGAGAGAGAGTGACAAAGAGGCATGAATGAGAAGCGTACATATTTCAAAATACAAAGACTTTTGAAGACGGTTTTAATAAGACCGTCCTTGAATATTCTATATCTAAGACGGTTATTATAAAATCGTCATCGTACATCTTGTTTTATTTACAAAATTGCCACCGCATTCTATTTAAGACGGTTCTTGGGGAACCGTCGTCGTTTTGCTGTCGTAATATATACTTTTTGTAGTAGTGTGGGACGATTAAATCAAAGTATCGACTATATTAATTTTTATAGATTTACTAATTTTATTTATTTATTTATTATCTATTTTTACGAATTTATATATTATCAAAATAATATATTTTATTTATTTATTTATTTATTTATTTATTATGTATTTATAATTCTTTAACTCAACATTCATCGACTTTTAAAATTGATAGTATTTAGTGAATCATCAATTTAGTCTATGAAACCGTAATAATCATTCAAATTGGTCCCTAAAATTAATAAAATGAAAAAAATAGTGTTTGCAATTGTATATTATCAATTAATTTAATTAGTTCCTAAAACAACAATAGACAGTATAATTGGTCCCTAAAATAAATAAAATTATCAAAATACTGTAGCTCTTTCTGTATAAATCAAATTAGTCTTTGGGCGGTGCAAGCATGCAAGAACAAAATATATAGATCGAGAGAAGTGGAGAATTGACCAGAGACAGGTTGAAACTCGGTTACATTTAATGAAATGCAATATTTGCGTCATGCTAGTTTAAGTGGTGAGAGTTGCATGCACGAAGATCTAATTGCATTATTTGTCATGCAGTATAAAACATGCAATCGCATTTATATTTACGGTGTCAGAGCAATCTTAAAAGTCAACACTATTGTTCTAAACTCCAATCCTAGCAATTCAGATTGTTAAGTATGACGATGCATATCATTGTTGAGTCAATTCCTCTTACGGTGTTCTACAATATAATGATCCCTTTTCGACTCCAAAATGAAAACGAAAACAATAGGGAAACTGACAAACTTCTGATGATAATTTTGGAAATCTAAGACATAAGATAAGATTGAATTAAATCAAAATGTAATTCCCCATCAAGTTAAGAATTGAATGTTTCTTGTTCTTACGCTACTTCACTTGCCTATAAATAGAGAACACTCAGCCACTTCCTTCACATCGACATATTTGTACTAGTTTTCTACTAGTTCATAGTGAGTTCTGAAAAATGGGTTCCAAGGTTTTGCTTGCTCTAGTTACGTTCATGGCTGCTATACTTCTTATCTCTGCTGAGGTAGCACCCAATGAATACCAGAATTTTGACAAAAAAGATGGTAATTCTGTTCATGTTTTTCTGCATTAATTACAGGTTTTAATTTATTGGTTCTAATTCATGCTTATGATAGTTTGATTATAGCACACTTACCTATAAATATATTTTACAAGTTGTTATTTGAAAAAACAACTTGCTATAATTTCTTCGAGAATAGTATTTGCATTTTCGGAAGGCTATACCTAATTTTTCAATTTCATCATTTATTTCGGGACATATAGCAAAAGTATAACCTATCATAATTATTTCAATCGAATCCTTATTATTACATATTGTTATTTTTATTGTAGGGAAACCTGCTTCAAATGGGATATATGAAAGCAAGGGTTACTGGGGTGGTCCTGGGTATGGAGGTTGGGGTGGCCCTTATTATGGTGGTGGCTGGGGCTGGGGCGGTCCGTGGCGTGGTGGCTGGGGCGGTCCGTGGCGTGGTGGCTGGGGTTGGCGTGGTGGCTGGGGGGGTTGGCGTCCTAATGAACATGTTGAGGCTGGGATTAATGGCAACCCTCGCAACTAAGAAGGAAACTTGCTAAGCTTATATATGGGTTTATGTTATAAAGTAATAAAGAAAGCTCCACGATGAGTGTAGTTTGTAATAAAAGTGGAAATCTTTCTTCTCTTTATAATATATAGTTTTTATGTGTTTCCTTATCTTCTATCTATGTTCCTTTTGCTAATCTTAATAAAACTCTAAAATTAAATATGTAATTTATTTCCTCCCAAAGCTATATGCTAGCTCTATGATTTTGATAAGATTGAAATACTTTATGCAAGATTAGGTATTAACACTACAAAGAAAATGACATATGTCTACAAATAAAAACTGTCACTGAAAATTAAAAGTGCGTAGATAAATATATATATTATAGATTTTGTTATACGCACATTTTTCTAGTCAACTTTAAAGAGATGTATAATGATGCATAAATGTCTGTCACTATAGATTTTCCTACAATTACATTTTACTACCTACAATTCGCAATATATGTAGGTAAAAGTCATTAACTTTTATCTATAGCCTTCAAACATAGGTGAAAGTTATGAACTTATTCCTATATCCTTCAATTGCAGCTAGAAACTAAGAACTTATACCTATAGTATTCAACTATAGGTAAAAACAATATAGTAATAAATAAATAAATTTCTATCTATGCTCTCTATTGCTATCAAGTCAGAAAAGAACTAATTATAAACATAGCATCGTGCTTGTAATTTCTGAATAGAATGTTGTACTAAGAGAGATAGATAACAGGAAAAAAACGAAATAAATAAATAGGTGCTAAAAAATTAATAGGAAAATAGACAAAAGTAAAAAAAGGACTTTAATAATAATATCATACAAGACCTGTGAGAATATTTAAAGGGTAGAAATAAGTTTTGCAATTCAAACAATTGAAGGAGTATAACATCCTAACCTGCAAAATCACAAAATGAAGACATTGATCATACACAAGAGAGTCAATAAAGCAAACATTAATTGAAGGGTGGTTTTAAATTGCTCCTAGTTGCAATCTGTATCACTTCACGCCCTCAATTTAACCAGTAAAACCGATATGAAGATACACAACACAATCAAGGAAACTGAAATTTTACAAGTCAAATCAATTAAGAGACTAGTACTTGTAAATATTTGACGTGTAACTTCTTATTACTGCATCTATGTCCATGTGTGAGCTTAAGCTGCGCCAACAGTTGTGTCAAATATGGAATATAATTCATCCATGTCTGTATTTAGCCAAAATGAATAAAAAATGGTTCAGCCTAAACACCCCAATTCATAATTACTCTAGCAATAACAGTAAGAATGGAATTCCATGTATGGAAACCTTTATTCACCCCAAGGCAGTGCAGCCAACCAATCCAAGTAGTTACGGGTAACACTGAATTCATGTAGGTTCCAGATAATGCATTTCTGGTTTTACATGATAGTGATTTTTAAATTTGATCGATGTATTTTAGCTCAGATGATTAAAAATAAATTTGCAAGAGCACAAATTTTATTATTTTCAGTGAGACACATACAGAGATACAAATCAATGCTCTTGAGCTCATTGCTTCCACAAGATAAGCTCATTGCTTGTAGCTGAACTTATATGTTTAGGAGAGTCAACAGTCACTTCAAATTTGCACCAGTTAACCTGTAAGCACAAACAAGGTGCTAGGATTAAAACAAGGCAGCCAGAATAAAGGGCAAGTCATATACATTACTTCTACGTGATGTCCAACTTAAAAATCTCACCCTTCTAGAAGCTGAGCTTGGAGAAAAGTTTGAAACCTGTAGTCATGAAGGCCCCTTTATCTTTCTTTTAATAAAAAAAAGCTCAAGCGCACTGCAAATTGTAATAGTTAGTTCAACTATTCAATTTATGGGCACTATTGACACAAGTGGGGGATATAAATACAAAACCCTTATCATGATACTAGGAAACCCAAATATTTAGAATACTTACTTCATATAACAAAGTTCATGTTTTTGTTACCAAAAAACGTTTAGTCTCTACTCTCAAGAATTAAGTCAGCTCCTCAGTCCCCATGCCAAAACGAATTAAATCATTGTAATATTTTGTTTCAGATATCCGACAGTTATTTGAAAATTGAAATGCATAGTTATTGGAAAATTAATTTATCTTCACAAAAAAATATCTCCAAGGTTTTGCCCTACCCAAGTATTATTCCCCAATATTTCCAATTTTAAGAAAGGCCCATTCAATAACCATCCTTCAAGTTGCATGTTCTTATTACTCCAAAACATCACTAAGGATAGTCTTCATACTTATAATACCTGCAACTAGCACTACAAGAAAAAAAACCTATACCTACGAACATTTTTGCCTACAGACACATTTTATGATAGATAAAACTAAAAAATACTTTTACCTATAAATATTTAGTGTATGTAAATTCTTATAGTATTATAATAAATATATAACATTAAAAAATACTTTTGCTTACAAACATTTAGTGTAGGTAAAACTCCAAAAATCTTGTGCCTACAATTATTCGGTGTAGGTAAAATTCTAAAATATTTATACCTACAGACACTTAATATAAGTGAAATCTTAAACGACTTATACCTACAAATACATGAATTATAATTCGTACATTTATTATAAATTTAAAATATAATTTGTACATTTAAAAATATTTATTTAGTATGAATTATAGTTATATAAAAACAAGTATTTATAGTCTATAAACATGCCAAGTACTAGTTAAAACATAGTTTCTTAAAATATTTATAAAAGTTAAAATAAAATCTATTTATCAGGATTTGTGTATAACTATCATTGAGTGAAGCGCACAATACAAAACCTCAAGGGAGAAGAGTAAATAATTCAATAAATAAATAAAAACCATTAGCCTTGTCTCAACAAAAACGTGAAAGAGCATGAAATGCGATTTAAATTACTACTACCATGTCAGCGGCACTCTGTCGAGAGATTATTGATATGACGAAATTGTCATCGCTCCCCAGAACTTGAAACCCTAACTACCAACATCCGTTTTCGAAGAGCTGCAACCACCATGGACGCTGGCGGCGGCAAGAATCGACTGGAGGCGGAGCGGTGGTTCTACATAGCGAACAAGCTCTTGAGCACGCGTGACCTGCACGGCGCGCGCTACTTCACGATCTGTGCACGTGAGTTCAATCCGACCTACAAGGCCTTGAAGCACTTCCTAACGGTGATCGACGCGCTCCTCGCCAGTGAGTCACTGATCAACACCGCGATTGGTACGGGATCCTCCAAATCCTCTGCTACACCACCAACATGGACCACATCGTCGCACAGTATCATCGCCTCGCGCTCTACTCGACCCTCACTGCACATGTTCGCCTTCACCAGCCATGCCTTCTCCCTTGTCAATGACTCCTAGTTGGTGCTCTCAAATCCCGCCAAGAAAGCCATGTACGATAGTGATCTCGGCTTGCTCACCGCTATGCCGCAGCCGCAACATTATTCTCTTCCGCCGCAACCTCAACCCAAGCCAAGGCAAAACCCTAGATCCAAGGATGATTTTGCCGAGTTAAATTGTCTGAATCCCCTGCAGCCGAAACATTTTTTATTAATTATTTTGAACTTTTGTGTAGAAAGTAGAAAGTGCTTCTAAGGAAAAAGGTAAGGCATTTGCTATAGCGATCAACGCGGAGATTCGTCGTACTAAGGCTATGTTGCTGGAGTAGGTTCTAAAGTTGCAAAGATTGGCTGTGAAAAAGGTTTTAATTCATTGTTATGATTATTATTTAGCTTGTGAAAATGATTAATTAAATTTGTGAGGTGTTTTATTTGTGAATTCTCATCAATCATGTAACTGGAGCTTTTTGGATGTAAAATAAATTATTATTTGGCCTTCAAATTGAACCTCTTTATGGTTAATTCATAGAAATTCTTTTTCAATTGGCATTATACTCTCTCTCATTTCTCAATCATCTCTTTTTCAATTCGCTTACTTTTCCATTCAATCTATGCAGGTTAGTAGGTTGAGCTCCCAAGGTTACTATGGAGGCGTGCGATTGCTTATGGCTATTTGTAAAGTCTTCTACATGTATTGAAGAGACAACACCATCGATCTTTGCCATAACAATTTCACTCTTTCTAACGTCGCCAATATCCCTTGCTAGGTAACTACTATTGGATCTTATTAACATTTCTAACAAAACTAATATCTATCATAAAACAAATATTTATTATTGATGTTTCTTTTGTTATTTTTGTAGGCTGAATCTTCATAACTACACTACCTTATCTATTGGGCCTGGCCCACTCTGAAACAAAACAACAATGTTATTTACATCCCACTTTACATGACTGCACCCCTCAATTATTGGGCCTGGTCCTCTCTAAACAAAACACGTAATGCTATTTGATAGTCCCATTTTCATATTTACACTCCTCACCTTTTGGGCCAGTCCCATTTTGAAATTAAATAAGCACTACTAATTGCACTCCCTTTTTCCATGTATGCCCCCCTAATTACTAAGTGTACTCCCCACTTCTATTCTACCCCTTTCCATTTCCATTTGATTTATTTGATTACATAATGTTATGTCAATTATTCATTTATTTTTGCATTAGTATCTTTAGTGCGCACTTATGTTTCGTGCACTCCATGCTGGGTCTCCGACTCGCTTGGTGGTTTTTGAATAACACGCGAATTGATTTTGTGAATATCATGTTGGGTCCCCAACTTGCTTGATTTCATAGAGTTTACCGCAAATCCAAAATCTTTTCTAGAAAAGCTAAAAATATTCAAATAAAGGATCACTCAATTCTCCTTTTTCTCAAAAAATTACATATTACTTGAGATTGCTTCAAGGTCCAATGCCTTAAGCAATTCTCCCCATTTTTCTTCAAATTCAATGTTGTTTCCAGGTCAAACACCTTAACAACTCTTTTTCATGCAATTGAAACAAATCTTTTAAAAAAAGAAGATAAAATCAATCAAACACAAAGCTGTTTTCTACAAAGAACTACGTAAATATGATTTCCTCGTTGCACTTGGGGATATGTGGGAGCGAGGGCAAATCCCTTGTCGACCTAAAAAACTAAAAAATATATAATATATTCTCTTTTAAAATAAAAATTTGATTTCTTTTTCTAAATAAACAAAAATAAAAACAAACATAAGTCATGTTTTTAATGGAATACAAATAATTAAAAAGTCACTTTATTTTTAGCATATTCGATTAAAGGTTGTTGTCTTCTTGACGGATGCCTGGGGTTCTAACACCTTCCTCATGCCTAAATGATTCCCGAGTCCTTTTATATCAAATCGTAGACCATGACTTATCTTTTTTTGGTTTATCTGACATTTTCCTTAAATACACATTGGTAGCGACTCCCCTCAAGTTTTCCTTTTTAGGAAGACCCTTTATCTTTGTTTTCATCGTCGTCCCATCGTGACCAGATATGTTGCAACAATAAGAATCAATGGAAATAAATGTTTTGGTTGAGAATGTAATTATCATTGACCATTGACATGGGTAACAAGCTTGTGCACGTGCCTTAACATCTTATTCATCATTTGCTTTTCCTTGAACCTAGAAACTAATTATGAAGGTTTCTCTATACTTGTTTCCCTTCACGCACGATGACCACAATGGATCTCGCGGTGTCGCCGGTGTAGCCATGGGCGATGCCATCCTTGGCTTAGGGATGGGAAGAGACGCTTAAAACGGAGGCCAAGAGTAGGAGAGTGGTAAGGGAATTGAAGAGATAGTCAAGGTTAGGGTTCAGCAGTTCAGCTATTTTGTTTTGGGGAAAATCCAATTTTATGGAAAAATGATAATATTCTGACGGAAATTAGTGGGTAGGAAAAGGTGCATCGGAAATCAGCGCTTTTTTTGTAATATATTACAACGTTGCAATGATTATTCCACCGAAAAATACCGAGATAAACTGGCAAGATTCATTTGGGTAATTAGCCTTTGGAATAGTTGAATTTCATAATTCTTTGTCACTCCTTAATCTGAGATAACACGTAGTACTTTTGAGCAGTATCTATAGTTGTTTGGAAATATACATATAATTGTTTATTATATAATGCTTCTTTTACTTGTTTGTCACAGGATTTTTAAATTAAAAAATTGTGAGGAAGAGATTTAGTGCATATCCTTAAATTTAATGTTTGTAGAAGTTTAATGGTGTGGGTTGGTTTGCGGTTAAAGTTAGGCTCCAAAGGAAAAGTATGTACCTGATTTGTTAAGGAGTAGTGAACATTGGAAAGGTAGATAGATCATGCCAGGGCCTAGCTTAGAATCAACTAAAAGATATAAGGTTAAAATTTCTTCCGTAGATATCTCACTTCCAAAAGAGATGAAGATTAGCAGGGTTTTTTTTTTTTTATTTTCAAACCAAAAAATTATAAACTCGTGCAATTACATGTAGAGGTTCTTCGAATTTGTAGAACGTAAGGGTACTTAAAAGCCAAGAGAGAGAGAGAGAATAAAAAGCCACGTATGTGAGGAGAGACAGATCAACCAAAATATTCCACTCATATGTTTCAGTGAAACTAACAGAATTTTATTTGTTTCATTGAAACTTTGCTAAAACATCCCTAAAAATAAAAATTAGAGAATATACCACTCAAATGTGATACATCTTGGTTAATTAATTTTTAAAATGATTTGAGATTATTAAAATAGAGTGTATTGGATTTTTTCCTTTGAAACATGCCAAAATGTTCAAATTTTTTGTTCTTCTATTTGGTGCTTAGACTAGTTTTTACATAAATGATGTGTAGAATTAAATTAGATTATTTATTATGTATAATAAAGATAATTAGAATATCAGTTTTATTTGAGTAAATTTGCTAAAAAGTGGTTTAAATATAAAGTTAGGTTGGTGGAACTTATATTCCTCTGTTTTGGAAATATGTTCATTTATTTTTCTCTATATCTACTTACCTTAAAATATAGATTTACAAATTAATAAAAAATGTTAATATAATATTAGAAAATAGTTTGTAATCGTAATTTTGGCTTTAACATCAAAGTTTTTGAAGTGTTTATGACCATAATTGCTCTCATATCAACCACATTTATAAGCAATTTCTTGCAATGTCATAAAATGCAATGAAACCGCAATTATGATGACAATTTAAAACCTTACATGTTAACAATAGGTAAACTGGTTGTTCCCAACTCACAATGGCCTTAGTTTATATTTATGGCTGCTTTGTGCATGGGACAGTCTAATCACTAATAAGTGATGCCAACAAAGAAGAAGTGAATCATGCATAGTGAAGACTAATCTTGTTGGTCACTTTTAGTAGCAACAGTAGGTTCTTGCTTTCAGATTTGGTATGGTGGGTCTTTGTTCGTATAGCACAGCCAATTGTGTGGAATTTATGGTGGTATTAACTAGTTGATTTGGGAAAATGTCATGAAAGTTTATACTAAATAAATTAATTTTGTAAACCCATTACTTTTTACATTAACTTAATAGTAAAGACTAAAATTGATAACTTTAGAAATTTTAACAAGCCAACATTTAGATTGTAGACTAAAAGCATAAATTCAAAATTAAGGATAAAAAATATAGTAAATCTTATTGTCACTACAAGAATAAAGATCTATACCTACAAGAAAAAATATAGTAAATCTAGCACAGCTAATGGAACACTTGAAGCTTTTAAATGCTAAAATGACAATTGAAGTGGGAGTTTTTACTGGATACTCTCTCCTCCTCACTGCACTCACCATTCCTAATGATAGAAAGGTTAGTATACTATCTCTGCTTATCTCCGATATGTATTTTAATTTTTGGTATGTTATTAACTCCATGTATGACGTAGATTTATGGTATGTCATTTTCATAATCTGTTCTCTTTGTTGATAGCTCATATGGACCCGTATGTCCTGTTAGAACACAAAGGTCAATAGCACAAGAGCAATGTAATTCATGGTTAGTTCTCTGTTCTATTGTTCATTTTCGTTGAAATTTGTATAGCGTTTCCAATCATGAATTGAGACATTTTAACTTTTGATATTTAACTTAAAAACTTCTTGTTAATTCTTAAATTTACAAAACATCATTGACTTTAGTTTTTAATTAGTAAAAAAACAACAATGAAAAAAATGTAGTTTTCTTGAAGACTGAAATACTAAGTGTAGTTTTCTTTTAGGTGGCCTTCTCTTGTATTGCAAAAGGTGAGTAATCTATGTATTGTTTGGTGGACAATTTTCTTTACTATTATTGAAACTAAAATTTGTGTACACTTTATTCATTAATTTTATTAGTGATTGAAATCCTTAATATTCACTAGGAAAGATATTGAAACTAAAATTTGTCTACAATTTGTTGCAACTATTATGGTTTCAGGGAAGATCCTAGTTACCAAAACTGGTTCTCAAGGAAAATTTGATAGCAAGATGCATCCTTCATGTAAAAAAAGAAACAAAAAAACTTATATATAAACTTATAGCAGGCTTTGTTTGTTGTATAAGATGTATTTGTGAACTTTAATGAGGTTATGTTGGTGCTTCTAGCTGAGAATTTACAAGTTGGTTATTGGAATTGCATTGTACAAAGTGTGATTTGACATTGAGTATGTGAATGAGGCAACTCTTTTAATAACTTTTCTGTTAATTGTGATAGCTTGTTATCACTTTTAATGATTGGTATTTAGATATTATCTTGTACATTCCTAGATTATGAATTTACTTGGCTTGGTTCAAAATATCAAGATTGTTAAGTTTCGTATATTATTCAATATTCAATAATCCTTTCTTCAATTATATTATTTTTTCATAAAATTTAATAATAAGAAAATAAAATATATTTAGTTTAATTTTCATTATTATTTGCTTTTACCTACAATTGGATGTTGTAGGTATATGTTAATGATTTTTACCTACAGTTAAAGGTTGTAGGTATACGTTAATGACTTTTACCTACAACTAGAGGTGGTAGGTATATGTTAATGACTTTTACCTACACCTAGAATAATTGTAAGTACTACTTATAGTGACAAACAAATATAATCATAGGTAAAGATATGTTCATAGGTAAAACTTGTACATACAAACTAATAACCATCACAATACGACCCCTCAAAATTGACAGGGGAAGTGTTTGTAAGTAAATGTCAATTATACTTTTACTTACAGATTCTTGACTTATAGTGACAGACTTTGTTTGTAGGTATAAGTCAATTTTGTTGTAGTGTAGTTCCTAAGAAAGCACATAACTTTCTCCTTTAAGATCTACTGGGAGTACTGGATCCTACAACAATTGAGTATATATCAAATATATATTTAAAACATTTTTTTTTCATTGAGCATGTACATAGATCAAATACTATACCTTGAATGAATAATTGGTTTTCACCACATACATTTCACCTGCAGGAATTTCAGATCATTCAAATGCATATTTCCTCTGCAAGAATGTGCAAGGAATCAGAATAAAAAGAACATCAATAAACCTACATGGCACAAAAGCATCAATAACTCATTTATGCACTCCAAAACATCAGAAATTATATAATCAACAAACCTTAACTCATTTACGAACAACTTGTATGGCATCCTTCATAGCTTTCTCACTAAGCTGAAGATTCTTAAACAACTGTTGTCTCAATTACTCAATCTAATAATTAGAATTTAGAATTTAAAATAAAAATGACTTACATCTCTTGTTGAAATTATGCAAGGAATAAACAACTTCAAAAGCAAACTGACAAAAGGTAGTATTAGAATTCCCATCAATCATATATTTATAGATAAGCTCTTATGGCTGATTTTAAGATGTAGGGCCTGTTTAGGTAAGCTTCTCTAGAAACACTTATAGGAGAAGAAAATAAGAAGAAAAAAATGAAATAGACTTCTCCATGAGCTAAAATTAGCTTTCTATTAGCTCATTGATAGATGTCATCACATGTTTTAGAGAAATTATATGAGAGAACTTCTACAAATTAGTTAATGAAAAGCTAATTTTAGCTTATGGAGAAGCTCATTTCATTTTTTTTCTTATTTTCTTTTCATAGAAGTATTTCTAGAGAAGTTTACACCCAAATAAGCCCGTAATAATCTTCCTAGGCCCTCTGTTTCTGTATTTGTTGACCATTTTTTAATATGAACCCTCTACACACACAAACAAGCAACCAAAGACAAGCATGAGAAATATGCTTCCCTCATTGCTAATTACACTTGGACATTGGTGGCACCACTTTCCAATGTCGGTGTGGTAGGCCTTACATTGATATTTCTAACTAATGATGTGAATGCAGTACATGATTCAGACTCAATTTACTCATTTGAAATTTTAAAAATAAAAATAGTTATACAAGAAAAAGTTCCCAAGGGTTAGAATCTAATGATGTACTTTCAAAAATAATTATACAAGAAAAAAGTTCTCAAGGGTCAGTAGAAAAGCTCTAGTCACAGTCCAATAAAATAGAAATAGAAAATATAATTAAAAATATAACTTAGATTCAGGCTACTCTTCACTTCTTGTTGTACTTCCTCCACTTGTATCCATCATCTGTAATCTCAAGCTTTGATTTGATTTTAAAAGTGATCCTTGCACTTGGTTAAATTCAATTTAAAGAATTTGGAAAGCTTATACTAGATAGTAAAGTAGACACTAGTTAGTTATTATTTCCATTCAGAGTGAGTTTCTATTATTTTATGGTACAAAAGACAGGGTCAAAGAGGAGCAAGTGTACTAGTTTAGTAAAATACTCAACTAAGTTCTAGATACCAAAAAGGAAAAATATGCAAGTTTTGTTCACTCACATTAATGAATCTCTAGAATGAATTAAGAAAGCAAAATTAAAATAATTATGATGTTCTTGAAATCAAACTGACCTTGTAACCTCAACAAAGTCATACTCAGAACCTGTAGTAATATCAAAACAAAATTGTTCATGGAAATTTTGATATTCTCTAAAACAAGAAGTGAATTAGCAAATCAGGTATCAAAATAAAATGAGTGGTACCAAGATAGGAGAAAATATAATGATTTGATGTTTATGATCCAATATCAGATGTGCCTTCAACTTTCTTCCTTTTTCTTCCCTTTTTGGCCTAAATTTTGAGCTTACCACCCAAAAATGGCAATGACTTTGAACCAAACTCTTCTAAAGTAAATTTATCAGGGTACCTGTATGTTTTCCCTTGTCATAATCTACAAGCTTTTTACTATATTTTGATGCTTGTGAGTCAATTTTCCTAATGATTAGTTAGGCAATGCCACATTATAGGTCGTATAAAGTTCCTCCAATGATCGCTCAACTTCCTCTTCCTATAGTCACACAAGACATTAAGATGAATAAATAAAAAAGAAAATATATTCAAAAGTGGCATTTCATAAAGCTTGGGTTACACAGCTGTTCCATTGAACCACTACAACTAGCACTGAGCATCTTACACATATATTCTGCGTCATCCTGGCAGAAACAAATTAAAAGAAACAAAAGTTTAAACAAGAGTCATGTCAATAGAGAAGAATGCTTGAAGTTTATAATATTTAAAAAAGACTCTAAAGATCATCAGTGATATATAACAACACTAATATCACAAAAGAAATAGAGAAGCATTTCGTATTTGTACTTCTGGTTCTGGAATCATATATAAAAGCCCGATTACCCCCATTAAATAGGAATGATACCATAGATATTAAGAAATCCCACTGACATGATACAAATGAAATCCAATAACTATGACCATGATAAATAATTAGGAATCAAAGCCTGTCATGGTCCTTAGTTTCTGTTAGATATAAAATTAGTCATAAGCCTTCATTTAATAACTTCAGTTTTTCAGAGCATTGGCTCTTAACATATTGCCATTACCTTCCACGTGGTCATAAATTCCTAATTGCTGCTTTTATTCTTCTAAACACAAGTAGAGTTTAAGCAGTTCCACATTATTAAACTCAAAGGACTCTTGTGTGAGGGGGGCACCACAATTTAAAGAATGATTCTCATCATGTTTGGTTAAGTTTCTACGTTCTAGCTATCTAAGGTGATATGTTTGACTGGTTTAATTTCTTGATTAACAAAAAGTAAGCCAGTCTTTTTATTAATTTCTTGCGTAAGTGTAGGGTATACTTAGCTTAAGAAAATTAAACACGAAAAATATTCTTTAAAAACGAAATCAGCACTTTTTTTTTTGTTTTTTACAAAGAAAATAAAAAACATACTAATATACAAGCTTTTATAATTTCGGTGGCTCTTGTTACGCATTTATATACTCATAGTCAAACAAAACTTTAGCACAGGAAACAATATGCCCTTTATATGCATACCGAACACCTTAATTGGTATGGTTTTATAGTTAATTAAATTGAAGTCAATTATCAATGTGGAAGTAGCATCACAATATTAGACACTTCCCATTCCAATAGTTAAGGATACATAAATTTTTCATCTATCGTCTAAGTCTACTTGTAGATAAGCAAACAAAGAGGACATTTTTTGCAATTAATCAGAATGATTTAGGTGCAAAACATTACTTGTTCAATATATATCTGGTCCTTAGCCACTAATCGATGTCTAGGCCTTGGCCCTCAATAACAAACAACCAAAGACACAAATCCTTTTCATAGCCCAATTCTAATCCTCAGATCAGTATCAAACACTGCCTGTAACTTCATCATACTCAACCTTTCTAATTTCTCTAGAGAAAATAAATCACTACAGCAAGAATACCTAGATAAAACCAGATGCAATCATATCCAAGACATGCAATGTTTTCAAGTGAATATGAATACTGAAAAGAATAAAAAGAAAGGAAAAGAAAAAACATGTTTAAGAGTCTAAGATTAAATTCTTGTATAAAAATAAAATTGTATTTCTTAGGCAACACTATTTACATGTTAGTAAAACAATGAATAGTAGGTGCCTCTCTTAAATTGAATAAAAGCACTGAGAAACCATGTGGTGTATCCATGCCCTGCATAGCTTTGATAACAGTCTTTCTGATTCACAAAAACACATTAAAAAAAGATGCTACCTTGACTGTGGAAAGAAGAGGACTTGCATGTTTTTGCTGCCACTCGGTTAGGTCCTGCCTAACATTTGAAACTGCTGGAACATCAGACAATTTTGTATCATCTGCAAATGGATGGGAACCAATATCACCTATTGCTGCTCATCTGCTCCCACGAACGCAGGTTCGCAATCATCACAGGTACCAATCACACGGTACAAAAATGCAATAGTGAGTTTATTATACAATATCAATAAGCACCATATGATAATGATTAGCAAGAAAACAATGATGATAACCACAATCATTCTCAATAATCAACTAGTTCAACACATACTCAACAAATGATTCTTTTTGGTATTGCGCACTTTGATAGGGTACACAGAGAGTTCTCTCTTTTTGGAAGTACACATTTTTTATTAGATTTTACTAACATAGTTTTAGAATAAATGTGAAATTTTTTGGGACTTAAAAGACAAATTTTTCTAAAAACATAACATGTTTTGAAAAGAATCAACAGATAGTGTTTTTGAAACTTGCTTTTGACTTAGATCAGAACACAACAAAATTATTTTTGGAAACTTTGAGAATGAAAAACAATGAATGATTTTCCAAATACCAAATGAATGCAGGTGTTTTTACATGGAGTTGATAAAGAACATTTTTAAAAAACACTGATTTGATTTGAACATGAAAACATGCCCTTAAGATTTAGTGAGTGTATGCAACCACATAAATTATATTGAGTGCTCTCACTGATATATTCTATAGTGGATTTTGCATGAATTTCTAATTGTCATGACATATGATGCATGGATATGATTTAGGTCTTCTTTCTTTTTGAACATTTTAAAGCCATTGGCCAAAATGATGTCCCAATATATGATGATTTACCACTTGCTAGCCCTTTTGAGCCAAAACACTTATGATTCTGTTGGAACACTAACCTAGGTTAAGAATGTCCTACCTTACCTTAGGTTGTTAGGAGAGCAAAAGGGATTTTTTGTTAGAAACTTTTATCATTTGGATGGCTAATGTGATAAAAATGCTTTGTTTTAAAATGTGGCTAAAGTTATTGAAAAGAAAAGAAAGAAAAACAAAAAGAAGAAAAGAAAAAGGAAACAAAATTCCTTGTGTTCTAAATTGTACAAAGTATTGTAAATTCTATAAAGTTTGGTGGTTGGGAGGTTGGTATAAGAAACATTGATAACTTGGTAGAAAAGAAAAAGGAAGTGATAATAGCTTGTTTTATCTTTCTTTGCTCTCCTATTCTTAGGGTAACTTTGAATATCCAGAAAAACCAAGATTTTCTTCAAAGCCAAGGCCCAACCCTATAAAGTCCTAAAGATCCATGATAATTATGTACTTTGATTTGATGGGAACTGAATTGCAAAATTGATCTATGACATATCAGTGTTGGAATTGAGTTGAAACACTTACCTATGGGAGAATTAAAAACACCTTTTGAGAGGTTTTCCTCTGTTTAATCAATCAAGTATTTTATTTGATGTTCTTTAGAAATAAAATGCAAATTGATCTTAATCTCATTTGATTTGGTGAATTCCATATTTTATATTTTCAATTCTCATAGTTGATTATTTTAAAATGTTGTTCTGATAACTTTTTGAAAGTTGATTCTTTACAAAGCACGTTTTTAAATATAGAAATATTTTTACACTTCTTTTTATACTTCTAGTATTCGTAGTTTTAGTTTCCTTACTTTTCTTAAGGACAAGCAAGATTCTAGGTTAGGGAGAGTTGATAAGTGTCATATTTTAGTTAATTCCAAGATTGTAATGTTCGCACTTATCTATTTATTTCAGTAAAATTGCTTATAAATTTCCTCTAAATTCTAGTTGTTTTATAGTTAGTACATATATAAATGTGTTGTTTATATTTTGGAAGATTCATCCATCAATTTTGGTGTTTCGATAGGTATCAAGTGTATCTGGAGCATCCAAAGCAAGAAAGATAAGCAAAAAGGGCAAAAAGGTCAAAATAGGAAGTTTCTTGAAGCAAATTCGCCCAGAACTCGCCTAGGCTAGCATCTTTCTTCAGTATTAAGTTTTTAACTCGCCTGGGCGAGTGAATCATGTGTATATAACTCGTCTGGATGAGTGGAGTTCTTCAGGATTAAGTTTTAACTCTCCCAGGTGAGTAAAACAAAGCTAAATCACTCGCTTGGGAAAATGGGCATAAGCTGGTCACCTTTTCCTATAAATAGCCATGCAAATGAAGAAGAAAAGATGGTTTTTTGGAGGGAGAACGTGAGGAACAACCCAAGAGGCTTAGAGAGAGGTGAGAGAAGAGAGAAAAAGAGTGGAAACTCTGCAGAAATGGGTCAGGGATCTGTCACATTCAGATAATCAACAGTAAAGAAAGTGGTAAAGAAATATAAAAACAATGTCACAAATTTTGAAGATCATGGCTGAGGAGCTTAGTCTCCTCTATTCAGATAATCAATAGGATCTGCCATATTCTTCATTATCACCTGCTTTGAAAAATAAGCCTGTCCCCAGGCCATGCAATGGTAGTTCTAACAAAACAAATGTTATATTTAAAAAACATAAGACATAAAATTCAAAAGTAAAGTTAAGAAATATAATTATAAGACAGAAATTAAAACAAAGCTTAAAACACTGGGTTGCCTCCCAGGAGTGCTTTTTTAACGTCTTTTTCGTTGGACGCCTTTGTTATGGCTCTGGCTTCCAACAATTGGACAATAATGGTGAGCCAATGGTTTCTATGTTTTCCTTCAGAATTTTCACCAACTTCTTTTCTTCTTTAGAAACACTTGAATTACTAAGAATTGGTTTCTGTGAATTACCTGGAAGAAAAACATTTTTTAAATGTGGAGGTACTGCATTCACCTCCATTTTTTATTCTTGATTCTTCTTTTCCTCTAACAATTCTTCAAAGAGAGATTGCTGGTAAGGAATTTCCTTGAAAGCATCTAGCTGTTAGAGATAATCTGAATTCTCATTTTCTTCACATTCACTTATCTCCTCAAATGCTTTTGTCAATGTTTTCTTTGAACAATCTTTTCTTTGAATCTGATGTAATGGCTGAACCCATAGCCATTAGCTTTCCCAAATCTACCTTGCAAAAGAACCCACTCTTCAAGCAAACTTCAAGAACACACAAGTTTCTAGCACTTCTTGAAATTGGGGCCGTTTAGAAGTTTATAATTGCACAAATGGAAGATGGAAGAAAGGTTAGGGATGAAGGTGAAGACACCATGGAGAAGCTCTCCAATAAGTCTAGGAAGAATCACCACAATAGCATTGGGAGGCCATTGATAAGACTCAAGAAGTTCTTGAACAAGAACAAGAGAGAAGTTCTCACAACAATTTTCAGAATTGTATTAATGAACCAAAGTTAATTACATTCAATTTTGGCACCTTATGTAGGCCACGAAATTACAAGCTAAATGTCACTAAATGCAAGGAAAATGCAAATTGAAATGAAGCCCAAATGAAGCTTGAAGTGCAAGCTTTCCTAAAGTGACTCTTGGCTTCCCCAACATGTGCAGTGCAGTTTTATATTGAAATAATCGATTAATTCGCACTTGTAATCGATTAAAACAAAGTTATTTACCATTTTCAAGCTTATGTAATTGATTATAGCTGTCTCGTAATCGATTAAAATAGTCAAGTCTTGTTTTAATCGATTACAGATGCTATTTAATCAATTAAATCAGTCAGATCTTGCTTTTGTGTGAAACTGAAATGCTGGTAATCAATTACAGACGAAAGATAATCGATTAAAATAGTGGAAAACTATTTACAAGTGTTTGTACTGAATTTCTTCTAACAAGTGTTGGAATTTATTGAATTAAATTGGACTTGAGACATCAAAATCTAGCTCTTATCATCCTTGAGTTGGTGTGCATCTTCATGCTTGCCCAAGTTAATTTGAATGTGGTCTTGAAGTGCTTGAGTCCTAGCTCTTGTCATTGGTCCTTTAAAGCTCACCAAAGGAAGTGCTTTAAACTCTCATTCTAGACCTTTAGCTTGCCATGAACCTCCATCATCCCCTTATTCTTGAAAAGAACTTGTCCTCAAGTTTGCCTCCTCACTTGTACCTACATCATACAAAGAAAGATCACAAACATTGAAAGTATTACTCAAACCATACTCACTAGGCAATTCAAGTTTGTAAGCATTGTTGTTGATCCGCTTTAGAATCTTGAAAGGTCCATCTCCTCTAGGTTGGAGCTTGGATTTCCTTTCATGAGGAAATCTATCCTTCCTTAAATGAAGCCACACTAAATCTCCTTCATTAAAGATCACTTGCTTCTTGTGCTTATTGGCTTGCTTTGCATATTGTTCCATCTTTCTCTCCACATGTTCCTTCACTTGTTCATGCAACTTTCTAACATAAGAAGGTTTAGACAAAGCATCATGATTAACCATAGAAGAAGTGTTAGGTAAAGGCAATAAAATCAAGAAGAGTTAAAGGATTAAAGCCATAAACAATTTCAAAAGAAGATAAAGAAGTAGTCTTGTGAACTACTCTATTGTAAGCAAACTCAATGTGAGGTAGACACTCCTCCCAAGTTCTTAAATTACCCTTGATGTAGCATCTAAGGAGTTTTCCCAATGTTCTATTAACCACCTCAGTTTGGTCATCCGTTTATGGATGACAAGTTGATGAAAACAAGACTTTTGTACCAAGCTTACCCCACAATGTCTTCCAAAAGTGGCTAAGGAACTTTGTGTCTCTATCACTCACTATGCTTCTTGGCAATCCATGTAGTCTCACCACTTCTTTGAAGAAAAGATTAGCTACTTCACAAGCATCATCACTTTTATGATAAGGTATGAAGTGTGCCATCTTTGAGAACCTATCAACAACAACAAAGATAGAATCCTTTCCCCTCTTGGATCTTGGAAGACCAAGAACAAAATCCATAGAAATATCAACCCAAGGGAAGTTAGCAATAGGCAAAGGTGTATACAAATCATGAGGCATTAATCTAGATTTAGCTTTATGACAAGTAATGCATTGAGAAATAAGCTTATGCAAATCATGCCTCATTTTTTGCCAAAAGAAATGTTCATATAAAATAGCCAAAGTTTTGTCCACACCAAAGTGCCCCATCAAATTATTCTCACGAGCTTCCCTAATGAAAAGTTCTCTCAAAGAGCTTTTAGGAACACATAATCTCTTTTCCTTGAACAAGAAACCATCATGTCTAAAATATCCTTGATGAGCCCTTTATCACACAAAGCAAAAATACTAGAGAAGTCATGATCACTTGCATACAATTCCTTTATGTGATTAAAACCAAGCAATTTAGTTTCAATCATAGAAATCAAACAATGCCTTCTTGATAAGGCATCCGCCACCACATTCAACTTTCCTTGTTTGTGTTTAATTACATAAGGAAATTGCTTAATGAACTCAACCTACTTAGCATATGTCTTGTTGAGTTTGCGTTGACTTTTCAAATATTTAAGAGATTCATGATCACTATGTATCACAAATTCCTTAGGTAAAAGATAATGTTGCCAAGTCTGCAAGACTCTCACAAGTGCTTACAATTCTTTATCATAAGTGGAATAGTTCAAACATGCACCCTCCAATTTCTCACTAAAATAACCAATAGGATGTTTATCTTGAATTAAACCCCCTCAATGCCCACATAAGATGCATCACGTTCCAATTCAAAGGAAGCATTAAAATTAGGCAATGCAAGAATAGGTGCATGAGATAACTTATCCTTCAATGTTTAAAAAGCAATTTCATGTTCTTGCTTCCAAGAAAAGCTAATGGTTTTCTTCATTAATTCATTCAAAGGAGATGCAATGATACTAAAATCTTTCACAAATTTCCTATAAAAGCTAGCTAAACCATGAAATCTTCTCACATCCTTCACACCTTTTGGAGTTGGCCACTCCATGATGGCTTTCACTTTCTCTTGATCCACTTGGAAACCTTGAACACCTACTACAAAACCTAAAAACACAACTTGTGAAGTGAAAAAAGAACATTTATCAATTTCTCCATACAAGGTTTCCTTCCTTAGCATCTCCAAGACACTTTTTACATGCATCAAATGATCATTTAAATTGGAACTATAAACAAGAATGTCATCAAAGTACACTACCACAAATTTTCCTATAAAGTGTCTAAGAACATGATTCATAAGTCTCATAAAGGTACTAGGTGCATTAGTCAAACCAAAAGGCATAACTAACCATTCATAAAGCCCAAATTTTGTTTTGAAAGCCGTTTTCCATTCATTCCCTTCCCTCACCCTTATTTGATGATAACCACTCTTAAGATCAATTTTAGAGAAAATAGTAGCACCATGCAATTCATCTAAAAAATCATTAAGTCTAGGGATGAGATGTCTATACCTCATGGTGATGTTGTTGATTTTCCTACAATCCGTACACATTCTCCAAGTTCCTTTCTTCTTAGGCACAAGAATAATAGGCATAGCACAAGGGCTCATGCTCTCACGGATCCACCCTTTTTCAAGTAGCTTCTCCACTTGTGTTTGTATCTCTTTTGCTTCCATTGGTGAAGTCTTATAAGCTGGCCTATTAGGGCATGAACATCCAGGAATCAAATCAATTTGATGCTCTATGTCTCTCAAGGGAGGCAAGCCATTAAGAACTTCCTTTGGAAAAACATCTTGATATTCTTCCAAAAGGGATTTCATAACTTTGGGCAATTTTTCACCTTCCTTTTGAACATGTAAACAAAGAGATTTAGGAAGCATATAATAAAGAGTTTGGTGTGCCAATAACACTCTTTTAATTTGCCTTTCACTCAAGAACAAGCTCTCTTTAATCTCATGAATTTTTTCCTTTTTTCTCACTAGTTTTTCTCTTTGTAGCTCACTTTTCTTCTCTTTTTTAGGTGAAGTATTTTTTTTCAAATCCTCAATTCTATGTTATTTCATCTTTATTTGATCCTCACACACTTGCCTCGGAGTCAAAGGCCTCAAAATAATTTTCTTGCCTAGGTGCTCAAACTCAAAAGTGTTCTCCATGCCATTGTGTATCACTTTTCTATCATATTGCCATGGCCTACCAAGAAGGATATGACCATCCTCTATTGGAACAATATTACAAAGAACATTGTCATGATAAGAATTAATAGAAAAAGGAATGAGCACTTGAGAATTCACCACCACTTCTCCACTTTCACTAAGCCATTGTAGCTTGTATGGCTTTGGATGCTTTGTGGTTGGCAAGTGCAATTTCTCCACAATTCTTGTACTAGCAACATTGGTGCAGCTCCCACCATCAATGATAAGTGAGCATACCTTGTCTAACCAAGCACCTTGTGTGAAAAATATTTTCTCTTTGAGTCTCCTCTTTTTCTAGGCAAAAATTGCTCAACATTTTCCTTACCATCAAGAGATCACCCTCTTCGGCCTCCACTAGTGTGAGTTATTTTTCTTCTTCACTTGAAGAACTATTTGAGTCATTTGAAGAATCACTCTTTATGCCTCCATCCTCAAGCAAAATCATGGTTCTCTTGTTAGGACATTGAGAAGCAATGTGACCCTTGCCAAGACACTTAAAACACTTGATATTGCTTGATCTTCTTGGAGTTGGATCCACAATTTTTTTGCTTGAGCTTTCCTCCTTTTATTCTTTATTTTTCTCATGAGAAACCTCCCTTTTAGGCTTGTCCTTCCAGCTGGAAGTTGCAGCCCCATTGGAGAATTTGGAAGCTTTTCTCCTCTTTAGTTGTTGTTCTACCATTTGAGCTTTGTGGATTAGTTCCTCAATTGTTGCATATGAATGTAGCTCCATCACATCTTGAATTTCTCTATTCAAGCCATGAAGGAACCTAGCCATTGTTGCTTCTTGGACCTCCACAATTTCAGCCCTTATCATCATTAATTCCATTTCCTTATAGTATTCATCAACACTTTTGTAGCCTTGGAAATGTCTTTGAAGCTTGTTGTGGACTTCTCTTGCATAATAAGTTGGAACAAATCTTCCTCTCAAGCATTCCATCAAGTCATCCCAAGAATTTACTCTTTGTCTCCTCATCCTCCCTATATCCACTTGAATTTGGTTCCACCATATCAAAGCATAACCACCAAATTCTAAAGTTGCTAGAGTAACTTTCCTTTATTCATCAAAATGTTGGCATGAGAAATTTTGTTCTACTTTCATCTCCTACTCAAAGTACTCTATGGGATCATTATTGCCAAGGAATTTTTGAATTTTTATTTTCACTCCATTCAATCCTCTATTCCTCCCTTCTCTTTCTTCTCTTCTCACCCTCCAATCTTCATCATCTCTATTTTGCCTCCTAGGATTGTGTCTCCTATGATTTTCTCTTCTTTCATTATTTTCTCTCCAATCCTCCCTCTCACTCCTCTCATCATAATAATTTCCTCCATGAGAGGAAGCATACTCACTCAACCTCCTACTATTATGAGCCTCTCCATCCACACTACCCATTGGATGACTCCTTCTTTGGGTCTCCCTTTGTAGCTCCTCAAATTTTGCATCCATTTTGGTTTGCAAGTCTTTCATTTGTTTTGTTGTGGCTTTCATCAACCTAGTGGTCCTAGGTGACAAAGCCTCTCCTCCACTTGAACTCATCCTTCAAAAAAAATGGTTAGCAAAAACACAAGTATATAAGGAAATTCTCACCACTCTCTAAGTGTTTGCCACTCACACTCGTGTTTGCACACTTAATCTAGGCTTTTTCTATAATGTTCTCTCTTGCCTTTTTCCACTCTTATTCCTCTCTATAGTTCTTAAGCAAAAACTTCTAATCAAATCAAGCCTCTTTACTATAGTGAAATAGGAAATGATTCTAGGCTAGACTCAAGAGTCCAAAAAACAAGAAAACTCTAAGACAAAACCTTGGAATTTTTAAGAGACAAGCAACAAAGAAAAAATTTAAAAAAGCACAACCCAAATTGGAATTTAATGAGACAACTCAAGGAATACTATGGCTGTACCAAACTTCACAAGGAGGATATGCCAAGTAAATTCAATTGCTAGAAGCCAAATTTCATCAAATTTGCATGTCATACAAGTTCACTTGATTTTGTTGTTCAAAGGAAATTTTGGAACTTGTAATTTTGTAACTTTGCTTCTAAATTCTGTTTTTCTTTCACTTTTTCTAGCCACTAATCAATAATGTCTTTGGCTATACCGATATGATATCACTTGATGTATTTTTCTTTTGCTTTTGATTGTTTCTCTCACAATTTTTTTTTCATCTTTTGTTTTTCTTTTGAACAAGTTCAAAAACTCTTAAAGAAATTCAATAAATCACTAAAATATGATGTATAAAAATTGTAAAATTTGCTTCTAACAACTCAATTCGGTTTAGACATGAGAGTAGAATCAAAACAAGTGGTCATACAACACAAAAACACTACAAACAAAAGTTGACAAGTATCAAGACTAGAAAATTAGAAAAATATCAAGAACACATGAAGAACATAAGAACATGAAATCACATAGAACTTGAAGAAAACACTAAGGTTTTATGGCTGAACACACAACAAGCCCACACCACCAAGAATCAAAGGAAAACAACAAGAAACAAGGAATTGAAATGGATTTTCTTTTTTGGATTCGATGCAGAATTTTACCTTTGAAGAAATTTGAAAACTGAACTTGAAGAAGAACTCCACAAGGATTAGGCTCTAGATACCACATGATGTAATGGCTGAACCCATAGCCATTAGCTTTCCCAAATCTACCTTGCAATAGAACCCACTATTCAAGCAAACTTCAAGAACAAACAAGTTTCCAGCACTTCTTGAAATTGGGGTTGTTTAGAAGTTTATAATTGCACAAATGGAAGATGGAAGAAAGCTTAGGGATGAAGGTAAATACACCATGGAGAAGCTCTCCAATAAGTCTAGGAAGAATCACCACAATAGTGTTGGGAGGCCATTGATAAGACTCAAGAAGTTCTTGAACAAGAACAAGAGAAAAACTCTCACAACAATTTTCAGAATTGTATTAATGAACCGAAGTTAGTTACATTCAGTTTTGTCACCTTATATAGGCCACGAAATTACAAGCTAAATGTCGCTAAATGTAAGGAAAATGCAAATTGAAATGAAGCCCAAATGAAGCTTGAAGTGCAAGCTTTCCTAAAGTGACTATTGGCTTCCCCAACATGTGCAGTGCAGTTTTAGACTAAAATAATTGATTAATTCGCACTTGTAATCGATTAAAACAGAGTTGTTTACCATTTTTAGGCTTATGTAATCAATTACAGCTGTCTTGTAATCTATTAAAACAGTCAAGTCTTGTTTTAATTAATTACAGATGCTATTTAGTTGATTAAATCAGTCAGATCTTGCTTCTGTGTGAATCTGAAATGCTGGTAATCGATTACAGACAAAAGATAATCGATTAAAACAGTGGAAAACTATTTACAAGTGTTTGTACTGAATTTCCTCTAACAAGTGCTGGAATTTATTGAATTAAATTGGACTTGAGACATCAAAATCCAGCTCTTGTCATCCTTGAGTTGGTGTGCATCTTCATGCTTACCGAAGTTAGCTTGAATATGGTCTTGAAGTGCTTGAGTCCTAGCTCTCGTCATTGGTTCTTTAAAGCTCACCAAAGGAAGTGCTTATTGGCTGTTTTTTTCTTATTCTCCTTGTTTTTCCTTTCTACCTTGGTAATTTCTAGATCAAATAATGTTTTATGTACATAAAACTTATCTCGCATATAGGAAAAAAGAACAACCTCCAATAACCCGTAAGTACCAAGGTTAGTGAAAATAAAATATAACGAGAGAATTTATACAAAACCAAAATAAAATAAATAACGAAAGTAAAGAAAAAGTCCTATTCAACTGAAAAATTAAATCTAAAAGAACTGAGTAAGCGACTCAAATCCCCGGCAACAGTGCCAGAAACTTGTTGGACTCTTGGCAACCGTACCAATTGTCGTTGCAGGTTACAGACTTTATAATTGATCGTCTCCACAGGGACTTGAGTTACTCAGTTACTCCAAATAAAATTTAACAGTTTAATAGTTATGTACAATGAGTATGAGAGGAATTTCATGTGTTTTGTGAAAATAACGGAAATTATGGAAAAGTACCGAAAATAATAAAATGAATTTAATTAATTTATGAGAATTTTGGATTGGGTTTCGTCATTCATACCCTTTAGTATCCAATTAATATTAACCTATATGAATCATTTTCTAACATTACTGATGCACACAATAATTCACCCTGAATCGATCCCTCGCATTCGAGAATCCTAAGGATATTTACCGAATATCGATCCCTCGCATATGAAGTATATAACCTAGCATTACAATCATAATCTCATGCTATTTTCAATCAAAACGTTATGCTCTATTGCTAACAACATAACATAAAGAGTAAAATCATTTAGTTCAAATCCTAAAGGCATTTTCCAGTCAAGCTTAGAATCCAATTTCATGAAACTAGTGATCAAGTAGAATCAAGCATTAAGAACATAATGAAATTACTAGAATGAGTAGAAAAGATTTATACATATATCAAATATTAGAAGAGATACATAAGGGTATGAAGATTACATCCAATCCTTTGGAGAAACTAACCGATCATGGTGTAGAGTAAAAGATCAACAGAAAACATGATGAAGGAGGCAATCCCTGGCCTATTTCTGCAGAGTTTCCACTCATTTTCTCTCTTCTCTCACTTCTCTCTAAGCCTCCTGGGCTGTTCCTCACATTCTCCCTCCAAAAAACCATCTTTTCTTCTTCATTTGCATGACTATTTATAGAAAAAGGTGAGCAGCTTAGGCCCATTCGCCCAGGCGAGTGATTTAGCCTTGTTTTACTCTCTTGGGCGAGTTAAAACTTAATCCTGAAGAACTCCACTCGCCCAGGCGAGTTATATACACATGATTTACTCGCCAGGCAAGTTAAAAACTTAATGCTGAAGAAAGATGCTAGCCTGGGCGAGTTCTGGCCGAATTTGCTTCAAGAAACTTCCTATTTTGACCTTTTTTCCCTTTTTGCTTATCTTGCTTACTTTGGATGTTCCAAATACACTTGATACCTATTGAAACACCAAAATTGATGGATGAATCTTCCAAAATGTAAACAACACATTTATATATGTACTAACTATAAAACAACTAGAATTTAGAGGAAATTTATAAGCAAGTTTACTGAAATCAAAAGATAAGTGTCAACATTACAATCCTGGAATTAACTAAAATATGGCACTTATCAAAAAACTAGTCATCAACTTTTTCCACAGTTCAAATCAATTATGCTAAGAATAATGCATGCACCTGACTCCAGTCTCACCATGCAATGTGGTACCATTGGAAATAGCCTCTCACTTAGGAAAATGATTCAATAGTTTTTCGGGGTCACCCTGTCGTGCACTGACCATTCCCCCCACATAATGATCAGTCAAAGTCTCAAGGGAATTCCAAACTTAGTGACATGCCCCCTGGTACCCACATTTTTATCCTTATAAAAATCACAAGTATGCATTGCCTTTATTCTATTTCCAAGCAATTATGAAGTATGAAACATGGGCTCATCAATGCACTGACCGTGGATAGAGATCGAAATTCTAAGCAATCCCTTTCTCTCTTCAGGAATGCTTAAAATTCGTAAACTCTTCCTCTCAAGGATATCCAGTAAGTCATGCACCCCCTAACGTCTTCCTCTCAAGATAACTTTGACATCAATGTTTTGTAAATATATCAGTCAATTGATTAAGTGTATCCATAAATTCAATTGAACAGTTACCCTTTTGGATATGATCCCTGAGGAAGTGATGCCTTATCTCAATGTGTTTGGTCCTTGAATGCATAATTGGATTCTTGGATATGTTGATGGCACTTGTATTGTCACAAAGCAGGGGTATTTCTTTTAACTCTACACCAAAATCTTGTAGTTGTTGCTTCAACTATAGGCTTTGAGCACAACAGCTTCCAGCAGAGATGTATTCAGCTTCAGCAGTCGATAAAGTAACACAACATTGCTTCTTGCAGTGCCAAGAGATTAGTGAGCTGCCTAATAGGTGGCAAGTTCAACTAGTACTCTTTCTATCCAATTTGCACCCTACAAAGTCAAAATTAGAATATCCAATTAAATTGAAAGATGCACTTTTAGGATACCAAAGTCCCACTTTTGGTGTTGACTTGAGATATTTGAAGATCCTTTTGACTATAGTGAGGTGTGATTCTTTGGGATTCGCTTGATATCTAGCACACAAGCACACACTCAACATAATGTCAGGTCTACTTGCAGTCAAATATTACAAAGATAAGATCATTCCTCTGTATTTTGACTCATCAAGGCTCTTTTCTTTTTCATCTGAGTCAAGATAGGTCGATGTTGCCATTGGAGTTGCAGCATCCTTGCTTTTCTCCATTTCAAACTTCTTGATCATTTCTAGGCAGTATTTGACTAAGAAATATCCCATTCCTCATTTTCTTGACTTAAAGTACAAGGAAGAATGTTAGCTCTCCAATCATAGACATTTCAAATTCATTTTGCATTATGATAAAAATTTCTCTGCACAAAGATTGATTAGTTGAACCAAATATAATATCATCAACATAGATTTGAACCAACAAGATATCATTGTCACTTTTCTTGATGAACAAAGTTTTGTCTACTTGTCCTCTTATGAAAGATTGGCTAAGCAAGAAGTTGCTCAATCTCTCATACCAAGACCTTGGAGCTTGTTTAAACCATAAAGAGCTTTTCTCAGTTTAAAGACATGGTTTGGATGTTTGTAATCAACAAAACTAGAAGGTTGATCAACATAGATTTCCTCCTCAATATATCCATTTAGAAAAGCACTTTTAACATCCATTTAAAACAGTTTAAAATCCATTAAACATGCATATGCAAGCAGCAACCTAATGGCTTCTAACCTAGCTACTGGAGCATAGGTTTCAACATAGCCTATGCCTTCCTCTTGGTTGTAATCTTTTGCAATGAATCTAGCTTTATTCCTAACTATGATGCCACTTTCATCAAGTTTGTTCCTGAAAACCCACTTGGTGCCAATAGGTTTGTGAAAAGAGGGTCTAGGAACTAATTCCCAAACTTCATTCCTCTTTAATTGATTCAATTCATCATGCATGGCCATCATCCAATGTTCATCAAGCAAAGCTTGGTCAATGCTCTTTGGTTCAATTTTTGAAACAAAAGCCATAGTACAACAAAGATTTCTTAGTGAGGATCTAGTAGAAACTCCCTTGGAAACTTCCTCAATTATGTTTGTTGGTTTCAAAGAAGTCACTTGAAGAGTGGACAAGAGGTCAAGCTTGGTTTTGAACTTTCAACATGCCTTGAAGACTTGAAGAATAATTTGTGATTAATTGTAAAAGGAAGAAGCATCTCTGGTGATCTAGTGCATAGCATTCATATCATTCATTTAGATTTTCAAATAGAGTCATACATTTCACAAGGTTTTGATAATTTGATTAAAGTTTAAATTGAAACAAAGTTTTTTGGAAAAATACTGTTTTACACTATTTTAATCGATTACCTAAGCATATAATCGATTACTTTGTTCTTAGCTCTTTCTGGAAAACTTATCAAGAACAATGTAATCGATTACGTATCGGATTAATCGATTATTTGACCTTAGTTTACATATAAACAGCCTTGATAAACATTTTAATCGATTACCAATAGATTGTAATTGATTACAGAGCCCAAATAGAAAACCATAGCTCACTGCCTTAATCGATTACCAATACTTGTAATCGATTATTGTATAACAAATAGT
>CM023959.1:15825583-15840740 GCA_013407115.1 Glycine latifolia | reverse complement strand
TTCTGGAAAACTTATCAAGAACAATGTAATCGATTACGTATCGGATTAATCGATTATTTGACCTTAGTTTACATATAAACAGCCTTGATAAACATTTTAATCGATTACCAATAGATTGTAATTGATTACAGAGCCCAAATAGAAAACCATAGCTCACTGCCTTAATCGATTACCAATACTTGTAATCGATTACTTTATAAACTTCTGCTTAACTATTTGTTATACAATAATCGATTACCAAAATCCGTAATCGATTACATAGTTCATTTGGCTGTTCTTAGCTTCATGAAGCTGTCTGTCTTAATCGATTACAAAAGATAGTAATCGATTACACAGTGCATTTTGAGTTACATTCTAAACTTCAAGTTTTCTAGAACTCACTGTGTTAATCGATTACATAACAAAATAATCGATTAATCGGTTCGTTGCCCATACCCAGATAGATGACTGTAAAACATATTAATCAATTACATATGCTATTTAATCGATTACATATGATAAATAATCGATTATTGGGCGTGTTTAATCGATTACTGACAGTTGGAAAAGTTTGTTATAAATAGAACTCTTACTTTGCTTGATTTGTAACTTGTCAATTTCAATTCTGAGCTAACCTAAAGCATTCTAAATACTTTCTTGGGGATTTCTGGGTTCTGGGTGTTCTTGCTTACATTAAATCATCAATGGGTTATTGATTGATTCTTGAAGCAAGAAGTTTCTTTTCAAAGCTTAAGGAATGAGTTGTTCTGAGTTGTGTGATCATCTTTAAACCTGATTCATTCATTCATATGCATCATTATTCACTAGATCATCAAGTGATTTCTTTCCTTAGCTTTGGGTTTGTAACTCTGTTTTGATTTGTATTTGAATTTCTATTGTAATTGGGTTTCTTACTTGTAATCTAGAGATAGGGTTTCTCTAGGGGTGTGCTGAGTAGTGTTCTCAGTGGGTTGGTCTCTAAGAACCTAATAGTGTTTTAGGTTTCTGAACTTTATCTAGGGTTGATAAAGAGAGGCTTTGTAATTACTTGTAAGACTGAAAATTACAATAGTGGAACTCCATTCTAGTGTTGAGTGGAAGAAAACTGGATGTAGCTTCATAGTGTTTGAAGTGAACCAGTATAAATTTCTTGTGTCTTGTGTTTAAATTCGTGCTTGCTTATTTCCCATATATATTGATTGTCTTGTACTGCTTATCAACTTATTCTTGAACAATTGCATACCTTGGACTGAGTATTTGATTGAATAAATATTCTTGGTTTCAAAAGTGATAAAGATCCTAAGTTAAAACTCTGATTTTGTTAAATAAAATTTTAATTTACCAAGCCTAACCAATTCACCCCCCCTCTTGGTTAAGTGTGAAGTGTTCCTATCTTTTACAATGTTGTCAAAGGAAAGGTCTATTGTAGTTCTCCAATCCTTGGGCTTTTGAATGGGTGTTGATTGTTCCATATCAACATTTGGTTCTGCCTTTTTCTTTTCATTTAAATCATTGAGTTGTATATATTCTTCCATTGAACCTGCATCAACATCACACTCATTTTCCTCCTTGGAGGAGTTAGACTCATCACATATAACATGAACAGATTCCTCCATGCACTAAGTTCTTTTATTAAAAACTCTATAAGCTTTACTTACTAGACAACTAGTGTTGTGAATGAATGCATGTTCAATAGAGAGAATATAGATGTTACCCTTTCTCTCACCAACATGGATAACCTCACCGGTTTAACCATCGCATATCAAACAACAATTGTCATTGAAGGAAACCTTGAGTCCTTTGTCACATAGTTGGCTTATACTTAGGAGGTTGTGCTTCAAACCTTCCACATAAAGCATATTTCTTATCTTTGTTTTGAAGTTGTCTCCCATATTTCCTCCTCCAATGATCTTTCCTTTATTATTATCACCATAAGTGACATATCCTCCATCTTTAAGAGTCAAGTTTGTGAGCATGGACATGTCACATGTCATGTGTCTAGAGCATCCACTATCAAGGTACAATAATGTTGATTTTGCTCTTAGACACACCTCTGATTCAGCAATTGAGAAATCTTCAGCATCACTTATTGTGGAAGTGAAGCACACATTTATTTCTTCATTTTCACTTGTTGATTCGGAAGTTGTTGAATCATTGTCTTCCCATGCTATATATGCCTTCTTTGGCTTCCCTTCTTTCTTTGTCTTCTTCTCACCTAATTTCTTTTTCAAAAAGATTGGACATTCAGATTTAATGTGGCCAGGCTTACCACATTTGAAGCAAGTGCAGTTGGTGGTGTTGTTGTTATTGTTGTTGCTATCATTTTTCCTGTTAAACTTTGACAGCTTTTTGTTTTTGTTCCTTCTCATGAACTTGCTGAATTTCTTCACTATTAGGTTCATACTCAAGAAGCTTACCAAAAAGTGCAGCCATTGACATCTTGGATAGATCTTTTGATTCCTTTATTGCTGTAACTTTTGGTTGCCAAGGTCTTGTGAGACACTTCAAGATTTTGATGTTCAATTCTTCATCATCAAAAATCTTCCCAACACCAAGAAGATGGTTGACAATGTGAATGAACCTTATTTGAAGCTGAGAAATGTTTTATGTGGTGCTAATTTAGAACATTTCATATTCATGAATCAAGGTGTAATGACACCCCACGTCGCTACTATATCACTAACTCTAATTGTGCAAATTTAGATTTTAATAAAAACTCCATTAGTTTGATTATGAAAATGAGAATAAATTTTTTTGCGATAATACAATTATCATACACACGATGCAATTGCGTAATTGAATATATACCTATATATATATACACATAAACACACACACACATATATATACGCATATATTAAACCGGTACATATCATTTACATATCAATCTTAATTTAGTTTTAACTATAAGCACTTATCCCCAGAATTTACATGTCCAACAAAAAGAATCAAGGGACTAAATAAGGAAGAGTTGATAAACAAAACACAACTCTTTCCAAAAAGAATTCAATCGTCGTCATGTTGGCTTGGTGGCTCCAACCAAAAAGAATCTCCATCTAGAGTCACCTAATGCTGCTCATCTGCTCACACGAACGAAAGTTCGTGATCATCACAGGTACCAACCACATGGTACAACAAATGCAAGAATGAGTTTATTACATATGTACAACAAGCATCAGACGAAAATGATTAGAAAGAAATCAATAATGACAACCATAATCATCCTCGAGAATCCATCAATTCAATACACACTCAACAAACCAGTTATCCACTATATTTCACAAATCAAAACAATCATGCTCAGAATGATGCATGCACCTGACTCATCTCTTAGAATGAAATGTGGTACCATTTTCATGGAAATAGTCTCTCTAGGAAAATGATGAGTAGCTCGTCGAGGTCAGCCTAGAGTCTCAAGGGAGTTCCAAATAGAGTTATATGTCCCCTAGTACCCTCGATACTTACTGCTACCATTCTATTTCCATTGATGCAATTATGAAGTATGAAACATGAGCATCATCAATGCATGACCTGGTGTAACATCCTAAAAATTTTATTAAACACTTGTAGAAATGTGATGATGTTTGGATACAAGTATATTTGAAGAGAAATGACTAAATCACTCTTTCCATAAAGTAGAAATTACTAGAATACCCTTAGGATGAAAATTACAAAAAAATACCCTTGTATATTTTTGAAAAATGACCAAAATGCCCCTAGGAAGCATGACAAAATTACCAATATGCCCCTAGGCCAAAAATGCTCAAATAACTTTAAAAATTTTGTAGAAACCTAATGGAATTATAGAATACACTTAGCTAACTAAGTATCAAAATATTTTGAGACACAAAACTTTAGAATAAAATTTCTAGGAATTTTTCAAGATAACAACTTTGAGACTTTATTTAAGAAAATTCAAGCATAAGAAAAACATGGAAAGATGATACATATAATCTAAGGAATTTTCTCTTAATTATAGAATGTATAAACCAATTTAATAAAATGGTTTAGTAATTTTGATGGTCAGAAGAAATCAAAAGTAAGATAAAGATATAGTCTAGAATGAAAGGTTTATGTATTTCCCTGTATAAGACTGCTTGGAATTAATTTAAACTATCATTGGGATCAATTCTTAGGAACATTTAGAATTCCAATATTCAACATTTTCTTTAGATAAAATAATTCAAATTAAATTGGATTTCTTTTTAAAGAAAAATACCATATTGAAAGTAGATTTTTATTCATCATCAAAAATGACCACATATGGCATAAAAGGAAGAAAAATTGGTATTCCTTCCCTTTAGATTGGTCCTTCACGTGAGAAAACATGTAGAAGAGGCCAGAAACTTCATGATAAGCCACTTGGAAAGCAAGCCACATGATAGAAACAAGTGGCATGACACTTGTATGGCTTGGATGCAAGATAACATAAAAATCAAGCCAAGATTTCTCTACACTCTTCCATCTTGCACGTGGACAGTTATAAACATTATCTCAACAATCCCAACGGTCACAAGTTACATATGTGAGATAGTAGTGTAACTTTAAAATTTTAAAGAGATCCAACGGTTAACGAATCCAGAATTAGAATTTTACTAAAACAGGTTTGGGATAAACTCAAGAATGAGCTACTTCACGAAAACGCAAGAAAAATGGAGAAACTTCATGATTTTGGACACTTGGAAGCAAAGGAGAAGAAGCTCTAAGATCATGCCAAGTGGTAGGACACTTGGAAGAAAGAAAGGAATAAGCCTTAAGATTATAACAAGTGTAGGGACACTTGTAAAGGAATAATGATGACTTATGAGATTTTTCTCTAAGTAATCATTTCTTCAACACTATATAAAGGGAGGAGGAGGAACCTAAGTGCAAACCATTCCAAGCCATCCCTCCTAGCTCATTCACGTGACCACTCTCTCCCTAAACCATCTTCATTTCATTTCCTCTTTCTCTATTAAAGCTTGAATCAAGTAAAAAAAAAAAAAAACAAACCCATCACCTTAAAGAAATTTCGTGAAAAACCTAGCAACCTTAGGAAGAACTTTTGACAAGCTTAGTGAAAGGATATCAAGGCTTCATCTCTTAGAGGATTCTTCCAAGGAAGGAAGGAAGGAAGGAAGCCATTTATCCATTCAATTTCAAGAATCAAACTCACTTGAGGTTTCTAGTTAATCAATGGTTTGGATTAATTTGCATGATTTAGTAGGATGATTTATGGTTAACATTTAGGCTTGAAATTTCGTGATATTGAAGGTTGTTTTTTTTATGAGAATATGTTGATTTAAAACATAAGATAGGTGTTGATTTTATACGCATAAAGATTAGTGATGTATGGAAGCCCAATTGATGATCTTTTAAAGGTGATTTTGATGATATTTTGGGCTGTCTGTTGTCATTTTTATGGAAATGTTTTGATTTAAATTTTAGAAGTAGAGGATGAATGATATGTAGTTAAATGGTTTAAATACTTGAATGATTCAATCTTGAGGATTAATTAGTAAAGATGGTAAGTGAAAGGAGAATCAAGATGCATACTAGGTTTGAATCTTTTCTTGTAAAGTTTTAAAGGAATATATATTATTTATATTGAGGATTATTAGTTAGATTACTAACATAATTTTTCTATAATTAAAAACTATTCTCCGGTTATGTATAAAAATTGGTAACAATGTTACTTGATTAAGGTATGGTGGTGTAACCATACTTAAGATACATATTATGGTGGTGTAACCATACTTATGATACTTATATGATGAAAATATTTTTCCATAAGATAATATGTATTTTGCTTATAGATTTGATTTTTATTATGGATGGATGTTGATGTGAATAAGATAGGTGGATTCATGTTTCCATGTTCCAAGTCCAGTACGAGGCTTTGGGGAAACAGAATCTGATGCTACATACAGTACGATATGTAGTACCCAGGTGCAAGGATATATGGCAAAAATTCATGCATGTTTGCGTAAGACTATAGCAGCGTCCACACTCAGTGTGGCCACATACAGTACGATATGTGGAGGCCATTTGCCCTGGGATAGTTCATCTCATGCATTCATATAGTTGCATATTACTTGTGGATGTGTTTGATTATTTGAAAGATTTTACTAACCCAATAATAGGATCGGGATTTAGTTTTGCCTACTGAGAAATTTATTTCTCACCCTATTTGTTTCCTGTTTTTTTTTAGATGACAATGATGGACAGGTTCCATGAGGCCTTGGAGTAGTGAAGATATATAAAAGAAGTTATGAATTACGCTGGATTTTTGAGAAAAATAGTGTACTTGTATTATATGAACTTTTGTATCAGAAACATTGGCTATGTATATGAGTAACAAATCTATTGCAAATTTTACGTTTTAAAAATTTTACTATTATACATTCCTTAGAAATTTAACCTTAAGTAACAATAAAAATTAAGTAAATATTTAGGTCGTTACACCTGGCTAGGAAAAAATCTTTCCCCACAAAGATAACCTGTCATGAACGCCCCATGTTCATACACAACATCCCAATGTGGGCTCACTGATGCACTGATCATGGTTAGGAACAAATCCTTCCCCGCAAGGATAATCAGTGATGAACCCCCCATGGGTATCCATGTATATCCACATCACATAGTGACATTGTTCATATCAACATTACTTGTTGATTTTAAGGGAAGATGCAAGAAGATTGAAGCAAGGTTGAAGGCTTGTTGTTTTTAGCTTTTTACATGCCCAATCATTTGAAGACTTTGTAATTTGTCTAAAGTGATTCAAGTGCATTGCCTTGTGATCTTTCATTTGCATGTGCATTCTCATTTTCATGCATACATGTTTTTAGATAAAAATCTAAAGCAAACCAAAGATTTCAAAAGAAGTTAAGTTCTCAATGGCTATGTTTTAAAAAAAGAAAAACTTACTGCTTTAATCGATTACACAAGCATGTTAATCGATTAAAGACATTCGTACAATTCTGGAAAAGCCTTGAAGAACAGTTTAATCGATTACCATGTTCAGTAATCGATTACATAGTGTTTTTATGAAAATCATGCATCACTGGAATAATCAATTATCTTATTATGTAATCGATTATCTTAGTTCATTTGTCATGATGCATTTCTGGTATAATCGATTACCATATTCAGTAATCAATTACACATGCCATTTTTGAATTTGAGTTTTACTAGTTTAATCGATTATTTTGTTCATGAATAAAATTCCAGGAAGCTCAAGAACAGTTTAATCGACTACACATGAGTAAATAATTGATTACCTTGTCGTTTTAATCGATTATTGTCAGTTAAATCCATTTTTTAACTGCTTTATGTGACTTGTCTTTATAAATAGACTTGGAAAGAATTGTTCTAAAAATCTTAAGCATTTGTGTGAATTACTAAAAAGAGAGAAAGTTTTTTCAAGAGTGAAAAACACTGATTTGTTCTAAGAGTAAAAATCCTTTCTTGAGATAAAGAAAGTTGAGTTTGTGAGATAAAGTCTTAAAGACAAGAAGAGATTTCAAGAGTTTTGCTTCTGAGCTTTGATGTGCATTCAACCTGATTGATTGATAAAAATCTTTTCATTCATTCATTTGAAGGATCACAGGTTGTATCTCTTGAGTCTTTGTTTAAAATTTTTCTGTGTATTAAAGAATTTTGTTGGTGTATATCTTTGATTCTTTAGAGTTGTTGTCTAGAGAAGGGTTCTCTAGAGAGAAGAACAAAGAAGGGTTCTCTGGGTCTTGACCATTTGAAGTCTATAGGGTTTAGATTTTTGCTTCTTTATCTAGTGTTGATAAAGGTGGTCTTTGTAAAACTGCTTGTAAAGATTCTTTGATATAGTGATAACTCTAACCTAGTGTGGGTTGGAAGTAACTGGATGTAGCCTCCAAGGTTGAAAGGTGAACCAGTATAAATTGCATTGTCTCTTGTTTCAAATTATGTAAATTTCATTACTTGTCTTTGTGAAGTCAAAATATTATCATCAAGGAAACTATTTATGTCATTGCATACATATCAAAGGTTGATCTTGATTGAAGAAAGATTTCTGGACTTTCAAAAGGGGAACAAGTGATATGATCCAAGTTTTTAATTCCGCAATTTGTTTTAAAAAGTTTTTTAATATCAAGAATAAACCAATTCACCCCCCTCTTGGTTTATTTGTAGTTTATTCATTGTATTTTCAATTGGTATCAGAGATGGTTCTTGAAAGTTATTCAAGATCACTTTCTTTTTTAAAGAAAATGAATAATACTCAAATAACCTTTAGAGAGGGAGCTTCTCTCAATCGTCCACCAATGTTTGAGGGTGAGCATTTAGCTTTTGGAAAAATCGTATGCAGATCTTTATTCAATCCAACGATCCCAGTGCATGGAATGCAATTGAAAAAGGTCCTTTGGTTCCTATGAAAAATGTTGATAATAAATTGATTCCCAAAGAATGGGATGAAATGACAGATGCAGAAGAAAGGGTTGTGCAATATGACTTTAAAGCTAAAAATATGATAACATCTGCTTTGTCTTCTGATGAATTTTTTAGAACTGTGAGATGCAGAAGTGCAAAAGAAATGTGGAAAATGCTAGAAGTAACTCATGAAGGAAAAGATGAAGTTAGGAGATCAAGAAAGCATGCCTTGATTCATGAGTATGAAATGTTCAAAATGAACAATACAGAAACCATTTCTCAGCTGCAAACAAGATTCGCTAATATTGTCAATCATCTTCTTGGCCTTGGAAAGACTTTTGATACTAAAGAATTAAACATCAAAATCTTGAGGTGTCTTACAAGACCATGGCAACCAAAAGTCACAGCTATCAAGGAGTCAAAAGATCTATCCAAAATATTCATGGCTGCACTGTTTGGTAAGCTTCTTGAATATGAAATTGCAATGTCACAACTAACCAATGCAGATGATGCAGAAAAGAAACATAAGAGCATAGCTTTGAAAGCTGCATCATCTAAGGTTGAAATAGAAGAAGATTCAAGTGAAGAATATGAAGATGACAACATGAATCTTATTGTCAAAAAGTTCAGCAAATTCATGAGAAGGAACAAAAACAGAAAATTCAAAAAGTTCAACAACAACAACAATAAAAAGAATGACAGCAACACCTCCACCAACTTTACGTGTTTTGAATGTGGAAAGCCTGGACACATCAAATCTGAATGTCCAATCTTCTTAAAGAAACAACAAGGTGAAAGGAAGATTAAGAAGGAAGGAAAGCCAAAGAAAGCCTACATTGCATGGGAAGATAATGAATAAACTAGTTCTGGATCAAGCAGTGAGAATGAAGAAGAAGTAAATGTATGCTTCACTTCAACATTGAGTGATGATGATTATTCAAGTGTTGAATCTGAGGTAAGTTCTCAATATGATAACATTGTTGATGCTTTTCATGAAATGCATGATGAGGCTCAAAGGCTAGCAAAGGCAAATAATAAGTTGAAAGGAGATTTAAGATGGCATATCACCAAACTTGCAGAAATGCAGAGTGAACTTTGTAAGTTGAAATAAGAAAATGAAAATTTTCTTTCAAGTTACAAGGCCAATGGATGTATATATCTTTCTTCCTCTTCTAAGGCAGAAAAATGCAAATTGTTACAAGATGAGTTTGATGCTTTCAAAAGAAGCCAAGGAGAAAAATATATGTTACTTCTTTCAGAAAATAACTATTTGGTTGATCTTTTGAGGAGGTTGTATAGAGGAAAATGAAACTTGGCTGAAATGTTAAGGGTGCAAAAATATGTTGGAGATACTTCTGGTTTGGGATACAAACATGGTTCAAAATCTTGTCGAAAAACCATATTTGTACCACCAAAATAGAAGAATCAAAGGAGCTTTTATAAATCAAAGATTAATCAAAATGCTTACTTTGAAAGATCATCAAGAGCTGTAACTTGTAACTATCGCATGAAGAAAGGTCATACATCTTTTGAATGTTATACAAGAAAATATTATGTGCCTAATGGAGAATGTGTTTGGGTGAAAAAGGGAAAGAAAATAGCTAACCCCTATGGACCCAACCTCAATTGGGTACCTTTCCTTGTTACTTGATTTGAATTTTGCAGGTGTATCTAAGAGCAAAATCATTACTATGGTATCTTGATAATGGCTGCTCTAGGCACATGACAGGTGATATTTCCATGCTTACAAATGTTATACTAAAAGATGGAGGATTTGTCACCTATGGCGATAATAACAAAGGAAGATAATTGGAGAAGGAAACATAGGAGACAACCTCAAAACCATCATAAAAAATGTCTTATATATTGAAGGCTTGAAACATAATCTCCTAAGCATAAGTCAACTATGTGACAAAGGTTTTAAAGTGTCATTCAATGACAATTTCTATTTGATTTGTGACAGTCAAAGTGGTGAGGTTATCCATGTTGGTAAGAGAAAGGATAACATTTATGTTTTTTCCATTGACCATGCATTCATTCATAAGACTAGCTGCCTTGTAAGTAAAACTTATGAAACTTGGTTATGGCATAGAAGAGCTAGTCATATAAATATGCATCATATGAATAAGCTTGTGAAAAAGGATTTGGTCATAGGTTTACCTAAGCTTAAGTTTGAGAAGGATATAATATGTGAAGCTTGTCAAAGAGGGAAACAAACAAAGAATTCTTTTCAAAGCAAAAATGTTGCTTCTACTTTTAGACCTCTTGAGTAGCTTCATATGGATGTATTTGGTCCTTCAAGAAGCATGAGCTTGGGAGGAAATTTCTATGGGCTTGTTATTGTAGATGACTGCTCAAGATACACATGGACTTTATTCATAAGATCCAAGAGTGATGCGTTCACAGCATTTAGAAAGTTAGCCCAAGATAATTCAAAATGAAAACGCTTGCAATATTGTTTCAATTAGAAGCGATCATGGTGGTGAATTCTAAAATGAATACTTTGAAAAATTTTGTGAAGAGTTTGGAATTAATCACAATTTTTCAGCTCCAAGAACACCCCAACAAAATGGTGTTGTGGAGAGGAAAAATAGATCTCTTGAGGAAGGTGCAAGAACACTTCTAAATGAAACAAGCTTGCCTAAACACTTTTTGGCTGATGCTGTAAGTACTATTTGTTATACTTTGAAGAGAATTCTCATAAGGCCCCCTTATGAACTATACAAAGGAAGGAAACCAAACATATCTCATTTGAGAGCATTTGGCTGCAAGTGTTTTGTATTAAACAATGGTAAAGATTCTCTTGGCAAATTTGATTCTAAAGCTGATGAAGCAATTTTTCTTGATTACTCTTTGCAAAGTAAAGCTTATAGAATCTTTAACAAAAGAACATTGTGTGTTGAGGAATCTGTCCATGTCATATGTGATGATTCTAACCCTTACAAAAAGAATTTGGAGTATGATGATGATGCAGGACAAATGGAAGGATTCTTGCAAATTAATGATCTGAATGAGAAAGAAAAATTTGAACCAAATGATGTACTAGAACAGCCAACTCCTTTACAAAAGCACAAGGATTAGAGGACAACTAAAGATCTTTCTCTTGACAATATAATAGGGGAAGTATCCAAGGGAGATTCTACTAGATCCTCTTTAAGAAATCTTTGTTGTACCATGGCTTTTGTTTCATAGATTGAACCAAAAAGTATTGATCAAGCTTTGTTGGATGAACATTGGTTAATGGCTATGCATGATGAGTTAAACCAATTAAAAAGAAATGAAGTTTGGCAGTTAGTCCCTAGAACATCAACTCATAAACCTATTGGCACAAAATGGGTTTTTCGAAACAAGCTGGATGAGAGTGGAATTATAGTAAGGACTAAGGCTAGATTGGTTGCTAAAGGATACAACCAAGAGGAAGGCATAGACTATGATGAAACTTATGCTCTAGTAGCTAGATTAGAAGCCATTAGGTTGTTACTTGCATATGCATGTTTGATGAACTTCAAATTGTTTCAAATGGATGTCAAAAGTGCATTTTTAAATGGTTACATTGAAGAAGAAATATATGTAGACAAGCCTCTTGGATTTGTTGATCACAAACATCCTAACCATGTGTTCAAATTAAGAAAAGCTTTGTATGGTTTGAAACAAGCACCAAGGTCTTGGTATGAAAGGTTAAGCAAATTTCTGCTTGAACAATCTTTCATAAGAGGACAAGTTGACAAAACCTTGTTCATCAAGAAAACAGGAAATGATATCTTGTTGGTTCAAATCTATGTAGATGACATTATTTTTGGTTCAACTAATGAATCTATATGCAAAGAATTTTCAGTCTCAATGCAGAGTGAATTTGAGATGTCAATGATGGGGGAACTTACATTTTTTCTAGGACTTCAAGTCAAGCAATTAAAGAATGGAACTTTCCTTAGTCAAGCCAAGTACTGTCTAGAGATGATCAAGAAGTTTGAAATGGAAAATTTTTGCAAGGATGCTGCAACACCAATGGCAACATCTACCTATCTTGATTCAGATGACAAGGGAAAAAAATGTTGATGAGTCTAAATATAGATGAATGATTGGATCCTTGTTATACTTAACTACTAGTAGACCTGATATTATGTTGAGTGTTTGCTTGTGTGCTAGATATCAAGCAAACCCCAAAGAATCCCATCTAACTGCAGTCAAGAGGATCCTCAAGTATCTCAAGTCTACACCAAGAGTAGGACTTTGGTATCCAAAAGGTACATTTATAAGCTTGATTAGATATTCTGATTCTGACTTTGCAGGGTGAAAATTGGATAGAAAGAGTACTAGTGGAACATGCCACCTATTAGGAAGCTCTTTGATCTCTTGGCACTGCAAGAAGCAATCATGTGTTTCCTTAATCACCGTTGAAGCTAAATATATTTCTGCTGAAAGCTGCCGTGCACAAAGTCTTTGGTTGAAACAACAACTTCAAGACTTTGGTGTTGAGATAAAGGAGATATCATTGTTGTTTGATAACACTAGTTCCATCAACATATCCATAAATCCTATTATGCACTCAAGGACCAAACACATTGAGATTAGACATCATTTTTTTAGAGATCATATCCAAAAGGGTAACATCAAAATTGAGTTTGTTGAAACCAACTATCAATTAGCTGATATTTTCACTAAACCTTTGGATAGCGATAGATTCTACACACTTAGAAACATGCTAAGGATACTAGATGAATCTAGTGTGTGTTAGCTTTATGTGTATATGCTCATCTACATGAAATTGCATCATTTATTGGCCACACATCTAAAAATCATACAAATTCAAAATTTCTTGCATAATTACTATTCATACTGATAATTTCATTGTAATAATCGATTAAATGAACTTGAGAAGCTGTTTAGAATGAAATTTGTGCTTACGTAATTGATTACATTAGCAGGATAATCGATTATTCTTCATGAGAAAATATTTCCAGAAAATGAATGTCATTGGAATAATCGATTACGCCATCGAAATAATCGATTACATAAGCTTAAAATGCTTTTACAAAATTTCAATTCACTGTAATAATCGATTACAGTTAATGGTAATCGATTACATTGTATGCAAATTGTCTAAAAACTCGAATCTTCACTGGAATAATCGATTACTTTTCGAAATAATCAATTACAGCCTCTGCAGGAACTGATTCTACTTATGAATTAATCGATTACATAAGCATATAATCGATTATTCATGGAGTTACAGCAGAATCTACAAATTTTTTTTTGGAATTGAAACTGCCCAACTGCCACCAAATTCAAATTTTGAATCCTCTGTGCTTTAATTTTGGTGGGTTAATTCGAAATAAACTGTAACACATTTCAAATTTCAATTTTGGAGCCCAAAATCATCCATAAATACAGCCTATGTTGAAGGGAATAAACACACCATTCTCATCTTCAACCTTAAGCTTTGCTGTGTTGTTTCTTCTGAGTCTAGACACTCTGTCTAGATAGTCTTTCCTCACATATTCCTCAAATATTCAGTATGTCTGCTCCTAAAAGAACCAAAACCTCTAAGAGAAAGAGTAATGAACATCTAACCCTGTAGTGAATAGGTTAGATCATTGGTTTCCTAGTGAGCGTGAGAAGATGACCTATCTACAATTCAATGCCACCAAACTGATATGTCCATCTAAACATCTTGACCATGGCTGGTTCGCTAGAGAAGGTTTTCAATTCCCTGCTATGCTTGAAACCCAAAGTTGGGGTCTCTACCACAAGCTCATCATTCAAAGAAGACACAGAAAGTTTAAGTCTTTCCACACACAAAAAAGATATAAACGAATGCGTTGCACCATAGTCGAATAGCAAAAGTATCGAAATCCCATATCTTCCTTGGTAATGAGGGAAGTACCTCACCAACTCTTTGAACTTAGCTGCATACTCAGCCATAGTCATACTCCCTTGCTTAAGCTCGAAGAATTCCATCTTCTTCTTGTTTCTAATAGCTTCATGAAAGTATTTCTCTATAAATACCCTCTTGAAGGTTTCCAAGGTCACAACTTGACCTTCAGCCTTAAAGCTTGGAGAACATTAGCTATTGCACAGTCATTCCTACCAGCCATCACTTCTTGTGCACACCAAGAAGTGAAAACCTGGAAAGAATACACACAACAAAAAAACAATACAATTCTACACCCACTTAATCACTATAGAGAATTGATGCCTCAAGAAATCACTCCTCTACAACATTTCTCTCTCGAGACATTAACGCTTATTCCTTACTCTTTGTATTCCTGACTAGTTGCCATAGTGTCCCATTGCACTTCACGAATTATCCAGATGGCCAGTCTGATAACATGTGACGTGGCATTGGAACTCATGGTATAACAGACATTAGGAACACAAACATTTTATGGCAACCCCAACAAATATCCATAACCCATGCAAAACAATAAGGTGCATAGGTATCAAACACACAACCCAAGCAACTTTAAAACAGTCAAATACTCCAAACATCAAACATTCAACAAGCAAACACAAATGCACAGAGAAACACAGCAGACTCACAACTCACCGGCCGAAAAGGTTCGACCTGCTCTGATACCACTAATGTAATGATCCGCCTCGTCGCTACTATATCACTAACTCTAATTGTGGAAATTTATATTTCAATAAAAAAAAAATCCATTAGTTTGATTATGAAAATGAGAGTAAATTTTTCACGATAATACAATTATCATACACACGATGCAATTGCGTAATTGAATAAATAAATATATATATATATATATATATATATATATATATATATATATATATA
>CM023959.1:15790155-15811725 GCA_013407115.1 Glycine latifolia | reverse complement strand
GCCTTGCAGCAAGAGGGGTCTTGTCCATCAAAGCGCCTCCACTAGCTGCATCTATCATACTCCTATCCATCAACATCAAACCTTCATAAAAATACTGAATTAATAATTGCTCACTGATTTGATGGTGAGGGCATGTAGCACACAACTTGTTGAATCTCTCCCAGTACTCATACAATGTCTCCCCAGCTAGTTGTCTTATACCATAAATCTTCTTCTGGATGGATGTTGTTCTGGATGCTGGAAAGAATTTCTCCAGAAATCTTCTCTTCATATCTGTCCAAGTGTTGATAGGATCTAGTTGAAGGTACAACCAGTCCTTAGCCACACCATCCAGTGAAAAAGGAAATGTCTTCATCTTGACATAATCTTCATGAATGTCATGTGGTCGCATGGTGGAACACACTACATGAAACTCCTTAAGATGCTTGCGTGGATCTTCACCTGTAAGACCATGAAACTTTGGAAGCAAATGGATCAGTCCAGATTTTAGCTCATAACTGACCTCAGTCTCAGGATATTGAATACACCAAGGTTGGTAAACAACATCAGGTGTAGCCAATTCCTTAAGAGTTAGGTTGTTATCAGCCATTGTATCAACAAAAATTTCAGAATCAAGATGTGCAGAATTGGAAATAGACTCAGAAACAAAAGACTCAAAAAACACTACACTACTATCTAGGACTACACTATCAACTTCATCTAGACTAATATTATTTCTACTTAATTTGTGAAATGTCCTATCTATCTCAGGATCATATGAATGCAGGTCACTTGATGTGGACCTAGTCATGCACAGTGCAACTCATAAGGAACAAAAACATAGAAATCACAGAAATGTCAGACAACTACTCTATTAGGACACTATTCACAATATTTGCTTAAATGAAACAGAAAATGGAAAACTGCCCTAAACAATTTTAGAAAAATTTAAAAACACCACAGTAAAAATCTATAAATTATGCTTGATTTTTGTGATTTTTTTGGTGATTTTTAAAAATCATGAAAACACAAAATAAATTCACAAGTGGTCTAGATCATCGAAATTGGCAATTTGGACCCCTCCTGACCGTGTTCATCTTTCACAGGGTCACCTTGATGTATTAATTTTCTCCACATTCTGGAAAAGTTTTAGCCCATTCCGAGATAGTTTGTTGTGAAATGACTAGACTGCCCCTGTGCAAATTGTTAAAACTCCTACTTAGAGGTCGAATTTGCCAATTTTAACCCACACCTAAACCCATAAGGGGTTTGTTTTGCTTAGAATGGGGGATAAACTTTGGATACCAAGTTTCGAAGCAAAACTCCACAGGACTGAAAAATTCTGGACAACAAACACAACTACACTACACAAATTCTCTCCCTACTACTCCTCTGTTTTTCCCCTGTTTTTGCTCTGTTTTTCTCTGTTTTTTGACAGCACACATGAAACTACATCATCCACACTTCATAATGAACAAGAACAATCATGCAATTATGTAACAAAGTGCGGTTGTGCAGCAAAATGTAAATATGCAGTGAATTAAAGCTAGCACACAATGAACCGTGTCCCCGGCAACGGTGCCAATTTTGATAAGCGTTTGTCATGTCGCTTCAAAACAATTAAACTACGCTAATTCTGTAGCACAGGATTAACCTAGGTCGACTCAAAGACACTATCAATATGGTTCTATCTTCAATTCACTACTAACAGTAAAGGGAATTTTTGTTGAACAATTTGTAGACGCGAAGTAAAAATTGAAAAACACAATCTACGATTAAAGATCAATGCAGAAACTAACAGAATTGATAACAAGTAATGTAGAACAGATTAAAAAAGAGCATCAATCCAATTCACCAAACCAAGCTATTCGAATCATCATCGTTCTCAGAAATTTATCCTATTGTGAAAGCAGTTCAATCGAATTAACCCCTAAATTAATTGAAACAACAACCCTAATTGAAATATCATCCAATTAATCTGTGATTTATATTTGAAATTAGGAAATGAATCCATAACCTAATTCGCTTTCAATCCTAAATGCATTCATAATCATGAAAACAGAATAGCAATTGAAGAAGAAAGTGAACATTCACACAAAATTCGAAATACCAAACCAGAACTCAAATTCTTCTTCTGCTTGCGTTGGATCCTTGGATTGATTGATTATTTAGCCTTCCATGATCATCATCAATGAAAGCCCCATGAAATAAGTGCACGAAAATGGAAGAAGGGAAAATGAAAATGAAGAACAAGGAAGAACAGTTGAGAAAAAATAAGAGAAAAGGTTTTGATTCTAAAAACTTAAAAAGAGAAATGTAAAACTGTTTATTTTTTTTGCAAAATTAATGTAAAGTATTAATTCCTCCTAATGTCACTAATATATAGTGACTAAGTATGAAGAAAATAATGGGCCATGAACAACCCATCAATGCTAATTATTTATGCTATTTACACCAATAAAATTCCAACTCGTAACCCAAAATACAAGTGCAGTGGTTCTGACTTCAAAGCCTAAAATGATCCTCCAAATGGCAGAATTGGCCTCGGCTTATTTCTGGTAAACCTGTATATCTTTTCGTTATCTTTCCAAGGACTACAGGAACGCTCAATTCAAAGTTTCTTAGAGCTCTGTAGGTCCTGTACAAGGTAGATACGTCAAGTGAGCATAAAATCCAAAAATACGCAACAATTAGCAATTAAGCCCACTAACTTGCCTAAGACAAAAACTGAATAAGAATGGGAAAATAAAAGTCCAAGAGAAGTCAAATAAGCTAATAATGATAGAAAAATATTTAACTAAAGGCACTCCATCAGACCTTACGAAGCCCGAGATTCGTCTCGGCAAGAAGAGTCGGGGGTCTGCCCTCGAAAGAAGGTTAATAAATCCATGTAATCAGTGGACCTTACGAAGTCCGAGATCTGCCTCGGCAAGAAGACCTGGGGGTCTGCCCTCGGAAGAAGGTTAATAAATCCATGTAATTGGTGGACCTTACGAAGCCCGAGATCCGTCTCGACAAGAAGACCCAGGGGTCCACCCTCGAAAGAAGGTTAATAAATCCATGTAATTGGTGGACCTTACGAAGTCTGAGATCTGTCTCGACAAGAAGACCCGGGGGTCCACCCTCGGAAGAAGGTTAATAAATCCATGTAATTGGTGGACCTTACGAAGACCCAAGGTCCGTCTTCGGAAGAAGGTTAATAAATCCATGTAATTGGTGGACCTTAGCAAGTCCGGGATCCATCTCGGCAGGAAGACCTGGGGTCCGTCCTCGGAAGAAGGTTCATAAATCCATCTAATTGGTTGACCTTAGTAAGCCTAGGATCCATCTCGGCAACCCAGGAATCCGTTCTTGGGCATTCACAGGTTTGTAAAACCAAACTACGGTAAATCGTCAAGGTTTTTAAACCTTAAAGCTTTGGTCGACCTCTTAAAAATCCACGGTGGACGCACCACTGGTATGCTCTCAGCAGCTCCCAAACCCAAGATCATGTCTTGGTAAATCTTGACAAAACCTAGCATGGACAACTCCACTGGTATCATCTTTGACAAACATGAGGTACAACTATGTCTACCCTCGACATATGTTATCATTGTCATATTTCTTCCTTGCAGGAATATAAGTTCTCAGGAACATGAAGCCCAAGATGCACACTTGGCACACAAAGGCCGGGGTTCGCCCTCGGTCTCCTAAACCTAAGAAAACTCTTGGTATTATTACAGACCATGGAACTCGAACACGGTCAACCATAGTTATCATCAGGTTTTGGCATGGTCCATCCTTGACCGGCATAGTTATCAACAATCCCGGATAACTTACAACTTGCAAAGCTAGAGGACCATCTGTGGTCAACCTCGTATTCACCCCATTATCCATTATGGAAACATGAGGTATTTAAAGCTTTACTCTGACGATTTTTGCGCTCACAAATTCTATTCGTGCAGGATTATGAGCCATATAAAAATCAAGGAAATATCTTTGATGTCTCAAAGTCCAAGGCTCCCTTGGCATGCTGAAACCCAAGAAACATTCTTGGTACTAACTTCTGTGGAAACTTGGCACCATAGACTCATCTATTTTGCAGAAATAATTGATCGAGGTCCGCCCTCCACAATTTAAACCCAAGAAAATTCTTGGTACTCTCACTTGGTGGCAACCTCGACAGAAGGGTCCACCCTTGACATTGTAAACCCAAGAAGCACTCTTGGTACTTTTTCTCTGCAGAATATTGATAAACCGTGTTAAAAACTCAGCCATTTGAAAGCGTTTAGCACGAATGTCCATGGTCAAACCCCGACATTTCTAAGTCTAAAATACACTCTTAGCACGGGAACCTCGACAGGCAAAGCTAAAGACTTGGCCATTTCATCAAAACAAGAACCCGAAATTACTCCAATTACTTGATAACTCGGCATTATTTCAAATACTTGATAATTCGGCAAGCAATATTGACATGCCAAATCACTTGAACAATGAGACATTACTGCAACTTGGTTTGATGATAAATATTATGCAAGTGTAGTAGGCAATGTAAAAAGATTGACGAAGATAAAGAAACAAGAAATATTTTCATTAAAGTACCAGAAACTTTACATGGCTATCCCGGCCAAAAGTACAAAACAAACAAAATAAAAGAAGCATAAAGCAGCCTATACATCAACTGCATCACTAGCAGACTCCTCAGCAGAACCGAGCTCCTCTTCATCGAAAAAGGCACCATTCTTCACATCCTTGAAAGGATCAAATCGACCCAAGTCAAGGTCTTTCACAAAGAGACCAGCTTGGCGCATTGCCTTGGAGAAGCCCTTCTCATGCTGCTCCACTGCTTCCCGCTTATACATCTTCAGCTCTTCGTCAAGCTCCTTGTTGACTACCATTTCAACATTAAGCTCGGGGTTAGCCTCCTTCAGCCTTTCCTCCAGACTCGCTACCTTTTCAGCAAGCTCCATCTTGGCAGCAAGTCCATCCTCGGCATCCCTCAGCTTGGCCTCAAGCTCGGCCACCTTCTTCGCCAACTCCTCCTTCTCAGCCAAAGCCTTGTCAGCCTTAGCAGCAGTTGCTTTACCAAGGGTGACCAGCTCATCGCCATCAAGTCTAGTCTGCAACAGCTTCGATAAAGCCTCACCAGTCCTCATGGACAGCTGACGGTTACACCGGACAGCCTCGACAAATGCCACCACGGCGCTATTCAACCGGTTGCGCTCTAACTGCCAAGCACCACGAACATCGCCCTTCAGCTTCTGGTATTCCTGCTCCAGAGAGACCGCCTTGCCCATGGCTTCTTGATACACTTACCTTTGCTCCTTTATAATGGCAAGTCCTCTTTGTAGGAAAAGTTCAGCGGCATCAAACGAGTGTTGAGGACCGGCAGACCTAATCAAATTTCTGTCAAAAGGGGTCGGCAATCCTCAGTCAAGCCTATGCCCAACACTCCATAATGAGTCAAACTCCCTTGGAGCACTTAGAAACTCCAAAGGGGTGACAGGGCGGGCAGCAGGTGGTGGCATTGCAGATGGAAGAGGCGAAGAAGGAGAAGGAGTAACAGGACGGGAGGTAGGCAGAGTCGGACCGAGCTGTTGCGGCACCTGTAGTCATGGGAGGCATGAAAGCGGCAGTAGCAGGCAAAGCCGGGGTCACAACAACAGGTGAAGCAGTGGGAGCAGGGGTAGCAGGTGCAGGAACTCGGCCAGGAGGAAGTGAAGTCAGCATCAACCCGGTGGCTTCCCTCAATGCACGCAGGCCACGAGGAGCATGGGTGGCCCTAGACTTTTTGCGGCCAAACGTCCCAGCACCTTCATCCCTTTTTCTCTTTGCCAACTCGGCAGGGGAAGAGCCAGGGAACGCAACGGCTACCTCAGAAGGGCCAACCTAGATAGTCGGTCGACCCCCTTCTTTAGCTGGGAGGGACAGGGGGTGGCACGACATCTCCACCTATATTGCGTATCAAGGGCCTCCATTGAAAATTGCCCATGATACCTGCGAAAATATAGAAACATGAAAATATCAAGTGTTAGAATTCGCACACCAGAAAAACAAAGAAGTTATAAGGAAGGAATATTACCGTCCAATGCGGCAGAGGGATCATTGGCCGAAGGCAGCAACAGAATAGCTCGCGTATCTAGCGAGGCCGGCAACAGCTCTAAAGTTGCTTTGTCAGACCTCTCCACAAGGGTCAGCATGTCCTCATCAAAGGACCTGAACCTGGTAGGGTCAGCCTGCCGGGAAAGTGAGCTTCCCCATCCCTGTTGTGCATCAATGGCAGCCCATCACCCACGACACCACTTTCGCGGACCTTGAAGAATCAGTCCTTGAAGCGACGGAAGACGTTGGTGTCTACTTCAAATAGCTTTTTTGAGATGTTGTGCAAGGAGACCCAAGCAACCTTCCCGGACAGCTTGGTTTGAAAGAAAAAGCATAAGAGAGGAACAGTGGCACGAATGTGCAGATGAGAACATAAAATCTCATAGGCCCGCATCACTGCTCAACTGTTAGGGGAAGTTGGGAGGGGGCCACATTCAAGTACTCTAGCACAGCACATTGAAAGGGAGAGAAGGGAAGGACAATACCTAACACCTCAAAGAGACATCAGTACATGAAAAAGAAGGGCAGAGTGCCTGGCATCGCCCTCAAGCAGGGAAAATCATCTTCCCCGCAAGGCTCGATGACGACCTTGCTGGCATCCGAAGGAGCCGTCATTTGCAACGTCGAGTGAAACACATTTACAGAAAATGTAGAGTTCATGGAGGAACGGTACTTAAGCACGTCCTCCCTTACCCATTCATAGCTACGCATGACTGAACCAGTCGGTGGCGACCCAGCACCGAGGCTGCGACGCACGCGCGATGAGACTCTAACGCCTCCCAGGGTTATTTTGCCTCATCATTCTCGAAGAAGAAGCAGGGATGATGGACAAGAAGTGCCCTCACCAGCTTGACGAGAACTCGCCCTCCTCTCAGAGGAAGAAGATGATCCGTCTGAAACTCCTCCATGGGTGTTTTCCTCCGAAGAGTCACCCACAGAGATGACCTCGCGCATAATGTGCTGCTCTACTAAGCCACCAGAGTAACTACCACTCATGCCTAAGGCAGAATCAGAAGCGGGTGAAACAGACATTTTTGTTACCTTCAGAAGAAGCAAGAAGTGTGACGAAGAAGATTCAGAAAAAGCAAAAGCACAAGAATGGCGGTGAAAATCACAGAAATCACCTTTATTTAAAGGCACAGTGAATGTCGACGGTTTTTGGGTGGGATTTTGAAACGTCCCCTAGAAGCTCGCCTCATGATTGACCGCATTTACCCACTACCGCACGATCTCCAGAATGTATCCACTCTCTGAGTGACACGTGTGCCCGGGTAATGGTGCAAGGGTGGCACACGACTAATAGCATTAATGAAGATATAACGCATATTTTCAACAATCACATCAGACGGTCACATTTTGGTAGAATTCATCAGTCTTGACTCTTCATTTACTTACCATGCTCAGACCTGTCATTATCCTCGATGCTTCACTTACCTGCCAAGATTAGTCTCATTTACTAAAAGACAAATTAGTCTGCTTGGGACAACTCAACATTCACAACCCGAACTACCTTGTCCAGGTTCATCTATCAACATGATCTGGGCCCCAAAAGCTTCTCTTGGCATAAACCCAAGGTCCGCCCTTGGTACTTTGTAAAATCCAAGGTTCGCCCTTGGTCCGAGGTCCGTCCTTGGTAACTTGCAGGTTCATAAATCCAAACTACGCTGAACCGTCATGGTTCGTAAGTCTAAAAGTTTTGGTCGATCTCAACAAAGCTATTGACCTCGACACCTGACACTGCTCGTTTACCCTCGGGGGCTCATAGCACTTGTTATACTACTATGACATTGGACATTCAGCATCGACACTCTTTCATCCTCTTTCGCCCATAAATTGGCTCAGAGGCTGAAGGGCTTATGTACAGTCCAAAATAGTAAAATGACATGTGGCCTTCATCATGGGGTCACTGTACACGTGGATACCCTCCACATCAACACTGCCACATTAAATAGTGCTTATTTATTCTCCAAGTGTCAATCCGGACACGCTTGTCCGGGTTCCTTGTCAACCTTGCTACAGGAGCACAGACATGGACTGCTATAGTAACAATAATATCTACTGCGCATATCTTCATAATAACAGCATATCAAATATGTCTGGATATTTAAATAGGTGCAACCACCTTATGATATCATATCTCAACAAAGTTATCTACAAGCTGTTACTTATCTACAAGTAACAGTATATCAATAAGGTACACATTATCTTATATTTAAATTAGATAATTTTCTGTTATTATATGTTATTATCTTATCTACAGATTACTAACAAACAAAGGAAACATCCGAGCCACAAGCTCATGTCATCTAAGCCTAAGGTTTGTTTTGATGTACCCTGATGGGATATTTGTATAGTTTTGTACTGTACAGAGGAACTTTGTTGTATATTCACCATATTATAGTGTACAGTGTTATGATAGTGACCCTTGATGATGTCACTCTTTAGTTATGCTTCCAAACTGCTTAAACTCTGATTGATTATTTTGCTTGTATGTGAGTTTGTGGTTAGTAATGACCCTTCCAGCTGAGGGGGCGTTACATTATGGTAAATACACCTGATACACCTTTACTCAATACTTGAACGCATTACTTAAGTTACTCTTTCTCTACATCTCATACTGAGTTCTCACACTCAGTTATTCTCTTATAAATTGATGTACTTACTTGAGCATTGGAGTGTTTTTCCTTTGTTTTGCATGTTCCTCCTCTAAGCAAAGTCTACACCTTGTCCGACGTGCAAAATCTGGAGTCCACATAGACCACGTCTAGCTCACACGTGAAATTTCCAGATTTTGGTAAGAACAAGCACTATAAAAAAAAGGTGACTAATTTCGATAGCAAAGCATAGAATCATAAACTGCATCACAAATCTCTTCCCCAACAGGATTTGAAAAAATCAAAATTGAACCCATCGAGTCCAAGACTCTTAACCGATCACAGCTTCTTTATCTCCTCATTAGTAAATGGCCTAGATAGGAACTCCTTATCATTTGGGCTAGGTTGACTAAAGCCTACACAATCCAAATTTGGCATAATCTCAAACACAGTTCCTAAAATAAATTTTTGTGAATCATGTTGCATAAACTTCCCATATGCTCCACCAAATGTGACTGTCCCTCAATCAAAAGCAAATCCATGTCATCCATTTCCTTGGCCTTTGTATAATCTGGCTATCCAAATCACCATAAATTGGTTTAGTTCACCTTTTTAGGTTTTGTTCAAAAAGAGAGGACAAGCTCAACATTAGGGTTTGGGAGGGGGTTGGGATAATGGGTTTGGGTTAATTGAGAATGAAATGAATTAAAAAAAAGAGTGGTTGTCTTCGAGAAAGTGACTACGATTTGGTGTGACATTGCATTAATGAGACCAACAATGGAGATGACAATATTTGTGGAAGAGAAAAAGTTTTTGTTTTTTTTTATAACCACGACCTCATTAATTAATTTCCAAAATTTACATTTTCTGGCAATTTTTTAGCACTAAAAATTTAGTCATCATTAACTTTATCTAATAGAGTTAATGAGAGAGGTTAATTGTGACACTTTAAAAATTAGAAGACCAAAAGTCGATAATTTAAAATAGATAGATATGTGTGTTTGGAAATATTTTTTCCAACAATAAACATGCCATCGACATACAATAACAACATAACGAATTCATCACCTTTCTAACAAAAATTTGATGGTCAGAAATAGTCTTTTTATAGCCTTACACATTACAAACTTAAACTTCTTGTACTACTGCCTCAAAGCCTACTTTAGACCATATAGGCTTTTCCCAGCCTACACACATAGTCTTCCTTATCTTTAACCCGTAAACCATTAAATTGCTTCATGTAAATCTCTTCCCTTGAATTACATTAAGGAAATAAATTTTCATATCCATATTCTCTACATCCAAGTTAAGAGTACTAGTAGCCAAACTCAACACAATTATAACGAATGACGTTTTTTTCCATAGGTGAAAATATCATTAAAATCCACACACTTTCTTTGACTACCTTTAACAATTAATATTTATTTATACCTTAGAGACATAAATTTACTATCTTGTTTCACTATGTAGATCCACCTGCTATCCAAGGCTCTCTTTCCCTTAGGCAACTTCACAAAATGAAAAGTGTGATTATCGTATGGGGATTTCATCTCATCCTTCATTACATTCAACCACTTTTGTTGTTCTTCATTCTCTATGGCCTCAATAAAACACTCAAGTTCTCCTTCATCTTTCAAAATCATATACTCACTGCTAGAAAGATTAGTTTTAACAATGCTACGTTAACATCGGTTATTGAAAAAATCGATGTTAACAAAAACATGGTAGCAAATTCGTAATTAATAGGACCTCGTTAACATCGATTTTCTTAAAATCGATGTTAAAAGGAACAAGTTAACATTGATTTTCTTAAAACCAATGTTAACTAGTCCTTGTTAACATCGATTTTTAAGAAAACCGATGTTATTCACAAGATAGTCTTATTGTTTTTTTTTTATAAAAGCTGCTATTTGGTGCCCAAATTAAAGACCTTTCATTCTCGCGGTTATCTCTGGACATAAACCTCATCTCTCACTCTCATTCTCACAATCTTCCTGCTACCTCACTGTCGTGATCCTGGTCTCGCTCTCTCACACTTTCGTCATTCTCACTCTCGCGATCTTCCTGCTACCTCACTCTCGCTTGCACATTCACCAAGCGTACCTTGTGACTTCAAATTGTCATCTCTCGATCCCAGGTTAGTAGCGTTCTTGCACCCAATGAACCTATCTCTCAACTAAACCTTTGTCTCTATTGTTGCATTAGCATTTTAAGGTAATGTATGGGTTGAATTTGTTACTATGTGATTTGTTTGTTCTTGCCCACTAATTGTTTGATAAAATGTCTAATTCATGTATGCTGTTAGAATGTGGTTCTGGACATATATAAGATTAGGCTTTGGTCATGTTTTTGGGAGTGGAGTGAAGGATCAATTATCAATTTTCATGGGGCACAATGTACATCTTTGAGAGAAAATGAGGGTAAATAAGTGTGATTTTTATCGGGATCAAGCTGTAGTGGCTGCAAATGCAATGCTTATTGCATATTTATTTATACTGCTATATGATTTCATCATTTGAGGATTTGTGTGTGGTTTTTTCTTATATTATTAGTAATATTGATTTTTAATATTACTAATAATATAAGAAAAATCTTGTGGCCGTGGGAGTAATGCCTTCAAAATCCTCTTATTACATGGAAAGTCGTAAAATCTTGTGACCAAGATTCATATTTAATGATGTGAGTTTAATATAATGAAATACATAAAGTTTTAGAAGAAAAGTGAGATAAGACGGTTGCATCTTTTAGGGTTAAGAATTTCAATTTGGAACCTATAAAATGTAATGTGTTATTCAATTTAAGATGCTTCTTTATAGAATAACACCAACAAAGTTGTGTGAATTAGCACACTAATTGTCAACTGCATCTTGTATTAAAAACCATTACAACCAGAAAAAAGTGAGCCCAAGTTATTTGAAATTGATATCTCAGTGAAAGATCCTCACCAACATTAACTTCAGGGAAGTGATCAATAATAGGTTGTTGAAAGAGCATAACAAGACTTTCCAAAATTGGTTTAAAGATACAATCTTTGGTGATGATAATGTCTCTGAAACATTAAGGAAGTTAGCAAATGTGCCTAAAAGAAATGTTAGAAGTTGGCAGGGATACAATATCAAGATGTATTTGTTCTACACCCAAGAACAAGATGACAAGAGCACAATGCAAAACAGTGGGGTTAGTCTTTGGATTGAACCCCAATACTTTGCTACTATACATGACCACAATCCCCGTCTGGCGTCCCTGCCTTACTTTGGAGTCATTGATGAAATCTGGGAGCTTAATTATGTTAAATTCACTGTGTGTGTTTTCAAGTATAAATGGGTTGATAGCAATATTGGTGTGCGAACCGATGATTCAGTATTTACTTTGATAGACCTTAAGAAGCTAGCTTATCAAAATGAGCCTTTCATCATGGCAGAACAAGCTAAATAGATGTTTTATGTTCAAGATCCTAGTGATGAAAGGTGGTCAGTGATTCTACTTGGAAAAACCATTGGTATTAATGTTGAAGATGATGATTCAACCCTTGATATTGGTCTCAGTACTTTCTCGACACAAATGCCTAACATCAACTGAGAAGAAGAAGTTAATGATCTTCATGCAAATTGTAATGATCATGATGAAGGAGAATTAATTAACATTTAATGTAATCTTTATTTTATGTTTATTTATTTCCACATTTACAATCTCATAACTTACTTTACTTGTCACTTAACTTTAATTAATGTTATTTTTAACAGGCACATGACTACACCAACGAGCTCCCCTCGTTCTCTTGAGTCAGCACCTTCGCCCTCTAAGGCAAAGAAGACTAGAAAAGCAACACTGCTTAGGTCATTCGCTACCAGACTCGTCGATGTTGAAAGACCAGTGGATCATGTGGATCCTGCCACAAGGAAGGCTGATGGTCCCCACAAAAAGAAATCGAGGATGTATTTAGGGATCATTGTTCGGGACAAGGTGGATGTTACAATTGGTAATTGGAAGGAAGTTCCTGCAGCTTAGAAGGATTTGATTTAGGAGGACATTGGTATTACAATTAAATGTTCAATGTCAATTAATTGGTTGTGCTAAAACAATTAAAATGTTTTGGTAACTGTTAAATTTATTTTTTGTATCTCAGGCTGAATTTGATATACCAGAAATGTTCAACCAAAGGATGAAGAAGAAAATCCTTCCAACAGTAAGCGAGCAATGGAGGCAGTTTAAATCATATTTGACCTCCAAATGGGCTTTGCCACAACGCAAGGAAGAGGAGGATGACACTATCTGGGAGAAATATGGTATCAGCAAAGAAACGTGAGACTAATTTTATCAGTCATAAAACCGCTTTGTGGGAGGTTAGTTGACTTGCATTGTTTATGAATTTGACAATTAGGCAGTATTTTCAAGTGCATTTTGTTCACGAACATATGTGTAATTTTGACAATATGTTAGAAAGAAGGCTCAGGCCATCCAAAAACAAAACATTGTCCCTCACGTGTTGTCTGGTTAGGTTATGATTTATTAGAACAAAAGTTAATGGAGGAAAAACAAAAGCAACGATTGGCGAAAGTAGCCCAATGCGGAAGCACGAAAACAATCGCTCATCATCCATCTCCTGTTAGATGACACGTGAAGTTGAAGATGACTCGCACCAAAAAAACAGGAGACATGACATCTGAGACGACACATGAAATTGCAGGAAGGATTGTAAGTTAATTATTTTTTTCAATGGTCATTAATTAAATTCGTCAACTCATGCAATATTTTGTTCATTTCAGGATTCTCAGGAAGATTAGGTTACACAGTACCAACTTTGTTGCCCATGGACGTCAAGACGTACTAACTGCTACCATTGGGTGACCAGAGCACTTTGGTCGTGCCCATGTTGTTGAGCCGGTGTAACTATCAAATAGTACTTTGGACTGACTTCACCAAGTTCCCGCATAACTATGCAAATGAAGTCGGAACACTTGGATGAACTGAAGAGGAATATCAGGGATGAGCTGGAGCAGTTGATCACTGAAAAAGTAACTCGACAACTAACGTTGTCATTCAGTCAGATACAGTCCCAGATGCAATCCCAGGGAATCATATTGCCTCTTGATGTTGAGGTTGGTCCTTCTGCTGCCTGTGTCAACATGAAGGGAAGCTGTGTCGATCCTTCAAGAGAAGGCCCAGACACGGGTACATCAGATAGGCGTGGGTTGTATGTTGATGACAATAATCCCCGCCTTGTTGCCCTTGGAAGAGTTTATGAGGGATCGACAATTGTACACAACGTCCTTTGGCCAATGATCAGGTGAAGATGAGTGTTGAGGAAGTTTGAGATGTTGATGCTTGCGTCCCTGTACCTACTGAATAGGTTCAGTTAGTGGGGTAAATCCTTAACACCTTCCTTGCTTGACCGACACATCTTATACAACCTATTTCAAAAAAGGTATTTCATTTTTGTTTTGTTTATCATCATTTAAAAAGGATTTGTTACATATAAAGTGTTGATTGTCATTGACCTATGTTTATTAACTGTGTAAGATAAATAGGGACCTAAGGGATCGGCGAAACCTGTACATAAGCCAAAACCTAATGACGATCCCCTATACTAGATAGCATTAACCATCCCCCATCTTTTCCTCAAACCCATGCAAGTGTCCTTCGAGATTACTTTGTTTGGGGTGCATAATGAGGATTTCCCCTTGTACATAAAGCATGAAGATATTTCTGAAATAACACACGGTGATCAATGTCTAAACATCTCCATTTTACAATTGTGGATTATGTAGTCACTTTACATTACAGTCAATTACATAACTAATTGTTTTATATTGATGCATAATTTACTTTATTTTAAAAACAATAGGCATATGAATGACTTAAGTCTGCAATCGGGTAATGCCTCTGTGTATGAATTCCTTGAGTCACAGTCCATACAGAGATTTGACCAATCACAATTTGAATCCAAAGACTATATTAAGAAATTGATGCAAAGTTCACAGAAACATGTCTACCTAGCAGGGTACTTGAATGGGTAAGTAAAAATGTACAAATTAATTTAAATAATGTATGCACTATAATAACTTAATGTTTTCTAATGCAGTGCATATTGGCAACTAGTTGTTATATGTCATAAGGACAATGTTTTCATGTGGTTCTTGTCGTTGCACAATAATCTCGATAGCTACTTGAAAGGAATTATTAACAAGTCAGTTTTAATTTATCACGACATTTATTTTATTATTTGCAAGACATCAATATGTTAATGGTACAATATGCATGCATGTTTCTCTTAACCAGTGTTTTGAAGGGATTCAACGATACTCAAGGAACTAAATTCAAGGCAATAGTTAAATGGATTACAATTAAAGTAAGCAATTTAAACAATGGTTGATGTATTCAAAATTATATTTATTACTATGTACACTAATTTTCATTTAACTTTGAATATGTTATTGAATTTAGTATAATAAGCAAAGAGGAAGCACTGAGTGTGACTATTATGTCATGCATTGGATGTCAATGATAGTGCAAGAAGATTTCAAGGATAAATGGGAGATGGTAATTGTTTATTTCAAAACTATTTTTATTTGTTATACTTGTTTTTATTTATATTTATTAAGTTATGTTTTATTATATCATGCAATATTTTACTGATCAATGACCATTGGAACCCGAGAGATTGAAGGCTATTCAAATTCAGTGGGCAAGATTTTATCTTAGAGTTAGAAATGAAACACTAGGTGGTTAAGATAGATTTTAACAATTGTATATAATTTAAAAATTACAATCGGTTATAGGAAATGATTTATGTATATATATTGACATTATTGATTTTACTTATAATTCATATATGATTTGTACTATATTATGAAACTGTCTGGATTGATCTGTTTCTTCATTTGCATGTTTAATTTGGATAAAATTTAAAAAATAGACATAATATTAAAAAAATTAATAAAAATCAACATCGATTTACTAAAACCTGATGTTGTTTAGCATAAATCAATATCGGTTAAAAATCGATATTGAATGTTATTTTTCTAGTAGTGTTTTTATTTTTTATTTTTATAAAAAAAATTATCTTCTAAAATGGTTCTAAGGAAAATCGTCTTAGAATCGTCTTAAAAATCGATATTGAATCGTTTTAGGAAAAACCGTCTTAGAAACACATTTTTTATTTTTTTATTAAAAAATCATCTTCTAAGACAGTTCTCTTGAGTAATCGTCTTAGAAATTGTAAGTTATAAAGAAGGTTTTATAAACATCATTGAAATTCCTGACTTTCAATGACGTTCGTTACAAAGACGATCGTAAAACCGTCGTTAATAAGGGTTTAGAACCGTCATAAAAAACTGTTTTTGTAGTAGTGAGTGTTGAACTAAAGGATCAAGTTTTTGCTTTGTGATATCTAATTTTCTTGAAAGTATCATAGGAAATGATATAGGTAAAAAAATAACAAGCTTAAGGTTACATTAGAGTCAAATAATAAATTAGGACATTGTGTAATTTTTGTATTGATAGCATAACAGAAGCTAATTTCTTTATAAGAAAAAAACTAATTAAGCTTATCATAACAAATCCTATCCTTTAACTCCCCTTGTCAAACAAGTCGATGAAGAAATCAACCAAAGCTTGTCTCTAAGCTAATCAGCTGTTTGAATTTGTTGTCGGAACATAGGCAACTATGATTTTATTATGAAGCACCTATCTCTTATATAGCGGACATCTACCTCAATATATGTTTGGATAGTGTCTGCATTACCTGGTTTGGCTAATGCTTTTGCACTCAAATTGTCACACCATAAAATCGGTGTTCTCAGAATGCGCAAGATAATCTTCATTCTTGATCCATTGAGAACTACTTATCTAAATTCAGAAAATAAAATAAATAACATCTCTCATGTTAATATTTTAAAATTCGTTATTTTAAAGCCAAAATGGGTTAAAATTTATAATAAGTGACTTCAAATTAAAATTTCTTAAAAAAAGTACAAAATTAGATCATTCAAATAATTACCAAACTCATTTTATCCTTCATGACTGTTATGTACTGATGCAGTGTAATTACACACATTATAAGTGGTAATTACAAACTAGTACTACCTTATAAATTAATTACCCTCATTCTCCTATCTTACAAATAAAATTAAAAATACGTACAAAGATGGCAGCGGTGTGGTTTCGCTTTAAAAATAAAAATATACAAACATGAAAGTGATGTGTTTTCGTTGTTATATATAATAATGCTCACGATCGAGACTCAACTAAATCATCACGCAAATGTTCTTCTTGGGATGAAGCCTGTTGCTAATTTGTTTATCTGAAAATCCGGTCATTACCCAATTTATAGACCTGTCAAGATTTTGGCTTCTTTAAATTTGTGCACAAAAACTTATCAATTAATACCTTATAGCTGCATGAACTTACCTATTCTAATGGTAGCGTATTAAATGTTCTTATTACTTTTTATATTGTTTTATTTACGGTAAACTGTAATTTTATTCTTATTTTTAAATAAAGATATTTAGTAATAATTTTAGAGCTTATTTGGAATTTTATTTGGTTAATTGAAATGTCTTCGAGAGCTTTTCTATTGAAATTTTTTTTATATTTCCAATAAAAAAAACTTTAAAAAACACTTTTGATTTGTATCTAAATAAATTCTAATCATTTTGGTTAATTGACTATCTAAAGTCACAATATTTATGTGATAAAAGATTAAATAACGTGAAAAATACAATTTTTTTTTATTAAGAGTTGAACTCATAATTTTTTATATAAAGACAAAACAATAAAATCCTAAAACACTTACTTTATTTAGTTGATTTTATAAATCCTATTTTACATGTATCATTAGTTAGTCAAGAGTTATTAATTATTTTGGGATTATAAAAATTTATAAATTATAATAAAATATTTCATATTTAAATATATTTAATATTTAATTTTACATGTACTTTTTCTAATATAAATCAACAACAAATTGTTATTATTTTAGTATAATTTTAAAAAATACTTAAACTAATATATAGATTATTTTAAAAAAATATTTGATGTAATTTATACAAATTTCGTACATTTAAAATAACATTTAAATAATCTAAAAATTTAAAATGTATTAATTTTTATAATTAAAATTAAATTTTGTATTATTTATATATAAAAATAAATTCCATAATTTTTATCAATTACATAAAATAATTTACATATTACTTTATTTAATTTTCTTGATTTATATAATTGATATTAAAAAATTATTTACTAAATATTTTTTTAGTTAAAATAAAAACATTAACATATAATTTTCCTAAAAACATTAAATATTTAACTTTTATTCATTTATATAATTAAAATAAAAGCAATTTACATATTAAAATAAATGGCATAATTTGTAAAATTTATATATTAATATATGAAAATTTTAAATTTGTTAAATAAAAATAAAAATATATAAACTATTCAAAATAAAAATATATATATAATTATATAAAATAAAATTAAAATGATTTATATATTAAATATTTTTTAATTTATAAATTTTTATTATTAAAAAATTTATAAATATTCCATTTATAAAATTGTTTTTATAAAATTAACTAAAAAAACAAATATCTTAGTTATTTATTATTTTAACTTTAAATAACAAAACATAAATTCAATTTTTATCAATCATTCTTCATGAGTTCAACTGGTACTAATTAAGTTTTTACTTTATTTAATTTCTTGTTACATAAACATCATATTAACAATTTAGATAGGCGTCATGTTAACTCTAATATATGACAATAGATGGATAAAAAATGTTTATTTTAAAAAATATGAGGACCAAAATTACGAATTTAAAATTATAAAAAAACTAAAATTATAATTAACATTTTTATTAATTGTAATAAAGAAAAAATATTGGTTTATTCATATAAGAATTAATAGCAAACACACACACATATATATATATATATATATTTTGATAGCTATGTATACAATAATTTCTAATCAATTAAATAGTGTAAATATTTTACATGCACGGTACATAAAAATTAAAATTGGGTATATAATTATCGTACGTCATCTCACTATTTCTCTTAAGAGTCTATATATATGCAATATCTCTGGTCTCCGTATCACCTTCTCTTCTCTAAGCTTCTCTAAGCACTTTACTTTTTTTTTCAGCCATGGAGCTTCATTGCCTTCCAATATTTCTTCATCTCAATGTGAGCATAAACCTTCCTTTTTCATCTCGTTTTTAATTTGTATTACGAAAGTTGGATTTCTTCATTATTAATTATCTTGTTAATTATAGCAATTAAGTATATATCCATGTTTTGAAACCAAAGTGATGGGTTTTTGCATGAATTATGTAGTTCATGCTGATGACAGCCAATGCTGCGTTAACTCCTAGACATTACTGGGAAACGATGCTTCCAAGAACTCCCTTGCCGAAAGCAATCACAGAACTACTAAGCCTTGGTGAGTTAGAAATTAAATTGAAATAAAATAAGTAACATTTTTGTAATTAAATCTGAAACGATAAATGTAAAAAAAAAATAGAATTAGAAACCAGACAGCTATAAGCCTTTTTTTGGTAATAGCTAATCTTCCTTAATTATACCACTGAATGACTGAATACTTCCCTTCTTCATATTCGATATAATATTGGCTTCCTTAGTGAAAATTCTTATTCTAATGGTTGCATATAAGCCTTCTTTCCCACGTCTTTGATTCTATGAAACAAAACTTTCAAAACTTGGAATAACCTATTAAGTATAGTAAAGGAAATAATTAATTGTAATTTTATCCTTTATTTTATGATTTTTGTTCCTTTATTTTATTTGATATTTTTATTTTATAAATTTGGTTTTCTCATTATTTTAATTGTTTTTTTTTTCATCTCTTAACTTAATATCCAACATTTCATAAATATGCTGACATAATACTAGATTATTATGTCACCTGTGGGCATATTCATGTTGCACAATAAGTGGAGGATTAAATTCATGAAAAAATAAATAAAAATTGGAGAGTCCAAATTCACCAAATCAGAATAGTATATATACAGAGACAAAAACAAAATCATGCAACGAATGAAAGTTAACCATTATTTAGTATTGAGTAATTTGAAGTCAGTGTAAGACATGGCAACGTAGTTAACTAACTTTAATTAAAGGCATGAATAATTAAAATAGGAATATATATTGGATTTGGATTCTCTCCAGCAATGATGAGGACGTAGGATTAATTTTATGGCTGAGAGTAAAATCCAAAAAGACACAAACCACATATCACCGCTACTGCTTAACCAAAGGGAAGCGGCTTCAAACCAAAATTAGGACTAAGAAAACAAAAATATAAAAGTCAATAACTCAATATACAAGACAAAGTGTAAGTTTTACTAAATGGGAAGCTGGAATTGAAGTAAAAGATTTTCATATATGTTGTCTGCTAAACAATTTTGATTTTTTTTATCTTGGATTCTTGCTAAACAATTAATTATATCTATTAATATTTCTCTAATAATACGGGATACACTTATTATTATTATTATTATTATTATTATTATTATTATTATTATTATTATCATTATTATTATTATTATTATTATTATTATTATTTGACTTAATTACAATTTTGATATTTGACTAATATTAAATTTGTTTTATACAATCACAAATTTCCAATAATTAATGCTAATGTTAAGTTATTTTCATATTTGACTAGTATCAAAAAGTTATTCAGATATTTGACTTACTGTTATTTATTTTAGTTCTCTAGTTTTTAAAAGTATAATAAATTAGTTCTTTCATTTATTTTTTATTTTCCATTTTTTAATTAAAAATAAATTCAACTTTTTCATTTTGTAATGATGGGCTGAAAATAGGGACTAAAGTTTTGGCTGTGTTTTCTTTACTTGACTTTTGTATTTTAAATTTGTTCTACTCCTGCGTAGAAGCCATAGCCATTCGGTTCTCCATGGCCAGCACGTGGAGTGGCAGGATGTGTATCTTCTTTTATTTTAATCTCAGTAGTAAAAATTAATCCTATGATACTCATCTTTGCTGGAGAGGACCCAAATCCATATATAACCTGAGAGATTATAATCAGTTTTTGTTTGTTAAACTCTTTGCAGGAGGAGGAGATGTAAGCAAAAGACACATGCAAATGCTTAAAAGTCATGACCAATCAGAAAGTAGGTCCATATTTCAATATGCTGGGAATGACGACCAGTCACAAAGTAGGTCCATATTCGAATACGCTAGAAGAGAACCTGCATGCTGGCAAAATATTCAAGATGAGGATGATGTGAGCAAACACAATATACAAATCTTCAAAAGGTTGTTTTTCTTGGAAGAGAACCTGCGTGCTGGCAAAATATTCAACATGCAGTTCGTCAACAACACAAAAGCCACAATCCCGTTGCTGCCGCGCCAAATTTCGAAACAAATATCGTTCTCAGAAGATAAGAAGAAGCAAGTGATGGCAATGCTTGGCGTGGAAGCGAACTCAAGCAACGCCAAGATCATAGCGAAGACCATTGGTCTTTGCCAAAAACCTGCAACGGAGGGAGAAAGGAAACACTGCGCAACTTCGTTGGAGTCCATGGTTGATTTCGTCGTTTCCGCGCTCGGGAAGAACGTTAGTGCTTTCTCAACAGATAAAGAAAGGGAAACTGAGTCTGGAAAGTTTGTAGTGGTGAAAAATGGGGTGAGGAAGTTGGGAGATGATAAGGTTATTGCCTGTCACCCTATGAGTTACCCTTATGTTGTGTTTGGGTGTCATCTAGTGCCAAGGAGTAGCGGCTATTTGGTGCTCTTGGAGGGAGAAGATGGGGTTCGAGTGAAAGCAGTTGTTGCGTGCCACAGAGACACGTCAAAGTGGGACCATAATCATGGGGCATTCAAAGTGCTCAATCTTAAGCCTGGGAATGGTACAGTGTGCC
>CM023959.1:15755705-15790145 GCA_013407115.1 Glycine latifolia | reverse complement strand
ATGTCTTCACTGAGGGGCATCTTCTTTGGCTTCCAAATTAGATTAATTACCAAATTTACATATTTGTCCTTGTTCTATCCTTAAATAAGTGGAATCACCTAATGAAGAATTGTGTGTAATGTGTTGTTTATCCTTGTGGAAATGTCTTCACTGAGGGGCATCTTCTTTGGCTTCCAAATTAGATTAATTACCAAATTTACATATTTGTCCTTGTTCTATCCTTAAATAAGTGGAATCGCCTAATAAAGAATTGTGTGTAATGTGTTGTTTATCTTTGTGGAAACTGTTATCTGTCTTGCATCACCAAATAGGTATATATACATATATATGCTGATGACAGGAGCGTGGTATTTGTTGCACAAAAATGGATTTTAACCGATCAAAAGATATAGCCTTTACCAATTACCGATCAGATATGTTGATGGATAAACGGTTGATAAGTCGGTTAAAAATGTGACAGAAATACTAAATCGATCAATGGATAGTGTATTATAAACTGTCCGTAAACTTTAACATGTATCTAATTTCTTAGAATAAATTCCACTCGCATGATGTGTTTCTCAAATTTTACTTGATATTTCTCCTTTTTTGCATTCTATAAAGAAAAATTAATTTTTTAGGTCACATTACACACCCAGATCCCCTTTGTCCTAAACACCATTTAATAATTTAATAGAAATTAGACACATATTGATTACATGACTTTTAATAAAAATTTATGTCTAAAATATCCTTGTCTTCTTCCTCTCAACTTGAAAATATTTTAAGACTCTTCATTCTTTTTGTTTATTCTGTAATTGGACGTGAACCTAACTTTTTGTTGGACGTGAACATACATTGTTGGTACGTAGTGTTAACACCCGTCCTTCTTCTTCTTCTTCAATTTTTCATTCATACATTCATTCACATGTTCAATCATTCACATTTTCACTCACAGGTTCATCCACATTTTACTCACAAGTTTATTAACATTTTCTATCACAGGTAGGTTCCAAAACTCATCAATTGTTCTACTAACATACATATGAATATAATCTGAAATTTGGTTCTTAGCAAACATTTTCAGCACATCATGATAAGTCTTAAAGGGAGAATTTTACCACTAACAGTAGAACAATGAAACCACAAAATAAAAAGGTGACATGATGGCAAGTATTAGTAATTAGCAATGTTGTTCACAGAGTCATGTGCGTCGAATATTCCAAACTTATTAGAATCAACATTGCATATCTTACTTGGTTCGTCCTGTTGGTCCATAAAATGGACCAAAATATTTACGTTGTTTAGTTCAGGACCTATGTATTCCAGTTCATCCATTGTGTTCCTGTGATCTCAAACATCAACACTATTTTAATCAACAATAATAAACAACAAGTACATCAATTGTGTTTCTTGTGGTCCCAAACATCAACACCATTTTAATCAACAATAATAAACAAATGATTTTAAAAATCATAAGTGGTCCCAAAATGGTCCCCCATTGAAACCCCATTCAGAAATAGGCTACAATAAATAATCTTAAAAAGTAACATATATACAAGGTCCAGTGGTCACTTACAAGCAGAACCCTAGCGTGAACAGAAATCATGGAACAGGAATAGAAACAGAGCGCTGGTGAACGTCGAAGAGGAAGACAAATGGAGATGTTGGTGAACTTCACGAACTAGAAGAGGAATAGTGAAGAACTTGCAAATTCGAAGAGGAATGGTGAAGATGAATGGAATAGGAACGTCGTGAGAGGAATAGAAACTCGCACTATAACATCCTCAAATTTTTTATCCTGAGCCTATATTTATGTTTGATCTAATTATGGATATGTGATGATAGTTTGATACAAGAAGGATAGGCTAGAATTTATTTGAACACAAGCTATCCGAAATTGTCCACACTCACAAACAGCTACTGCCACCTGTTTTAAAAAAATTTCATATCTTTATCATTTCTTACTCAAATTAGGCTTATGATGTATGGAATTAAAGATATAGATGTTAAATCTAACGTATCCAAAATTTAGCAAAAACTGGATTGATTACTGTTTGCAGTCGTGAAAACACTAAAAGATGTTATTGTCCTAATTTGAATTTGATGGCAGCTTTGAAGTTTTGTTTTTAAAATACTATATCTAGAGTTTTAGAACTCCAACTAAGGCATGTGATACCTTGTTAGAGAGCTTAGGAAGTCTAGCTTAACATACTGAAAGATGAGAATTTAATAACTTGCGGATTAGTACAAATTATAGGAAGAACCAACACATATGTGGTGAGATTTTTTTAGAAAAACATGTATGGAAGTTATCTAACTTGGAAGCAAAAGATAATTTCTACCTAACCAATCAAAATTTTATGTCTTGAATACTCCAAAATTCACGTGCTGCAGTAAAAGGAATATTGTTTTAATTGAAGTATACATGAGTATGTAAATTAATAGCAATAGAAGTGGTATATAAGAATCAATGAGAAGTCAATGAATAAAGTGAATAAGACAAGCTAAGTCCAAGATTCTTGAACAATCTTTTTAAAGCTATCAATGTGGAAGCTAATTAACTTAGGAGCAAGAGATAATTTCAGCCAAGAGCATAAGAACCAATCAAATTTTGTCTCATGTCTAAGTCTTTCCTCGTAGCATACAGCCAAGCTTAGGGAATCATTGATTTGCTTAGAAATTACACACCAAATCCTAGGTGCAGCCTTGGTATGTATGTGCAGCTGTGAATCAAATAATTAAAACCAAGCTATTTAGGAAGGCATCCATGTGCACATAGGTAATTAATGAAGGGAATATTTTTAATGATGATTAGATAAAGAGAATATAGATATTTTCCTTAGTTTCAAATGACTTAGTCAACCTAGGATTGCACTAGCTACTAAGTTTCATTTTAACTAATTCCTTTCTATTCTAACTAACTTAATTAATATAAATAGCTGCTGAACTACAAACAATTTGCACGTATACATCTAGCTTCCAACACTTACTCCCACGACCAATAGCTTTTCACTTAGTGCTTTGCTTTCAATTCTCACTTCCTTATTTGCTTAAATCGTAGCCCCACTTCTATAGTCTCATATACTTCTATTTTCTTCTTTTCTTTCATATACAATATCCTAAGGTTTCCATACTTGAAGACTTTAAAGAAGTACAACCACTTCTTGAAGAACTTGGACACAACTTCAACTAAGGTAGGCTAGGCTTTAATCTTTAATTAATGGTTTATTTGGACTAATCTTTATGTGTAATGGTGCAGATTTATGGCTGACTCTAGTAGGCTGAATTTTCATATCATTAAGGGGTATTTTATGATGTGGTTATGTTGATTTAAGATTAGGATAGGTTGATGATTGAAATGCTGGAATTTTATTAATGTTTGAACTTGATCTTGGTGACCTTTGGACTTGTTTTTTATGGAATTTGGACTGTTTACTTATATATATATGTGTGTGTGTGTGTGTGTGTGTGTGTGTGTGTGTTGGAACTATTTTAAATTAGATTTAAGAAGTAGAGGTTGAATGGAATGTTGGTAAAAGATTTAATTACTCAAGTGATTCAGTTTAGATAATTAAGCTTAGGGTGATAAGTTTAGAAGAACATAAGGTCTTAGGTTAAGTTCTAATCTTTTATTGTGAGAGTGTAAAAGAATTAGAAATTTATTTGGGAGATAAATTATGGTTTATTAGCTAGATTACTAACATGTTATCTTTAAATTGAGAAGATTATTCTTGCCATGAAAAAGTTGGCATAATTTTGATTATATATGGTAAGGTAGCCGAACCTTGCAACTTGGTATATTGTAATGTTTGTGATGAATTTTGAAAATACAATGAATACACTGCAAATGAACCAAGAGGGAGGGGTGAATTGGTTCAAACATGAGATTTAAAAATTTTCTGAAACAAATTGCGGAATTAAAACTTTGGATCGTATCACTAGTTCACCTTTTTCAAATTCAGAAATCTTTCTTCACCCAAGATCAACCGTTGTTATGAATGCAATGACAGAAAATGTTTCTTTGATAATAATATTTGTTTTCACAAAGACCTGCAATGAAACATACAGAATTTTAACCAAGAGACAAAGCAATTATACTGGTTCACCTCTCAACCTTGGAGGCTACATCCAGTTGCTTCCAACCCACACTAGGCTAGAGTAATTACTATATCAAAGAATCTTTTACAAGCAATTACAAGTGACTTTCTTTATCAACACTAGACAAAGATACTGATTCTAAAACCCTATTAGAATACAAATCACCAAGATACTGAGAACTCTACTCAGAACCCCAAACCTAGAGAAACATACTCTAGAATGCTTGAAAAGAAACAAATTGATATATCACAATATAAGAGAAAATGTTAGAACATCTAAAAAGATAGGTTCAAGATAAACACAACCTGTGATCTTTCATGTATGAATGAATGAAATGAAATTATCACACTCTCCAGGTTGAAAACATAATAGCTCAGAAGCACTATCATGAAAACCTTCTTTTCTTTAACACATCTTCTCAAAAATTTAGAATTCTTGATTCTTACTAGAAATGTTTTTCACTCAGAAATCAGTCTTTGACACTTTTAGAAAGCTTTTAGTCTTTTGGGTAAATCACTCATATGTGTAGAACAATTCGTTCAGTATGTATTTATAGAGAATAGACTCACAAAGCTTTATAAAAACAGAATTAACTGACAGTAATCGATTAATTCGTTAGTGTAATCGATTAAATTGCCATATGTAATTGATTAAAGCAACTAAATAATCGATTAATCTGTTCATCAGCTTTCTGGAAATGGTTTCATGAACAAAATAATCGATTAAAACATACTGTAATTGATTAAACCAGAACAGCAACAAGATAAACGAATTAAGATAATCGATTACATAATGAGATAATCGATTAATCCAGTAATGCAAGGTTTTTCATAAAACACTATGTAATCAATTACAAGAAGCCTGTAATCGATTTAACTGTTCTTCAAGGCTTTTCCAGAAACATATGAATGTCTTTAATCGATTAAACTGCTTGTGTAATCGATTAAAACAGTAAGTTTTGCTTTTTAAAAAACTTAGCCATTGAGAACTTAATTTCTAATAAAACCATTTGATTTCTTTGAGACTGAAAACCATGTATGCATGATCATGAGAATGCACATGCTAATGAAGAGATCACAAGGCAATTTACTTGAACCACTTTAGACAAATTACAAATGCCTTCAAATGATTGGGCATGTAAAAAGCTAAAACATCATCAATATCATCAAGCCTTCAACCTTGCTTCAATCTTCTTGCAGCTTCCCTTAAAATCAACAAAATTTCCATGAGGGTGTATGAGTTCGCTCATGGATTATATTATGGATTTTATGTAATGTTTTATATTGATTCATGTTTTCGAGTCCAGTACGAGATTTGCGAAATAGGATCCGATACTACATCCAGTATGAGATGTAGAGACTAAGTGTAAAAACATGGAATTATCATGCATTATTTGCGTAAGACGGCCGCAACATTCTACATTCAGTACGAGGTGTAGCTACATATAGTACGATATGTAGAAGACCATGTGCACTCCAGAATTGCATCATGCATACAAGTTGTTTGAATGATTATTTATTATATTGGTTTCCTTGGAATTTATTAATGAATTACTAACGTACTAATGTATTTGGTGGTTTAGTTTTGCCTACTAAGAAATTTTATTTCTCACTAGATTTGTTTCAGTTTTTTATAGATAGCCTCAATAATCATTTTCCTTGATGCCCTAGACCTGAGATGGTACAGAGATGAAGAGAGAAACTGCTATGTTATTACCATGCACCCGGTTATTCGCGTTTATATTTACTTTGGAACCCATTTTCCAGTGTCAGTTCTTAACGGCATGTTCAACCCTAACGATCCATTCCTGCAATTTACACCGTTCTATCCTGATCCACTAATGGATCCTATTAATCTGTCTGATGCTGAAGAAAGTATAGGTAGAAATTTATGAGATAAGAAACAGATAGTTTGGTGTATAAAAAATAAAAAAATAAGGATCGTATCTAATAGGGCTAATGGGTTTCTTAGTAATCCTATGTTTTAGTGTGAGATATTATTGTTATGTATGATGAACTTTGTAACTTGTAGTGGTGAATGATGTAACAATAACCAAAGTATGTTTAATAAATTAGTTTCCAACTTATATAATTTATATGTATAAGAAAAATATTTAACATATGTATCATTAAAAATTAATAGTAATAAGAAAATTACTTAGAAAAATATTAGATCGTTACACGCACTGATATACTGCTAGCATATGTAGTTTTTAGGTTAAATTCATTAAGAAACTAAGCATAAAATGTCAAATAAATGCTAGAATAAGTACAAAGTTCATCATTATGGTGTTTATCACTGATTCTATGCAATTTTGATGTTAGGAGCCAAGAAAAGGAAGAAAGGAAGCAAAATAAAGTGCTAAGGATTTCTGGAGTCTCGCGCCAACCGTGCCAAGGCCACGCCAATCGTGTGGGACTTACTGGAAGCTGGCGCCAGTCGCGCCAGAGTCACACGGATCGCGCCACATTTACTGGAAGCTGGTGCCAGTTGTGCCAAAGCTCGCGCCAGCTGCACGGACGACATTGGGAAATACAATTTAGCTTAAAGATAACATAAAAATAAAAGATATCAGGGTTATTATGACCTAGATATAAATAGGAAAGTAGTAGGACGTTTTTAGGGGAAAACACAGAGGCAGAAACAAGAAAAAAAGGCATTGAAGGAGATCAAGAAAGGGGGAAGATCAAGAAGAAGGCCAAGATTGAGGGTTTGATTATTCTTCATTCTTTGTATTCTTTCTCTTCTACCTCATCATTATTGTATTCAAGCCAGACATAATCATGTCTTGCTAATTCCTCTTTGATCGTGGTTAAAGCCAAAGCCAATGTGAACTCTTATGTAATTTGAATTGGTATTGATACAGTTTATAATAATTGTTTTGCTCTATCTTGTTCTTTAATGACTTTTGCCTCAATAGACTTGATCAATCTGTTAGGGTTCCAAGAACTAGGGTTCACAATAGGGATATTGGGATTTTAGTCTCCGAAAGCGGTAGAGTAACAATCTTCACATTATCTAGGGATAAGGGTGTAGAATTGCAAAGAAATAAATATATCAGCTCAAAGCTTAATTTAAGAAGGGATTGCTAAGGAATTAGAATTCTTAATCAGATTAAAGGGTTAAATGACAGAGGAATCAAGGTTTAACTAAATTACGTAAGATATATCCTTTGAATAATTAGAGTAAACAAAGTTAATAATCAATTCAATTACAGAAGTAGGGATCAGAGGTGATTGTGCTTTAACCACAATTCTTCCTCATTATTGCATAATTTTAAGTTTACATCACGTTTGAATTTTCTTAATTTAATAGTTTCTTAAATCCAAATCACAATCATATTCTCTCAATTATATTCTTTCTTTTCCAATTTAAAGATTCTAAATTACAATTAAATTATAGTGCCTTAATCCTCGTGGGAACGATATCTTACTTATCATTTTATTACTTGAACGAGTAGTGCACTTGTCGTGTCGCAACACGCACCCCCTGGATTCTGAATAAGAACTTCGCAATAAGAGGAAGATGAACAGTACTTGCAAATGATGAAGAGGAACCTGAACCATAATTCTAAAACTAATTGAGAGGGGATAATTTGGATTTTATAAATAAAATGTAAGTGCAATTTCATCTGTTCACATATTTCAATTGACGTTAGTTAATGGTGTTATCATAAGAGGGTAAAAGTAATGTGAAAAAAGGGAGGGGTATCGGGTGAAATTTGAGCAAAGCACATAGGGTGCAAGTGTAATGTACTCAATTTCTTATTATATAAATAAGTTTTATACTTCAAATTTTAAGGGGACAACCAATCCAAAATACAAGCGTATGTTATCCTGTACTTATTTTATCACTTTTTCTTTACGGTTTCTACCATTTATTCATTTAAAGTTTTCCTTTACAACTTACCTTTATTGCTTTCTTTTTATAGCCTGTTAACCATTACCTTTCACGCAAAATCCTATCTACTCCCTTTCTTCGCCGTTCACCTACACCAAGTGCTTTCTAGAGTAGCTTGGGAACCCATAGCCAAAGAAAGAATTCCCCTTCTTGGCACAAACTGGCATCATTATTTTGGGATCTTGTCAAGATAAGGCTAGCCAAAACGTATTTCAGATAACTTTGAACTTTTAAGAGATAACAAATTGGTACCCCTAGTGGGACTAGATAGGTGAAAACATTCATAATTTTGACGGTAGAAATCTTGAAAGCAAGGAATTTGGTTAGAATGAAAACATTAATTGTAAGGCGAATGAGACATTTAATTACCATCAGTATGCTTACTTTTTTGATAGCTTCTTCTCTTGCTCAATCAGTACTGAACATGCCTGCCCAAATCAGTACACCATCTACTATGGGAGATGCACTATCATTAGACAAACATACTGTCATGATTGATATCAGTTATTTGATAAAACTGATATCTCACAGGCCCTCTCTCTATCACACACACTGGTGCACTCACACAAACACAAACACACACAAATTTACTGGGGGGCGAAAACTCTCTTTCTTTATTGATAATAGTCTGCCAAAGCCACACAGATCCCTTTACATAATGTGCTATTTATAAGCAACGAAATTAACCTAAACCTAAAACAATTCAAATTCAAATCTAAACAATATCTTCTCTAATATCTTTCTATAATATCTTTCTCCATATCTTATCTTTCCTCATATGTTTTCTACCCATATCTTTTCACATATCTTTCACATATTACTCCTTTTAAATTTAAACTACGCAACTAACAATATTTATTTAAACATTTATCCTAACAATGACAACCTCTATGGAAAAAGAAGAAGTCAATATGAGGATAGACGATCTCATGTGTCAGTTGTCTATATGGTTGGTAGATGTCATTAAGCCTATGGTTCATAGTGAATTTCAATAGGCTGGAGAATTTGAGAATGAGCATGGGAATTTTAGAGAAAGATCTTCTACTTCAATAGTACATGGGTATACAAACCAACTGAACCAGGGCCATGTGATTTCAGCAGGAACCACACAAGTAATAGCATACACTTAGGCAAAACCTTTACCACAGGTTTAATCGAGTGACTTTTAGGCCAATCGAATTCGGATCAACTATATCGGTTGAATTTGGTTCATCCACTTCAGCCGAATTCAGACTAGATGGATTTGGTTCATCTTGACTACTCGAATGCAGCTCAATCAACAACTTCTTCAATGATTGACCCAAGCATGTTAGCCAAACCATGAAAAAGTGTTTCGGTATTCATTTGAAACCACTAACCAAGCCAACATATAACAATCCTTATCCTCAATGGGTTGAGAAGATGAAGCCTTTGTCGAGGGTTTTATAATTCCAAATTTTACAACCTTTTCTAGAGAAGGTGACAAGTCTATAGTGGAACATATTAGTCAATTCACTTTTCAATATGGAAAGGAAAACCAAAATGAGTACCATAAGCTTCAATTGTTTCCACTATAACATGAACTTCTTTCGCTTCGTACTCTTTTTTGCCCTCTAATTCGGTACAAAGTTGGGTTGATTTGGAGAGGGTCTTCCATAGTCATTTTTATAGATCCCAACCTAAAAAATCATGGTAGTTGACTTACTAAAAATGAAACAACAAATGGTTGAGATGGCTACTGATTTCATTGAAAGATTTAGGAAGCTAAGTAGCAAATGTATGGTACAGCTTCTAAGAGTATAATATGTTACCATGGTCGTGAGTAACATGCACCTTCAACTAAGAGAAATGCTGCTTACACAAGATTGTCCAAACTTGAATAGCCTGACAACCAAAGGGTCTAAGATTGAACAAATCATTACTTAGAAGAAGCAAGGAGGATCTAATTGGGAAATAGAGCCATACTTGGACTCTATTGAAAATTACGATAAACTTGGATGAGTAACCGATTATCACTACAATTTAGCAGCTAAAGTCATGGTAGTCGAATTCGTTTTGAGAATGTTGCCCAAATCCTATTGAGGATAAAGAGTTTCAACCTATTTGAAAATGGTGCAACTGATTTGACATTCGCAGTTACTAATGCGGTGTAGTGTTTGGGTTACCATTTCCACATTAAAAGGTAAATAGAAATAGCTAATGCTTCGGCAATGAAAACAAAAGGTCACACCTATTGAATAAGACAAGGTTGGAGTGTTTTGGATCGGTTGAAGCTGGGGGCGTATAGCATTGTTTGGAATCATATTTGTCTGGAATCAAGGTAGCGTGCAATAAATGTTCCTACAAGTATCAGTGGGGAACCAGAGCATCTGACAAGAGGATATAATGCCAAAATTGATGAAGAAGCAACAATGATTGAAGCAAGAGGCAACCATAAGTATAACAAGTCCTAACTTCTACTAAGCCTAATAGGTCATATAATCAAAGCTAAAAGAGTCACAAACATTGGTGGATGGAGGAATGATCATTTGAAGACTGTGAGTTTTGATTAAGTTAATATAGTACTAATGATGATAGCTTGATTCGACTGATGCATCTTTTAGCTCCCTCTTATTGTCGTTAGCTAAAAAATGCAAGGGACATTTGTTGATAAGTTGTTGATGGATAAATTATTGATAAGTTGATTAAGATTGTGACACTAATCAAGTTCCCTCACGTGATTGATAATTGTTCTACTCAGCATTTCTGTAGATAATGATGCAGTGTGGCTTTTATTTTCAAAAGTTGAACCTATTTATTGTTGGCTAACATATGCTTGGGATGCTTGATAAATACCCAAATTTTTGTTTTCTCCTTAATAATTTTTTTTTTATTGAGTCCCTAATAAAATAATGATTTTATTTTTGGTCCTTGTTACTTTTTTTATTCCCTTATAAATTAACAAATTGTGTTTGCTCTTAAATAAAAAAAAATTATATTTATTATTAGTCTTTTTCAAAAGGACTCATAGCAAATTAAAATATTTATGAGGAAACAAACACAAATTTTATTAATTTATTTGGGACCAATAATAAAAGTGTCAAGCACCAAAAAAAAAATTTATTTTTTTATTAGAAAGCAAAAACGCAAAGAAAGAATTTATCAAAGAACAAACACAAAATTCAAATATTTATTAAGAATCACATACATATTTTAGCCTTTATTATTCATAAAAATGTTAGTTGCACTTGCACATAGTAGATCACTCTAAAACACCTAACTATCTATCAAGTTAATTCGACTGTCAAACTACTTAAACACTTAAACGTAAATTTAGCTCGAAAAGTAGCACAGGAAAGCGAAATAATATAATTAGGATATGCTGCAAGAAAGAACGGAATTGGAAGGAATGATAGTCCAAAGCTAAGTGGCAAGAATTTAATAAGTTCATGCCAGCAAATGTGTATTGTTGAAAGTGTATAAATTGCCACAGTATCAACCAGTTCAATCTGTTATTTCCTGGATTGCTCTTAAGTATTTCTAGGAGAGAAAAAAAAGAAGATAGAAAAAATTATATTTCTCCTATCAGTTAAAATCAACTATGCAATTCATTTGTCCTAACCAGATATTACGTAGGATGCGTTTAATTTAGAGGATGAAAATAGAGAAGACAAAAATAAAAAGAGAATTGTTTAATTAAAGCAGAGGACAACATTATGTATGATGCTACTGTAAGTTTCATAAATGCTAAAACCTGCTTTCATGTATGATACTGACATGTGACCTCAGTTAGTTTCAGGTCTTCAAACCTGCTTTCATTATGTACTATCTGTTACCCGTGTCCAAATGTATGATGCTACTATAAGTTTCATAAATTCTAAAACCTTTTACCATAAGTAGGTAGCTGACTTGTTATGTACGTTTACAAACCTACTGCATGCCTGAATCTTAACTTATTTTAAACAACAAAATTAAAAGGAAATTTAAAAACCATCAAACAAGTGGATTAAGGCGAAGTGGCCTTGCCAATGGACTTCGAAAGTGGTTTTCTACAGCAGAGTGGTGGGTTACATGGCAAGAAATTTAAGACTACAAGGATGTTTATATGGTTTGAAACAATTTGGTCCCAATGGTTATACAGGAATTGTATTATCTTAAAAAATCTCGTGCTCAATATTCAAACACATTGGATAGTAAATTCCCCGGGGAGTGATAGTAAATTCTCTTTGTATGCACTAACACCACAATGTATTAAACTAGTTTTGTCCATCTTCTGCCCAGCAAGTGCATGATGCTCAAGCAACTTGCCTTTGTTGTCAAGTCTCACTAATGCATTACCATTTGATCCCAAAATAAAGCCATTTTTTGTGTAACATACTGGGAAGAAGACAGGGAGAAGAGGATCACAATTAGGCTGAACAAATGACTTCATCCAAGATGACTGCACTTTGTATTCCTTCATCGTCTATATTGCATTTTGGTAATCCTCCACAACAATACATTGACATAGATATCTCCCATGACCAACAAATAACACATTCGAGATTTCAATCCAATAGCAATGGAATCTCTGATAATCTCCTCTCCCTCACATCACAAACAATAATAAAACGACGACGATAATCATCAACTGATTCACACAACCTGAGTGGAATCTCATGGTAATCTCCTCTCCCTCACATTCTTGATTCAAACAATAATCTCCGATACAACACAAAAAACACTACAAACAAAAGTTGGCAAGAATCAAAGCTAGAAAATTAGAAAAATATCAAGAACACATGAAGAACATGAAGACATGAAATCACATGGAAACTTGAAGAAAACACTAAGGTTTTGTGGCTGAACACACAACAAGTCCACACCACCAAGAATCAAAGGAAAACAACAAGAAACAATGAATGGAAATGGATTTTCATTTTTGGATTTGATGCAGAATTTTACCTTTGAAGAAATTTTTAAAACTGAACTTGAAGAAGAACTCCACAAGGATTAGGCTCTAGATACCACATGATGTAATGGTTGAACACATTAGCCATTAGTTTTCCCAAATCTACCTTGCAATGGAACCCACTATTCAAGCAAACTTCAAGAACACACAAGTTTCCAGCACTTCTTGTGAATTGGGGCTGTTTAGAAGTTTATAATTGTAGAAATGGAAGATGGAAGAAAGGTTAGGGATGAAGGTGAAGACACCATGGAGAAGTTCTCCAATAAGTCTAGGAAGAATCACCACAATAGCATTGGGAAGCCATTGATAAGACTCAAGAAGTTCTTGAACAAGAACAAGAGAGAAACTCTCACAACAATTTTCAGAATTGTATTTAATGAACCAAAGTTAGTTTACATTCAATTTTGGCACCTTTTAAAGGCCACGAAATTACAAGCTAAATGTCACTAAATGTAAGGGAAATGCAAATTGAAATGAAGCCCAAATGAAGCTTGAAGTGCAAGCTTCCCTTAAGTGACTCTTAACTGCCCAACATGTGAAGTGCAGTTTTAATGCTGAAGTAATTGATTAATTCGCACTTATAATCGATTAAAACAGAGTCATTTACAATTTTCAGGCTCATGTAATTGATTACAGATGTCTCGTAATCAATTAAAACAGACATGTCTTGTTTCTGTGTGAAACTGAATTGTTGGTAATCGATTACAGGTATCTGGTAATCGATTAAACGTATCAGAAACTATTTACAAAATGCCTAAGTAATATATTAAAGGAATCTGGTAATCTATTAAGCAAACAACACTTCTTTTGTGTTTGCACTAAGTTGGTGTGCTTCTTCATGCTTTTCCAAGAGATACAAGTTAGCTTGGATGTGGTCTTGAAGTGCTTGAGTCCTAGCTCTTGTCATTGGTCCTTTAAAGCTCACCAAAGGAAGTGCTTCAAGTTCTCCTTCTAGAGCTTTAGCTTGCCTTGGACCTCCATCACAATAGATATTGACCCACTTCTGTAAAAGCTTGTAAATGGATCTAGATCTAAGATAGAAGTGAGATATTCTAATTTTCTGAGTGGAAACCCTATTGTGAGGAAAAGTCCGTATCTATACAGCCAAAACACAAATCTTTTGTTGTTGAAAGTCCAACAAGTGGCTAGCAAAGGTTGTAAGCAGTGGTGTAGTTGATCTAGCTATGGCTAGGTGTGAAGTCCAGTGCAATTATTGGTAGGTTGTTGAAATCTAGTGGTTTGTTGGTCCAGTAGTGGAATCTCGTCTTGAAGGGTGAGAATTGGATGTAGCTCAAGATTGGGATAAATCAGTATAAAAATCATTGTGGATCATCTTCTTCCTTTCTCTCTACAATGATTTTAATATATGTACACTGTTTACTGATTTTTGTTTATCACTAAGGCAAAAAACTCTTACAAATACACTTAAAATTGAACCCTTTTTTATCAAAGTCTTTTCAACTAAACATCTTTTAAAATAAACACTAAATTGTGAAAACCTTTTTTCCACAACTGCTTTCATTTTTTGTTTTGAGGTTGGAACTTTCTTTTGTCTCTTATATCCCCCCAACCAAACACATTCACTTCACCATTTCCCCCATCAACCATTATTGTGTGACGCAATTGGCACATCCATCGCATTCACAAGAACAAATTATGTGACTTTGGGATTTGGTGACTTTCCTTCATTTTGAATCATTCGATTAATCTAGTACTCCAAATTTTTCCACTTATTTTTAAAATATTTTTAATCTAATTATTTAGTTTTTATATTTTTTATTCTTTAAAATAATAGGAATTACTATTGAACATATAGATTAACTAGTACAAAATCATCATTTCATTTTAATTGGTAATAGTTCTTAAACGGCTAGAAATTTCTTTCACAATAAAAAACTCTGACAATTCAATATCTATAAAAATTTTCTAACAATTTTAAAGTGTAAACTTTTTCCACAATAAATGACAATCTGAATAATACTTGAGACTGAATACATTAAAGAAAAATAACTTAATTTTTACCCATTAATCTACAAACTCATTAATATTTTTATAATTTTAAAATATAAAAATTAAATGAATAATTAAATTAAAATATTTTTTAAAAGAAGTGAGAAAATTTAGACCCATTTGATTAATCTAATGGTCCAAAATGAGAGAAATCACCAAAGTCACCACATCCAAAAGTCATTGAATTTGTTTTCCACATTCACACATATGTTCACAATAAAATAATAAAGACTAAACTATGTTTTTCATTTTTATAAATATAAAGATGTTCAAAATTCGTCCCTACAAAAATTTTAGTACATTTTTCGTCATCATAAAATTAAAATGTCTCACTTTTTTGGCCTAGAGCAAGGTTCATATATCTAAACATACATGTATTGCTATTTTACATCAGTTATGGATATAACCAATGTAAAAAAAAATTACATTTACATATGTTATGTACATACCAATGTTAAAAACTATCATCGTAAGTTTGGATTTACTTGAACTTATGTATGGGCCAAAGAGTGACACATTTTAATGTTGTGAGGGCAAAAAAAGCACTAAAAATTTTGTAGGAAAATTGTAACGACCCCCCTCGTCGCTATGATATCACTACTTTAAATGCGAAATTTTCAATTTTAAATGAAAAATCCATTAATTTGATTGTGAAAATGAGGGTAAATTTTTCGTGATAATACACTTACTAGACAATGCACAAATACGTAAATATACATACATACATACATACATACATACATACATATATATATATATATATATATATTAAACCATTATATATCATTCACATGTCTGAACATAATTTAGTTTTTAGATGTATCTAAGCTTGGGATTTACATGCCCGATCAAAAAGAACCAAGGAATTAACTAAGAAAGAGTTGATAACAAAACACAACTCTCTCCCAAAATAAATTCTAAGATTATCACGTCGGCTTGGCAGCTCCAACAACATCACCTACTACTGTTCATCTGCTCCCACAAACGAAGGTTGATGATCATCACAGGTACATACCACACTGTACAAAATAGCAAGGATGAGTTTATTATACAAGATCAATAAACACCAGATGACAATAATTAGCAAGAAAGCAATAACAATAACCACAATCATTCTCATCTCAATATCATTAACATCACAAGCAATCACATTCCACATATATACATATAAATTCATATTTGGGATTCACATTTTCTAGGTCTACAGACAACACAGATCTCATACAATCACAATCCATAATACCACGAGACTGATATTTTAGGGAAAATTCTAAATTAAAGAGGAGAACTATGTTATACAAGACAAAATCTTACGCCTAATTAAAATTTAATAAAGAAGTAAATAGAGAAAAAATATAAAATTTTGGGTAGAGTCTTCTATGTAATTAGGACTTTTCCAAAAAATTTCAATCATTACAACAACAACATCCTTCACAATTTCATTCATCAATAATAAATATATCGCATCCCATTATTTTAAAACACAATTTTTCTTGAAAATCAGCAAGCACAGAGACAGACATACATCCCCATAATTTGGTTCCCCGATCCCAACTATGGCATCAAAAGCTGTAAACAAACAATAAACTCTGATCACCTATCTATATTATCCCATTAGCTCTTCATGGCATTGTTTTGAGATCTCTTAGGTTCACATCCGTTAGTCCTAATGCAGAGTTCTATATTTCAAATCGAAGACAATTTAGTATATATTTCAAAGACAAGGTTAATATTAACATTGAGGTGAAATACCCACTTAAATTTAAAAGGGACTAAAATGATGTTTTTGGAATTCACATAAAAAAGACATCATTTTGAAAATTCGACCATAATGATGTGACCGAGGTTCAGCGAAGATCACGAAAACAACATCAATTTTATAAAAAAAATAACTTACAACATTTGATTTTCAAAGGTTTTTCGAAGGAAGTGTAAAAATATCCAACAATGATACCTAAATCACAAAAGATACTAAGAGAGACTCAAACTAACTAGGAGAAGGCATAGAAAATACAGTTAAAAATGTTGATTTTTGGAGATTCTGCTTTGATTAAAGTGTTCCTCTCTGTGCAGTGGTCTGGTTGCAAGCGACAACAGCTCGTGATGGTCACCGGTGGTCGTGGGTGGTGGAGGAGGAGGTTCTAGGGTTTGGGTGAAAGTTTTGAAGAGAGAGAGTGAAAAATGTGTTCTTTCTCATTGTCGGTCGTATTTATAACCTGCAAGACTTGTCCGAATAAAGGTTTTCTCCCCTATGCGATTTGGCCCAACTTAAACACACTTGGGCGAGTTCTGGGTGAATCCTTGTTCCAACATATTTCACTACTTTTATGCAAAGGTCATATCTCACGCTCCAGATGTTATTTTGCAAATCCCAACGGTCAAAATGTTTAGACGTGGGTTTTGAGCCTAGAGCCAAATTTGAAGGCAATCCAACAATTAATGAATCATACATTGTGGTTTTACCGAAGCAGGTCTTGGGTCAATCTTGGCATCACACAGTTCCAACGCAGAGCAAACAAACTCAACATAGCCTAACATCCACACCAAGCAGTTGCAAAAGGATAATTCACACAACACTTCAACTCATCCAAATTAATCAAGTAACTAAATAATACAAGAAATACATCAAACATCTATTTTCAGTTATCAAAATTTCAAGGCGTTACAAAAATAATATTTTACCCAATGAGAATTGCGAGTAACACATTCTCTCTCATTTGTTGAAACTTAATGAAAACTAAAGAATCAAGAGAGAAAGTCATTAAATGAGAGGTGGAACCCATGAAAAATTATAATTTTCAACCAATAAGAATGAGTGTGTTTAAAAGAGTGTGTTAGAGACTGTATTGCTAGCATTTCTCTTGGTGAATAATTGAGTTTAATGCCTATGTACTCACAATGTAAAAATAATTTTACATTGTCATCCAATCACAAATTACCATTTGAATTAATTTAAGATAGTTATTTTAAGGGTCTTGCGTGTTCTTAGGGCATTGATTAAGGAATTAAAAGAGAAAAATATTTATTGTGTAAATAATAAGAGAGCTTAAAACTTATCATTAATCGCATAATTGTCGGCCTCTCAATAAAAAATATTTCTACTTGGCTTAAATATGTTTTCACACCTGAAAAATAGACCATTTTCATTTTACTACCTAAAAATCATTTTTTTCATCTAAGTACCAACATTTCTTTTATGTTTCACTTTAGTACTTGCCTTTAATCTCATTCTGTGAACTGTTGACGTGACAAACAATGTCACGTCATCAACCTCTAAACACTCTCTCTTCCCCTTCTTCTTCTTCCTCATCTCCCTCATTTCCTTGTCCCTTGTAACACCCTAGAATTTTGAGTTGCTAAGTGTGATATTTGATGCGTGTTATATTGTTTGATTTATTTGATTTATTTGGTGATTGCTGTTTTGAGTTTCTGCCTTGGTATGTGTGTCTATTGTTTGGTGCGTAAAGTCAACTTTGTTGGCTTGGGGTTGTTGTGCATGCACGCAATGTCCACATCCTGTCAGCTGGGTACTTAAGCACTCGAGTGTGCAGCAGAAGCGTGTTTCTCCTTCTCTTCATCTTTGTGTTTTTCTCTCTTTTATCTCTTTTCTCTCTAAGCTTAGCCACACACCCAGAAACCTTCTTCCTCAACATTTCTATGCCATCTTCAAACCTAAACCACCACCGTAGCTGCGTCAAGAAGAACCTCATGACCGGAGCGGAAGCCGGAGATAACCTCTCGTAAATTTTAAGGAGAACGGAGCCCAACTCTTGCCTTTGCGTTCCAGAAGTCAGTGTTTCAGCACCGTTCAACTTCAAGAAGAACTTCTGGTCAGGTAAAGGAAGTTTATCGTGTTTTATAACAGTTGTAGATGCCATAGTTGGGGACTAGGGAGTCTGACTATGAAGATGTTTGCATGTCCCTGTTGTGTACTGTTTTCTTAGTAAAATTGTCTTTTAATGAATGGGATGTGGTATGTTGATTCTTGATGATGTTCTTGTGTGTTAAGGTCCTAGTATGAAGAGTTTGATGGTGTTCTTGAGGAGAGAGTCGATGTTGTAAGAACTCCTCGGGCATGTGTGTGAAGTTGGCATTTTGATTCTGAAAACTCCCAAGACACTTTTTAGTAGTGTTAGCGGAGGTGCCGGGTACCGAGTTGGGGTATGCCGAGCTGAGTTTTTACGTAGCGTACATGTGTGCATGCAGGACGTGACTCTTAGAAGTCTTTTATGGGCGGAAGTCAATATTCTGGGTTCCTTACCCGGGGTTGTTTGCTTAGAGTTGTTAAACTCATTTCCTTTTCTTTAAGACATACCGGGTTCCTTACCCAGGGTCGGTTAGTCTTCCTCTTGTAAAGAGCTACCGGGTTCCTCTACTCGGATGAGCTCGTGTCTCCTGTAAAGAGCTACCGGGGTAGCTCGTGTCTCTTGTAAAGAGCTACCGGGTTCCTCTACTCGGATGAACTCGTGTATTTTGTAAAGAGCTACTGGGTTCCCTTACTCGGATGAGCTCGAATCCTTCCTTTGCGAAAGCTAGCGGGTTCCTTTACTTGGATGTGCTCGTTTCTTTTCTGAGAGAGATGTCGGGTTCAGATTACTCACCCGAGAACCTCCTTTGTACAACTCAGCATTCGTAACCCAGACAACCTCCTACAGGTTCATGGTGTAATGACCCTGTATGCATCCGGTTCATTAACATTATAATATGGTCTTAAGCGCAGCAAATACTTAATAAACTTAAGTAAACACAGAAACACATAAAATAATAAGACATCATCTTATGTCACACAATACAACTAAAACATTATGTATAGAAATTGTATACATCCCGGTACCCGGGTTCTGTTCTAAAAAGTACATCAATATCGATTTCAAAAGGTACAAAAAAAAACAAATTGAGTCAACAGACTCTCAAAAGATCGCTTTCCAAAATCCGCTTCCTCGAACTCGGCCTCGGCCTCTTGTCCAGGATCCTCGATTTATAGCCAACCCGGCCTCGGCCTACTCAACCTCTTAATCGAGATCCACCAAACAACCTCTACTCGGGCCTCTTACCCCGGACCTCGTCCTCTGCTCACTGGCTATCACCTGCAATAAAATATAATCCCCAATCGGGGTGAGATACAATCTCAGTAAACTCAGGGTTCTTGGAGTCTCTTCTCCCTTAGTTCACTTTCACAACACATAGCATTTACATAGGCATTATAATTAACATAGCCAACTCGGCTTTTTAATAAAACAATAGTATGAACATCTCAGCCTTTTAATAAAACAGCCATCCCGGCTTTCATAAAAACATAGTCATCATGGCTTTCATAACATCACATGTATATAATCACACCCACGTGCCATTCCAGCACAGATATACAAGTTCACCAGTGCACATCTCATGCACAACTGTATATCTTGATATACAAGTTCACCAGTGCACATCTCATGCACTCGGACGTATATGAATTGTCGAGAAGCTCATCCCAGATGAGTCTTACACTCTCATATATGGTCCGCTTCCCTGGCCAGAGGGCTTCCTCAACCACAATACAAACATCACAGTGCAAATCATTTACTTGTATGTTTCAATCAAAAAGCAGTAATACACAATTTAAATGCACACACTGCATTATACAATAACCATAACTCCCCAGGAGTGTGGTGGAACACAATCAAGGGATACAAACTCCCCAAGAACAGAGATCTTACCTTCTCTGATCACAGCACCAGATCTCTCAGCCTCGTGGTCACAACCACTGATATCTCCTGTATCAAGCCCTACACCAGGCAAGCAAGATATCAAGAACGGTCTTCAACCGTTTCTTGAAAAGAACCCAGTTCTTTTCCAGATCTCAAGCATAACCAACTAACCATTGACTTGTAAACCCCACAAATATCTATCTGAGCATAACAAAATACCCAAAACCCAGAAAAGTTAGCTTTCAAGGTTGAACCTTCATCACAACAACCTCCTAAGCCTACTTTTCCAAAGAAACATCACTCAAAACCAGCCCTAACTCATATGGGTCATTTTTCCTCTCAAAACCCAAACTCAAAAGATATTATGAAAGTTACATATCTTACCTTAAAACAACAAGGAAGGCTAGAGGACAACTTCTCCAAGCTTAAATGTCCTTAACGTGCCTTCTAACTCTTAAAGGTTGAAACTTTAACTTTCTTCTATGGAAATGATCTCTTCGCCTAATGATTTTCACAACTAACAAAGGTTGGAAACTAGTTTGTATGGTGATACTCTTTAATTCTTACGTTGGAGATGAAGGTGTTTAGGTTAAGGGATGATTATCTAAGAAGCTTTTCTCACTTTAACAATGGAGGAAATATGGAATAAGAGAGAGAAAGTGTTTTAGCAAAGATGGGGAAAATAAAGTTTCTACTGAAATATCTCACTCATGCATATCTTAAATATTCTGAAAATTGACACGCGTCATATCGTAATATAAGGACCTTTCCCGCGTCAAGACAACTAGCAAAGAGTCAACACTTGTCACATGTGTAAAGTGAAAATGTAGAGATATTTGACTGTCGGGTTGGGTCTATTATTTGGCAAGTCAATTTATTATACCTCATACAAGTTACGTGTGACTACCTGAGTTCTCTAAACCCTACATACGCTGCCAGGTTCTCTTCATATTACTAATGTTGCCGGGTTGGATTTATATATATATATATATATATATATATATATATATATATATATATATGAGTGCAACTTCACTACCATATCCTGGGTTCCTGAGCACTCATTCCAACCACAACCGACCTCATCCAACTTCATTACTTAGTATGTCACCAGTCCAAGGTTCCCCCCAACCACTTCCGGGATCGCTAACCCGGTAACTCTATCAAAAGAGGTTGCGAGCTCTTCCAGTCTCTCTACCTGGTGGCTCTTACAAGTCAACTAAAGACGAGCTCCTCCGAGCTCAACCGAGACCACTACCCGGTTGCTCATTCGAGATCACAACTCGGTAACACGTACGAGATGATCACTCGGAAACATATCTGAGATCACTACTCGGAACACATCCGCGAGATCATTACTCGAAACACATCCGAGATCACTTACTCGAACCTTAAAGAAAAGGAAAAACATAAGCTCTACCGAGCTCTCTCGAGATCATAACCTGATCTCTCAAGAAAAAGGAATATATGAGCTCAGCCGAGATCACTACCCAGTCACTTTTTCCTTCTTTGTTCGAGTTCCTTTCCATACATAAGCACTTTTCCATAAAGTGCTATGTATATGCACCACTTGAGTGGAGATAACCCGGTCATGCACTAACTCGATCTTCCTATCAGTACAACATACATCATGATCCCGGATTTGAAAAGGTGTTATCTACACCCCCTTTCTGTCTGAGTTTCAAAATACACCCCCTTTAGGTGACAACCAGGTCACATGAACCCGAATTTGAAGAGATTCTATCTACACCCCCTTCTTATCTGAGTTCCAACATACACCCCTTTATGTGACAACCCTGATTATCACAGGGTCATTACACATGGTAATACAACTGAAAGTCTTACCTGTGTATCAAGCCTATGTTGTCTGCTTTAATTGATTACAAATGCTTATGTAATCGATTGCATAATGTTGGGTCCGTCCTTGGTGTTTTGTATGGCTGAGGTTCGACTTCGTCTGCCCTTGTTCAGGTTCTTGTCTCATGGCCCTAGTTGTGTCTAAGTGCCAACCCGGACATTCCATACTTCACACTTGTCTCACACTCTGTTATATTCTTATGTTGAAACCTTGGAAGGTTGGTTTGTGAGATGGTTGACGAGTATGTCATGTACCTATATGGTGTTGTTGGAACCTTGGAAGGTTCGTGAGATGATGTTTTATGCATTGATACTATGGGGGGTGTATGACATTATCCTAGCCAGGATTAGTTGATCCCAGGTCGGGTCATACATTGATGATGCCGTGGTGATATCCTACGTATAGACACGTGAGATATCAGGACCGGGTGGTTAACCTTGCAAGGACCACGGTCAGGGCATCGATGAGGCCTTCGTATGGGGCGGTAAGTATGTACATGGGGGTGTATAGCATTATCCTAGCTAGGATGAGTTTATCCCGGGTCGGGTCATACATTGATGGTGCCATGAGACATACGACATTTTGCACGACGAAAATAGTATAGGTGATTGGCTGTAGGGTACGAGAAGTACTGGGGGGCAACGTCTGTTGAGTACTCCTTTTGACACCCGGATGCTGATGACTACTGGGGGGAGCGACCTGTGCACGGCAGAGTGACCCTGACAAGCTACTGCATTATTGAGCCAGAGAGATTAGCTTTTTCCGTAATGGTACCACATTGCATGATGAGAGAATGGCAGGAACATGCATCATGCTAGACATTATAAGTTATCTTGTTAAATGTTTTTGGATTGATTGTCCATGTTGACTGTGCGAAATGTCGGGTTATGATTGTGATGTTTTGGATTGCCTTTCCTTAACTGTTGCCATCTATTGCTTGTTATTTTATATGATGAACTCATATTTGCTTTGTTGTACCTTGTGGTTGGGTACCTATGATGATCGCGAACCGGGTTTGTGTGAGCAGACAGGCAGCAGTAGGTGCTTTGGGAAGCTTGCCATTTATTTTGGTTGGAGCCGCCACGATGATGATGTATGGATCTCGGATAGGGGTTATATTTCTGCTAATTGCACCTCTTGTTTTGATAGACGCACCCCCAATGTTTTATCTCTTGTTTCACTGAAAAACACTTATACTTTTGGATAGGGGCGATTGTACCTAAAACTAAACTATGTTTTGTATATACACATGTGCTTGAGATGCCTCATATTTTCATTATTTACGTGCTTATCTTATGATGATGATTGTTATGTACTCGCAAAAAATTTACTATGATTTTTCATAATCAAATTAAAGAGATCTTCAATTAAATGTGTTAATAGGTGATTAAGAGACAGTGATACAGTAATGACGAGGTGGGTCGTTACACTAGTGGTATCAGAGCAGGTCGAACCTTTCGGTCAGTGAGTTGTGAGCTTGCTATATTTCTTTGTGCATTGTTGTATTGTTTGATGAATGCTTGACGGCTGAAGTAGTTAGCTATTTTTGGAATGGTTTGAACTATTTGTGTTGAAGTTTGCATATGGTGTTGTTATTAGAATAGTAATAGTATATTTGTATGTCTTATGCCTGCTATACCATAAGTTTCAATGCATTGTTGAAGGGTTATCAGACTGGCCATCTGTATAATCTGGGACGATGCAAGGGAATATTATGGCAAGCGACCGGGAATACAAAAAGTAGATAGTCTGTGTTATATAACTTGGTGTGTTGTTGTGTGTATTCCTTCCGGGTTCCCACTTCATGCTATGTGCAGGAAGTGATGGCTGGTAGGAATGACCGTGCTATAGCTGATGCTCTCCAAGCCTTAGCTCAGGCCTTAGGGAATTAGAATAGAGGAGAGGCTGCTGGACCCACAGAGTACCACGGGTTAGACCGGTTTCAGTGCAATAATCCTCCTTCTTTTCGTGGAGGGTACAACCCAGACGGTGCTCAGACCTGGATTGAAGAGATTGAGAAAATTTTCTGGGTCATGGCATGTCCCGAGGAGCAGAAGGTTGCCTTTGGCACTTACACCCTGGTAGAAGAAACTGAATATTGGTGGAATAACACCCACCAATACATGGAGGCAGAAGGTCAGGCAGTGACATGGGAGAGTTTTAAGGGGGCGTTTCTAGAAAAGTACTTCCCGGAAGATGTTAGGAACAAAAAGGAGATGGAGTTCCTTGAGCTTAAACAAGGGAACCAGACTATAGCCGAGTATGCGGCTAAGTTCGAGGAGCTGGTAAGGTATTTTCCTCACTATCAGGGAAGGGATGGTGAGAGCTCCAAGTGTGTTAAGCTTCTGAACGGCTTGCGACCCGAGGTGAAGCAAGCTGTGAACTACCAGGGAGTTCGTCAGTTCCCAGCCTTGGCCAACATGAGCTGGATTTGGGATGAAGATTCCAGAGACAGAGCGGCCTTTTACCAGAATGCAGGCCCGATAAAAGACAAGAAGACCGGGCAACAATCCCGTGGAAAACCTTACAACATCCCCCATAAGCAGTATGCTCAGCATCCCAACCACCAACGGGCTGCTGCTGTGGGATTCTCGGGTGGCAATGGTAGCAGACCCACTAACTTTCCAACCCTGATCACGTGCTTCAAGTGTGGTAAGCCCGGGCATATCTCTTCTGAGTGCGGGCGAGGAGGTCTAACTTACTTTAACTGCATGGGGTCACTTCCAAAAAGACTGCCCACATCCCAAGAAAGAACGGAATGGTGGAGGCCAACAGAACCAACCCGGACAACCAAGGGCCACGCGAAGAGTCTTCACCCTTAGTGGTGCTGAAGCCTTGAATTTCGAGGATCTGATCCAAGGTAAATGTTTCATAAACAGGATTCATTTACTCGTACTTTTTGATTCTGGTGCGACCAATTCCTTCATATCTCGATCGTGTGTAGAACGACTTAAACTTTCTGTGTCTTCTTTGAATAACGAACTTGTGGTTAAGACCTCGGCTAGTGGGTCATTTTTGACTGCCGAGGTGTGTTTGAGTTGTCTTGTGGAAATTTCTGAAAGAAAATTTTGGGTTGATCTGATTTGTTTACCCCTTAGCCAAATCGATGTTATCTTGGGTATGGACTGGTTATCGTCCAACCAGGTCTTGTTAAATTGTTTCGATAAAACGGTCGTGTTTGGTAACTTGGATGTGAGAGAAAGAGGGATGTTTATCTATGCCAACCGGGTTATGTCTTTATTGAAAGAGAATGCTCAAGTATACATGATCCTAACGAACTTGGAAGTGGAGACCAAGGTTTCCCTAGGTGACCTCTTTGTTGTCAGAGAGTTCCCCAGAGTGTTTCCTAAAGATGTATCTGGTTTACACATGAGAGAGAGATAGAGTTTTCCATAGATTTGGTACCCGATGCTGGACCTATATCAATAGCTCCTTATGGGATGTCTCCTATAAAGCTGACCGAGCTTAAGAAACAGTTGGAAGAACTGTTGGATAAGCAGTTTGTACGACCCAGTGTATCTCCATGGGGAGCACCCGTGTTATTAGTGAAGAAGAAGGATGGAACCATGAGGTTATATATAGATTACTGCCAGCTGAATAAGGTGACGATTAAGAATAAGTATCCCTTGTCTAGGATAGATGATCTTATGGATCAGTTGGTCGGAGCTTGTGTGTTCAATAAGATCGACCTTAGGTCGGGTTACCATCAAATTCGTGTTAAGTCTGAGGATATTCCAAAGACTTCCTTTAGGACCCGTTATGGTCATTATGAGTACTTGGCTATGCCCTTCGGTGTGACCAATGCTCCTAGGGTGTTTATGGATTATATGAATAGGATTTTTCACCCTTACCTTGATAGCTTTGTGGTGGTTTTTATAGATAATATCCTGGTATATTCTAAGACCAGAAAAGAGCACGAAGAGCACTTGAGGATTGTGTTGCAAACCCTTATGGATCGACAACTTTATGCTAAGTTATCCAAGTGTGAGTTGTGGTTGGAGAAGGTAAGTTTCTTAGGGCATGTGATATCCCAAGGAGGTATAGCCATAAATCCTTCTAAGGTAGAAGTTGTTCTTGAGTGGGAAAGCTCTAAGTCCATGTTTGAGATCAGAAGTTTTCTGGGCTTAGCTGGGTATTATAGGAGATACATAGAAGGTTTCTCCAAGTTAGCCTTACCTTTGACCAAGCTGACTCGTAAGGGTCAGGTGTTTGCGTGGGATGCCCAATGTGAGCATAGCTTTCAGACCCTCAAGGAGAAGCTAACAACCGTGCCAGTGTTAGTTTTGCCTAATCCAAGTGAACCCTTTGAGGTGTCTTGTGACGCGTCAAAGAGGGGTTTAGGGGGAGTGTTGATGCAAGGTGGCCAGGTTGTAGCATATGCTTCTAGACAACTTAAGACGCATGAAAGGAACTATCCTACCTATGATTTGGAGTTAGCTGCCATAGTGTTTTCTCTTAAGATATGGAGGCATTACCTTTTTGGCTCTAAGTTTGAGGTGTTCAGTGATCATAAGAGCCTTAAGTACCTGTTCATCCAGAAAGAGTTAAACATGCGTCAGAGGAGATGGTTAGAGTTTCTTAAGGATTATGATTTTGAGCTTAGCTACCATCCCGGCAAGGCCAACGTGGTGGCCGATGCTTTGAGTAGAAAATCTCTGCATGCATCCATGCTGATGATTAAGGAGTTGGATGTTGGATTCAGGGGGGAGCTACTTAAAGAATGCAAATGAATTTTGATTCAAGCATTGGTTTTAAACTTTCAACATGCAATGGATGCCTTGAAGATAATTTAGTGTGAAAAGTGTAAGAGAAAAGCAATTCTGGTGATCCAAGTGCATTGCATTCATTTAATCCATAATTAACTTAATTGGTTTCATAAAAATCACAAGACTTTGGCAATTTGACTAAGTGTTTTAAACTGATTCAAAGGTTTTTAGAAAAATGCATTTTACACTGATGTAATCGATTACCTTAAAGTCCATAATCGATTATTTTGTTCTTAGTCAATTCTGGAAAGCTTTCAAGCACAATATAATCAATTACCTATCGAAATAATCGATTATTTGACCTTCGTTTTCACGAAAACTGTCTTGTTGAACTTTTTAATCGATTATTAATAGGTAGTAATCGATTACATGGTTGTATATGATTTTAAGATTGCACTGCCATAATCGATTACCATTTCTCGTAATCGATTACATAGCCTTTGAGAAAAGCAAGTTTTACTGGAATAATCGATTACCAGAATTCGTAATCGATTACACAACGTTTTGAGAAAATCATGTTGCACTGGAATAATCGATTACTACATTTCGTAATCGATTACTCAAGTCTTTTAGAAAACATAGTGCTACTGGAATAATCGATTACAGCTCATATTAATCGATTAATTTGCTCATTGCTCAAACCCAGAAACTCATGAACACTTTAATCGATTAAAGCAGTGACTTAATCAATTACATAAGTGTTTTAATCGATTAAAATGGTGATTTAATCGATTACAAGCAGTTATAAAATCTGTTATAAATAGAACTATGGCTCAGCTGCTTTCCTAACTTCGTGGAACATTACCCATTTGTATTTTCTGAGCTTAAACAGTCTTGTGAGCATTCTTAAGTGTTTTCTAAAGGATAAATTCTTTCTTGCTCCATTGTGCTTTAATCATGAGTGTTTGAGTCATTCTTGGAGCTTGAAACCTTTTCAAGATTAAGGAAAGTTGTGCTATTTGATTTGTAATCATTCAACCTGAGCTGGTAACTTCAATTTACATTGCATCATTGGATCATGAGGTTGTTTCTCTCCTTAATCTGGTTGTAATTTTCGTTTTGATTTTTCTTTTTGAATTGACTATTGTAATTGAGTTCTTGCATGTATCTAGAGTAGGGTTCTCTAGGTGAAAGAACTGAGGTTCTTGTCTCTTAGAATCTAATAGGGTTTTAGATTTCTGCACTTTATCTAGGGTTGATAAAGGGAGACATTGTAATTGATTGTAAGAACTGAAAATTATAATAGTGGAACTCTAACCTAGTGTTGGTTGGAAGAAAACTGGATGTAGCTTCTAGTGTTAAAGTGAACCAATATAAATATGATTGTGTCTTGCTTCTCTATCCTTTAACTCATTATATTCATTGTGTTCTTGATTAAATTGCTTGACCAATTATATAAGTTTTGATTCATTAAATTCTTTGGGGCTGAGCTACTTGATTGAATAAAGTTTCTTGTTTTTGAAAAGTGATAAAGATCCTAGGAACTCTGATTTTGATTACAGAAATTTTTAATTTACCAAGGTTTAACCAATTCACCTTCCTCTTGGTTAAGTGTGAGATATTCACATCATTTTCATTGGACCTCTTGGAGCAGTTTAGAGACCTTAGTTTGGTGTGCGAGCTTACCCCGACCAGTGTGAGACTAGGGGCTCTTCGGGTTACCAGCGGGCTACTAGAAGAGATCAGGGAAGGGTAGAGGTCTGTCCCTTTTCTGAAAGCTCAGTTAGAAGTCATAGAATCAGGGAATGCTAGTAGTTTCCATGTGGGACCGGATGGAATCCTGAGAGTTCAAGATAGAATTTGTGTTCCCAACATATCCAAGCTAAGGAAAGTGATTTTAGAGGAGGGGCATAGGAGCAGCCTAAAGATCTTAAGACTATGTTTTGGTGGCCGAGCATGAAGAAAGAGGTTAGTGAGTTCGTATTTACATGCTTGGTTTGCTAGAAAGCTAAGGTAGAACACCACAGACCATCGGGTAAGTTGCAACCCTTAGAGATACCACAGTGGAAGTGGGATAGAGATACCACAGTGGAAGTGGGATAGTATCTCTATGGATTTTATCGTAGGATTGCCGAAGACCCGGGAAGGGCTGGATTCTATCTGGGTTATTCTTGAAAGGTTGACTAAGTCTGCCCACTTTATCCCTATCAATATCCGATTTTCCTTAGAAAAGTTGACTTCCCTATACATAAGTGAGATTATCCGGTTGCACGGGGTGCCATCTAGCATAGTGTCTGATCGAGATCCTAGATTTACTTCTAGATTTTGGGAGAGTTTGAACAAGGCTTTAGGAACCTGGCTTCGACTGAGTTCGACCTATCATCCTCAAACTGATGGTCAGACCGAGCGGACCATTCAGTCTTTAGAAGACCTTCTAAGGGCGTGTATTTTAGAACAGAAGGGTAGTTGGGATAGTTTCTTACCCTTGCTAGAGTTTACCTACAACAATAGCTTCAACTTTACCATTGGTATGGCTCCCTACGAGGCCCTATATGGTAGAAGGTGTAGAACACCCCTATGTTGGTTGGAACCCGGCGAGTCTTGTGCTAGGACCCGAGATGGTGCAACAAATGACCGAGAAGGTCAAGTTAATCCGGGATAGGATGAAGACGGCCCAAAGTAGGCAAAAAAGCTATCATGACAAGAGAAGGAAAGACCTAGAGTTTGAGGCTGGTGATCATGTATTCTTGAGGGTCACCCCGTGGACCGGGGTCAGCCAAGCATTAAAATCCTGAAAACTCACACCCCGATTTGTTGGTCCCTTCCAAATTCTGAAAAGAGTCAGCCCCGTCGCATACCAAATAGCCATACCCCCGTCCCTCTCTAACCTTCATAATGTATTCCATGTTTCCCAACTTCGTAAGTATGTTCATGATCCTTCTCATGTGGTCGAGTTGGATGACATCCAAATAAAGGAAAACTTAACGTATGAAACATTGCCTTTGAGGATTGGGGATCGGCGGACAAAGCACCTAAGGGGAAAAGAGATTCATTTGGTCAAGGTAATTTAGGGAGGTATATTAGGAGAAGACGCAATGTGGGAGCTTGAAAGCCAAATGCAAGAAGCCTACCCGACTTTGTTTGCATCAGGTAATTTCGGGGACGAAATTCCAAAAAAGGTGGGAAAGTTGTAACACCCTGGAATTTTGAGTTGCTAACTGTGATATTTGATGTGTGTTATGTTGTTTGATTTATTTGGTGATTGTTGTTTTGAGTTTCTGCCTTGGTATATGTGTCTGTTGTTTGGTGCATAAAGTTAACTTTGTTGGCTTGGGGTTGTTGTGCATGCACACAATGTCCACATCCTGTCAGCTGGGTACTTAATCACTCGAGTGTGCAGCAGAAGCGTGTTTCTCCTTCTCTTCATCTTTGTGTTTTTCTCTCTTTTATCTCTTTTCTCTCTAAGCTTAGCCACACACCCAGAAACCTTCTTCCTCAACCTTTCTGTGTCATTTTCAACCCCAAACCACCACCGTAGCTGCCATGAGACCCCTACGTCAAGAAGAACCTCGTGATCGGAGCGGAAGCCGGAGATAACCTCTCGTAAAGTTTAAGGAGAACGGAGCCCAACTCTTGCCTTTACGTTCCAGAAGTCAGTGTTTCAGCACCGTTCGACTTCAAGAAGAACTCCTGGTCAGATAAAGGGAGTTTATCGTGTTTTATAACAGCTTTACATGCCATAGTTGGGGACCAGGGAGTCCGACTATGAAGATGTTTGCATGTCCCTGTTGTATACTGTTTTCTTAGTAAAACTGTCTTTTAATGAATGGGATGTGTTATGTTTATTGTTGATGATGCTCTTGTGTGTTAAGGTCCTGGTATGAAGAGTTTGATGGTGTTCTTGAGGGGAGAGTCGATGTTGTAAGAACTCCCCGGACATGAGTGTGAAGTTGGCATTTCGATTCTGAAAACTCCCAAGACACTTTTTAGTAGTGTTTGCGAAGGTGTCGATACAGAGTTGGGGTATGCGGAGCTGAGTTTTTATGTAGTGTGCATGTGTGCATGCAAGACGTGACTCTTAGAAGTCTTTTGTGGGCGGAAGTCAATATTCCGGGCTCCTTACCCGGGGTTGTTCCCTTAGATTTTTTAAACTCATTTCCTTTTCTTTAAGACATACCGGGTTCCTTACCAGGGGTCGGTTAGTCTTCCTCTTGTAAAGAGCTATTGGGTTCCTCTACTCGGATGAGCTCGTGTCTCTTGTAAAGAGCTACTGGATTCCTCTACTCGGATGAGCTTGTGTCTCTTGTAAAGAGCTACCGGGTTCCTCTACTCGGATGAACTAGTGTCTCTTGTACAGAGCTACCGGGTTCCCTTACTCGGATGAGCTCAAATCCTTCATTTGAGAGAGCTACCGGGTTCCTTTACTCAGACGTGCTCGTTTCTTTTCTAAGAGAGATGTCGGGTTCAGATTACTCACCCAATAACCTCCTTTGTACAACTCGTACAGGTTCATGGTAATACAGCCGAAAGTCTTACCTCTATATCAAGCCTATGTTATCAGCTTTAATCGATTACAAAATGCTTATGTAATTCGATTGCATAGTGTTGGGTCTGTCCTTGGTGTTTTGTAAGGCCGAGGTCCGACTTCGTCCGCCCTTGTTCGGGTTCTTGTCTCATGGCCCTAGTTGTGTGTAGGTGCCAACCCGGACATTCCATACTTCACTCTAGCCCCACACTCTGTTATATTCTTATGTTGAAACCTTGGAAGGTTGGTTCGTGAGATGGTTGACAAGTATGTCATGTTCTATATGGTGTTGTTGGAACCTTGGAAGGTTTGTGAGATGATGTTTTATGCATTGATACTATCGGGGTGTATGACATTATCCTAGCCAGGATTAGTTGATCCCGGGCCGGGTCATACATTGATGGTGCCCATAGTTATCGAATGCAAGTGGATATACATAGATACCCACGGGGGTGTATGACATTATCCTAGCCAGGATTAGTTGATTCGGGTCGGGTCATACATTGATGGTGTCGTGGTGATATCCTACGTATAGACACGTGAGATGCCGGGACCGGGTGGTTAACTTACAAGGACCACGGTCAGGGCATCGATGAGGCCCTCATATAGGGCGGTAAGTATGTACATGGGGGGTGTATGGCATTATCCTAGCTAGGATTAGTTTATCCCAGGTCGGGTCATACATTGATGGTGCCTATGAGACATATGACATTTTGCACAGGGGAAATAGTATAGGTGATTGGTTGTAGGGTACGAGAAGTACTGGGGGGCCACGTCTGTTGGGTACTCCTTCTGACACTCGGATGCTGATCACTACCGGGGGGAGCGACCTGTGCATGACAGAGTGACCTTGACAAGCTACTGCATCATTAAGCCAAAGAGATGAGCTATTTTCGTAATGGTACCACATTGCATGATGAGAGAATGGCAGGAATGTAACGATCCCGAATGCATCCGGTTCATTAACATTATATTATGGTCTTGAACGCAACAATTACTTAACGTAATTAAATAACATAAGGAAGCAATAACATAAAAAGACATCATCTTACGTCATACAATATAATAGAACATTATGTATAGAATTTTATGTACAACCCGACATCCGGGAACTGTTCCACAATGTACAAAGCAATACAAACCATATCGGGTTACAAAACATACAACAAAATGAGCCAACTGGCTCTCTTAAGGACCGCCTTCCGGTTTCCCACACACTCGAACCCGGCCTCGGTCTCTTGTCCCGGACCTCGTCCTTTGCTAGCTGGTTATTACCTGCAATAAAATATAATCCCCAATCGGGGTGAGATACAATCTCAGTAAACTTAGGGTTCTTGGAGTCTCATCTCCCCCTGGTTCACTTCCACAGTACATAGCATTTATATTGGCATCACATATAACATAGTCATCCCGACCTTTTAATAAAATAACAATATAGTAATCCCGGCTTTCATACACCTCACATGTACATAATCACACCCATGTGCCATTCCTATTGGACGCTACCAACATCCGAAATTGGGCACAGATATAACGTATTTATCCGTACACATCTCATGCACATACGTATATCTTTCTGTGCACATCTCATGCACCCGTGCACATCTCATGCACAATCACGTATCCCGGCCTGAGGTCTCGGACCACAGACTCCACGTGTCAGATGTATATGGCTCTTTCGAGAGGCTCATCCCGGATGAGTCTAATCTCTCAGGGTTTTTACTCGTCCCAGACGATTATAGTTGACTACTTAGAGTTGATCCATATCCTTTGGCTCTAAGGGAAGTCCACTTATAGTTGACCACTCATTCCAACCAACAAGGCTAAGTCCAGGTTAACAACAAGTACTGACTATTTTAATAGATTACAAATACTTATGTACTCGATTGCATAACATTAGGGCCCGTCCTTGGTACTATATATGTCCAATGTTTTTGCCCTCCTCCGACCTCTTCCGGGTTCCTATCTTGGTACTTCACAATTCTAAGGTTCCTCCCGACCTCTTCCTGGTTCCTAACCCGGTAACTCTATCAAAAGGGGTTACAAGCTCTTCTGGTCTCTCTACCCGGTAGCTATTACAAGTCAACCAAAAACGAGTTTCTCCGAGCTCATTCGAGCTCAACTGAGATCACTTCCCGATTGCTCAAAGACAACACGATACGAGCTCATCCAAGATCACTACTCGGTACACACATCTGAGATCACACAAGCTCATCTGAGATCACTACTCGAACCTCGGAGAAAAGGAAGACACGAGCTCAACCGAGATCGCAACTCGGTTTCTCAAGGAAAAAGAATATACGAGTTCAGCTGAGATATCTACCCGGTCACTCCAAGAAAGGAAAGTACGAACTCGATCGAGATCGCTACCCGATCGCTCTTTCCTTACTTATCCGGGTTCCTTTCTTTACCTCAGGGCTTTTTGTAACACCCCGTGTGCACCCGGTGTATTATCATTCATAATATCATATTAGCGCTTAAAACTTTATTTAAATACATAGCGGAAACATTTCAAAACCATATTTCTTGATTCATTATGTATGGTACGTATAGATAATAAAGTAAACGAATGCCGGAAGCCACAAAAAACCTTAATGATCCAGATACCTATACAACGTGAAAGACGACAAATAGAACTATAATAATACTACCCTCATGCGTCTAAAATAATATACATAAATTAGGTACATTCCCTATCAAAATACTCTAACTGCATTCGTACAAAATAATAGGCATCCAGTACCCTATTATCACATATCCTA
>CM023959.1:15727514-15750705 GCA_013407115.1 Glycine latifolia | reverse complement strand
CATTAGTAGTAATAATTAAAAAAATTATTTTAATAACTATTACTAATTTTTATTATATATTTTAACAACTATTACTATTTTAATAATTATTATTTTTTGTCAAATTCTGTGTTTTTTTAAACAGGTTTGATATTCTCTGTTTTCTTTTTAGTTTTCTATTTCTGTTTTTTTTTCCTTTCTTAATACCAGGTTATTCATTTTCTTTTTTTTTCTTGACTTTTTTTTTGTCTTTATATTCTTAAGAATTTTTATTTTTAATGATAATTAGTGCATGATTTTTTAGTAATATGTTTCTTTTTCAGCTTATATATTTATATTATAAATTTTTTAATACATATAAAAAAACATTAGAATAGAGGTCATCCCGCTACCGCTATCCCGCTATCCCAGTTTTGAGACTCGGCCGCTCCGCTCCGCTATCCGGGATTGATAACTATGCTTTCTCTATACAGGAACATGACATAGCTAGAATTATTTGATGACCTTGTATTTCTAAATTTAGGTAATTTAATTATATTAAGACATTTTGTACATAAGCTATGAGCTTTTGTATTGTATTTGGATTCATTTTTTCAGAGTGAAGTGTTTTGATGTATAAGAAAAATTAAGATTAACTAGGATGTGAAATGATAAAAGTAATAATTACCTAAGATAAAATGGAACAAAATATTTTTAGGTGCGTTTACAGAGAGGACTTCAGATAAACAATTGGTAAACTCAATAGCCTCAACCCAAAATAGAGCTACAATTTTTATTATATTAGTGGGCTTCAATATGTATTAGTAATGCTATGTTAGGTATTTGACCAGATTATTAGCAGAGATACGATCATTTGTTTAAGTATCTGATAAGAACCTTGAGAGAACCACACCACAAAAGCTAGCTATTGTAGTTGGAGAGTCCAAGGCCTTACAAACCCCACACTAGAATCCCATACTTCCAATGTGGAACTCCAAGTCCCATACCTTGCAATTGGATCCTAACATCCCACCACGCTCCGCAGCTCCAGCGCCCACACGGGCTGGCTGTGCACTAGCCCTTTGCTAGTCTCGAGCGAACACTGCAATGTTGGCATCACCACCTGTGCCGCTCGTTTGCAGATGGGAGTCATGGTGGAAGGCTCTGATACCAATTGATAAGAATCTTGAGAGAACCACACCACAAAAGAGTGATAGAACTGGACTAAAAAAGAGAGGAAAAGAGTGTGTAGTATTATTATGATGGAGCTTCCAACTCCCAAGATATGAACAAGTGAATTTCGAGATCTCACCACCCTCCAACAATCCAAAGACCCCTCTCCCAAACCCTCAACAGACTATTTATAATTTCCCCCTAACAGCTACTAACAGTTAGTTATCTTAACTGTCTTAACTAACTGACAGCTACTAAAGCCCTTAACCTTTCCAAGGGAATCCCCTAGCATACACTTTTCCCCCCTTTCTAGATGGACCTTGTCCTCAAGGTCAAGTTAAGGAAAAACAGCCTGCATTTCATCATCATGGGTCTCCTTCATCCTCTTCTTCCATAATCATCAACCTGAACTGTTTATTCCTACACATACGAGTAAGATTATGCTTCTCTTCACAGGTGAAACATTCTCCTTTCCTCATCTTCTCATTTACTCAATTGATAAGAACCTTGAGAGAACAACACCACAAAAGTTAGCTATTGTAGTTGGAGAGCCCAAGGCCTTATAAACCCCACACTAGAATCCCATACTTCCAATGTGAGACTCCAAGTCCCATACCTTGCAATTGGATCGTAACATAATCATGTATGATATTATTACACAACATATCAATATAATCTTGTATTGAGTATTCCTTTTTGCTTAGTCAAGCCCTATAATTCTAACATGGATTAAGAGAGCATTTGGCTTGAGTATTTTGAACTTTTAAAGCTACTTTAACGTTAAAGTTTAAAATTAAATTCAAATCCATTTAGTAATTCCACAATTTTAGTTAAAATTTCTTGGGAGTGTCTTTGGAATTAAGGAGAAGTAGAAGCCAAAAGCTCCTAAAACTAGCTTCCTTGAAGAATCCTTTTTTCTTCAGTTTTCTTCATTTAAAAAGAAAAAAGCTACATTTCTAAAAGCTCCTTTTTAAAAATTTGTTTGATGCAACTTCTCCTTTTAAAAAGAGAAGCCTAGAATAAGCTAAGCCACCACTACCTAATTCTGGATCAAAGTGAAGGAGGGAAGAAGAGGAATAGCTGATGGAATTTAGAAATATTCCATCATCAAATTGCATACCTCTTGCAGCTTCTTACGTCGCCCTTTGGATTCAACAGGAAAGCGTTGTAGCATTAAGAATAGTCTGTAAAAAACAGTCAAAAAGGCGACGCATAATCAGAAAAGTCATAAGGTAATACAGATGAGTACACAAAGCATAAGTACATTGACAAAATTCAATTTTCAAGTTAAAAATTGAAGTTAAAAGTATCTAATTGTCTTAAAATTCCCTAATTTTATAGAAGAGTTAATTTCATTTGAGAACAAGTCACAGAAAAAAAAAAGGATACGTTACACTAGTAAACAGAGAAGAAAATTGACAAAGAAAGGCACAAGCTTAAAAATATAAAATCAGGTAAGCTCACTAAGTAGCTTGTAAAGGTAACTGTAATAATCTATTTACCATTCAGTACAGAAATTCCATGACAACCCAAAATCCCTCTGTAGGCTTGTGATGCATCAACATAGCTCCCAAGCAAAATTATGATTTATGATAACTTTACTGCTATCACATCTAAAAACCAAATATAGTTTGCAATTTTAAAAATCTTTGAAGCCACTCACAGCAGTATCCAAATCAGGGTAATAAATAAGACCATGACTAACTAAAGACAATAAATAAAAAACATCCTTTGAACTGTTAAGCTGGTTTGGTGTTTTATTTTCGAAAGATATACCAGTCCCAGTTTCAGTTTCAATAAATTTCTAGTTTGGATAAAAATTGTCCATACTGGTTGCCACATTTTCAATTTCAGATAATATTTGTTTCTTTATCTTCACATACAACTGAAAATATATTCTAAGTTCTTTCTTTAGGGTTAGGAATAAAAAATTTGAAGGCCAAAAAAAAAAAAAAAAAAACACAAACAAAAATTGTTTCTGACTTGATTATGCTTAGTACATTTGATAAGTCTGAAGTGGATTCTTGACAGCATGGTTTCTTGTAAATTCCTTTCTCATTTTCCCAAAAGTCTATTCTTCCTCATCAACAAACCCATTTGGAAATCTAAAGCTCACCAAATATTTACTTACAACTGTGGTGCTTAATAAGATGTCAACAAAAATGATTTGCTACAAATTTGTTGGCCTCAAGGCATCTACTGTCCCTTGGAACAATCCTTCTGGGGTTCAATGAACTATGGATAAGCCAGAATGCCACTAATTCCTGCCATTTTATTTTAAAGGTTTTGATAAAAGTAAAGAGGCCAATATTTAGTGGTAGAGTACAGCACATACAATTCTTTAGTGTACTTCATCAGTTCATTGGTCTGGAATGCATGCATTTTCATAGGTGTGTCATTGCCATTAAATCAGCTCTAGGACAATTAAGTTTTTATCTTCTCTTTGGTTGCAGAATACATGTTTGTTGCACAGATGATATAGCACTAGTATGAGAGTCAACCAAGAGAGTAAATGGTAAAATAGAGTCATGGACAGAAACTTTAGAATTTTTTAAACAAAAGTAAAATGGGTCCATGAAACGTCCATGTTTAACAATATATGCACTAAAACTGGCTTGGTGGGTAAAATTGAAGATCATAAGATATCACACAAGCCATAATTTAGGTATCTTGGATCTATCATACAAAGTGAAGGAGAAACAGACAAGAATCATATCATAGGATTCAAGTTGGGTGGATAAAATGGAAGAATTCTTCGGCCATTGTGATGATCAAAAGGTGCTTCTCATGCTAAAAGAAAATTTCTTCCACACAACCACAAAACACCAATGTTCTATCATATTGATGTTGGGCTGTGAAGTTCCCCCTAGATCATAAGCCAAGTTTTGCAAATATGAGATCGTTGAATGCTCAGAGAGAGAGGATCCAGAAAGAATGTAGTAGAAAGAAAGTAGAAAAGATCATAGAATCACAACTAAGTTGGTTTTTTAGCAATATGAGAAAACCATTGGAAGCCCAAATAGTCAAATCTGATCAGATGGAGGATAGTCCAATAATTAGATAGAGTAACACGAGTAAAAATCATGGTGAAACCATTAAAAAGGACAGATCTAAACAGTCTTTCTAAAGACTTGGTTTTGAATGACCACAATAGCATCATTCGATGAATCAACCACACCTAGAGGAGAAAATGCTTAGTTGTTGTTGTTAATTTGTTGTTGTTGTAACATGAGTGCTTCAAGGGAATAGCCACATTTAATAAGATATTACACATTGCACTACAAACTCAGACCACCGTAATATATCATAGTGTTGATAAGACACTGTCTTTGCTAAGACATCTGCTTAGCAGGGACTACAGCAGATACAAAAATAATTCACAACTAGAAGTTATTATCCTAATATTCTAAGCACCACGTCAATCAAAAATAACACATCATATGACAAACATTATGCCATTTGACAATTAAGACTCTCAAAGGCTACAATTGTTATCCCTTTTATCCTTCTTGATGGATATCCTGGTCACAATCATATATCCTAACACCTCACAGAACCAGGAATGTGCAACTAGTGTAAGAAATTTCATAGAAGACCAGATCCCAAATATTGAAAGCAGTAATCAAGACACAAAGGAACTATCTTGGAATTGAAAATAATTCATTTCTAAAGAAGATTTCAAACATGGTAAAGATTAGTCTATACTTCTGAGTTTGACTTAAAAGATCCAACAATGCAACAAACTATTCAAAAGGGATGACGAGTCCTACCCATACCAATAGCCTATGAAGTTAAATTTTAGCAGCTATTGAGAATTACAACACAAACTTAAATACAAGATTGGACCCTGATCTCAATACAGATGGATACCAATCTACAAAGTACGCACCCCCAGGTCAGTGTTTTAGCACCATTTTATTTCATCAGTCCAGAAAGGAAGCACTGATCAACCAGTAGCAAAAACCAAGGCAGATAATTTTCATTTCTGCTAATTCAAGGAGTTGTTATTCTAGATTCTACTCCATTTTTCTCTCCACAACCAAAATCCCCAACTCAATGGATGGCATTTGTAACTTAATGCAATAGTTTCATGCCAAATTACATCAAAGGGAGTTGGATATGATTACAGACAATTACCTTCCACCATAGAGAAGAAAGCCAATGGCTGCCAACAAAGAGACCCCTATTGCAACATATAGATTATATGCATTAGCAAAAACTGATAAAAGTCACAATCAATAAAAATGAGAAACCAAATCTCCAGCATAGACAAACCTGCAAAGAATATCTTAGACAGAATGAGCAGTCCACTGATAGGTTTCCACCACAATATTAACCATAAAGTAATCTGATATACAATAAACAAAAAACAAGATGTGTCATATTCAACAAACTCAAAACTAGTCAACGTGAAAGTAAAAGCCATCTACAACTTGCAATACATATTAAAATAAGAACTAATGACACAAAATAAATACATTGAATATTAAATGTTAATTACCATCAAACTGATAGAACCCCTAATAAAATAACTAAGGTATTTGTAAGGAGAGGGAAAAGGTACAATGCCACTGATCAGACTATAAGGTACGATGCACCCAATCAGAATTAGGAGAGCAATAACTAACTGCCTAGTTGGGCTATGCTTCAGCTAGGCCTAGCTTGACTCACTTCTACATAGAGAAGACCAATGTTGTCAAGATCGCGAGTATGATCGTAAACTCGTGCGATCTTACGATTTTCAGAGGGGTCGTCGATCTTACGGGGAGGGAGGATCGCTGGGTTTGCGGATCGTTGGGGGATCGCGAGTTTACTCGCAAGTTGGATGGATCAACGATCCGTTTCAATCCCAGTTGGAAAACAAAAAACGAAAATCTGCAGTGGGCTTCTCGGGTCGGCTTTCTCGGGTTGGGATCGACAATTCTTTTCGATTAGGGCTCGAGGCTGGGTTTCGAAGACTGATTCGAACTCAGAAGCCCTCCTCTGTGCCTCTTTTGCTCGTCGCTGCTGCTCATCACCGCTGCTCGTCGCCGCCGCTGCTTGTCGCTGCTCATCGTCGCTGTTCCTCATCGCCATCGACGTCTCATCACCGCTCCTCGTCGACGTTCCTCATCGTCGGTCTTGGACTCTTGGTGCTTCTCTGTTCAGTATTTAATAAGACGCTGAAGTGCTGAATCGGTCTGTATGTTTCTTTAAATTTGTTTTCTTTTAAAATATAATTATAATATACTAATGATGGCAAGTATTTTGGGGCTTCTCTGTTCAGAATTTTGAAGTAAAAAAAAAAAAAGGGCAAGTGGCAGCAAGCATACTACTGATGGTCCCAGTGGTCCTGAAAGAGCAAGGAGTAGTGGAAGTGGTATTGGATCAAGGACTGATACTGCATGGAATCATTGTGTTTCAACTGATGGGAATGCTAGAAATGTGAAGTGCAAATATTGTGAGAAGGTACTTCCGAGAGGAATTTATCGATTGAAGCATCATTTAGCGGGAACTTCAAAGGACGTTGGAGCATGTAGGACTGTTCCTGATGACGTGAAGAAATTAATGTGGGATGTTGTTTCTCAGTTGCAGCAAAAACTGATTAAAAAGTCGCAATTCAAAGAATATGAAAGTGTGAGTGAATCAGATGAGGGTGGAAAAAGAAAAAGAGAAGATATTGATACTGCAGCAAATCTTTTCAAGCAAAGGGGAATGAGCTCTAAGTCTACTATCAATAGCATTTTCAAGAAGAACTTGAGGGAGGATGCATGTGAAGAAATTGCCTTATTTTTTTACAACAATGTTATACCTTTTAATGTAGCAAAGAGTGAAGAGTTCAAGAAGATGTTTGAATTGGTTGCAAAACATGGTCCAGGATTTAAGCCACCATCCTACCATGATGTGAGGGTGAAATATTTGAAGCAGCAAATTGAAAAGACCAATCAGAATTTGGAGGAACATAGAAGATATTGGAGGAAAACGGGATGCACTATAATGACTGATGGATGGACCGATAGGAGGAGGAGGACTATTCTTAACTTTTTGGTAAATAGTCCTAAGGGAACTGTATTTTTGAAGTCTATTGATGCTTCTGACATATGTAAGACAGCTGATAGAATTTTCAAGATGATGGATAATATTGTTGAGGAGGTAGGGGAAGAGAATGTCATCCAAATTGTAACTGACAATGCAGCCAATTACAAGGCTGCTGGAGATTTGTTGATGCAGAAGAGAAAGAAGTTATATTGGACACCTTGCGTAGCTCACTGCATTGATTTAATGCTGGAAGATTTTGAGAAGAAAATTCCACTCCATCAAGAGACAATTGCAAATGGTAAAAAAATTACAACCTACATCTATTCAAGAACTGGTCTTGTTTCCTTATTGCATACATTTACTAAGGGAACTGATTTGATTAGACCAGCCACTACTCGTTTTACCACTTCTTATTTGACTTTGGGATGTTTGCATGAGAATAAGGGATCACTTATTAGGATGTTCACATCGAAGGAGTGGCAATCTAGTCAATTTGTAAAGACTAGGGATGGGGTGCTTGTGGAAAATTTGATTACTGATAAGGGATTTTGGAATAATGTCTTGCATTGCATGAGGGGTGGTTTTCCCCTAATTAAGGTGTCGCGCATGGTGGATTCAGATGAAAAGCCAGCCATGGGCTTCATTTATGAAGAAATGGACACTGCCAAAGAGAAGATACAAAGTCTCTTCACTGGGGTTACTAAGAGGTAATTAATTAATTATCTTCCACTTGTTCGATTTTTTAATTTATATTATTATAGACTTTGATTGAAAATTTATTTATTTTTTTACCATTCTTAGCTACACTCCCCTTTGGGAAATCATTGATGAAAGATGGGATAGGCAATTGCATCAGCCTTTGCATGCTGCAGGCTGCTATCTTAACCCCATGTTGCACTATAATCCTGAATTTAAAGCTGATTATGAAGTGAAGCGAGGAATGTATGACTGTTTAGATAGGATGGTGGGAGACCTTGATGAGATATCTATGATTGATGCTCAAATTGAGGATTTCAAAAGCAAATCTAAGTTTTTTGGTAGTCTAATAGCTCAACGTGCACTTCAAACAAAAACTCCAGCACAATGGTGGGAGTCCTATGGTGATGAACATCCAGAATTGCAAAGATTTGCTATTCGAGTATTGAGTTTGACATGTAGTTCATCCGGTTGTGAGTGTAACTGGAGTTCCTTTGACAGAGTAAGAATTTGAATTTATGAAATTCATTTTATAATTATTTACCTATACTTAGTACCTATTATTTGTTAATGGATTTTATAATTATTTAGGTTCACACCAAGAAGAGAAATCGTTTACACCAAAAGACCATGAATGATGTGGTGTTTGTCATGGCTAATACAAGATTGAACAAGAAGAAGGATGTTAGAAAAGGGAAGGTTTATAACATTGATGATCTTTCTTCTGATGATGAATGGATTGTGGAGGACAATGAGGCAAATTCAGATTTGGATGCTCTAGATGAACACATTTTAGTTCAAGCGGGAGAAAATGCTAGTGGTGGTGGTGAACCCATAGATGATTTGGAGGTTCCTCCAATTGTTGTTTATGATGCAGGTGGAGGAGATGCAATTAATGAGGATGAAGATCATATGGAGAATGACTATCCTGATTTTTATGTGAATGATCTCCTAGACTAGTGTGATTGTATTATGTAATTATGAACTTATTATGAGTTTATGTTATGACTTGTGAACTTATTTTGAGTTGTGTTATGTTTTGGATCTTAATCATTATGATTTATTATGAGTTATAAGTTGTTTTTCTTGTCTGTTATTTTTTATGTATATGCATGTGTATAAATATAATTTTTTACATATACACGTAACTCTTATGATCCGAGTTACGATCTTTTACCCCCCCTTCCGATCCTCTTCCGATCCTCGAGTTTGACAACATTGGAGAAGACAGAGGAATCAGAGGAAGCTATGAGAGTGGGAGTCACTTGTCAATGGAAGGAAGCATGTTAACAAATCTAGGATGCCAGCATAGAGGACGCAAAAGAATTCAGTTTGATGTTTCAAGGTAAAATAGACAAATTTTGAATCTAGCTTGTTATTATTATATGCTTGTACATTGCTCACTTAGAATTTAGAAACAAATATTATTCTCTTTTCCTTCATATCTCTACAACCATAACCTAGTTGCAATAAACTATTATACTATATCTTATTATTGGATATCACACAAAATTTTCCTTGCAGCCACCATGTAGTGAATCGCAACCAAAGTCAGACATCATTCAATAGTTGCTCACATTCACATACACAAACTTTGTAAACAATAGAATTTTCACCTGAACAACGTAAACCACAATATTAATCGTATAGAAACTTGGTTTCAGCCCATCACTTGATACAGCACGTGCCTGAAAAAACATTTAACACCGAGGCGGTAATCAGCCCATCAAAACTAATCGGCAAAATACACTGCCATGGAAGAAGAAAATCACAGGAGGCAAACCAACCATATAGAAGCAAATGCACCACAAATCAAACTTGCCTGGTAATAAATCTCAGCCCAGAACAGGACCAAAAGTGCATATGTTGTAAAGAAAGCAAGACTCGGCACATCAATCAAGATGTGTTGAATAATCTACAAAAACAAGCAAATGCAGAGTGGGCATTAAGTATGAGTCTAACCACATTCTAATAAGAAATAACAAATTATTAATATTATGTCCAAAAAATAACTCAAAAATAAATGCCACATTCCCTATACTCCAATACCTCTGGCTTGAACCTCTGCACATTCCGAAATAAGATGAAAACTACACACCGAACTGCAAAACCCAAAAGAGTACATAATCTCTTAATGAAACGTCACATTGATAAGTAATTACAAAATAAATAATTTCAAAAAGTGAAATAGCAAAAGGTTTGAACGATACAAACCCCCATTCACCAAAAAATTGAGAAAGTGAAAGACCTTCTGCGTGGTCCAACCGTACTCCGGCACTCTCAATTGTATCCGAGCCAGTTGAACCTAAAATTCACTCGAGTAAAACATTGATAAATAAAATCGAATAAACAAAAATAAAACCCTAATTTGGAATTGAAAGAGTGCGGGACGATACCAAAGCTACGGTGGCCACGATACCGTAGAGTACGGCGAGAGTGTAGAAGATACGATCCTGCCACGCCGGAGAGTAGTCGATGTCGTGCCACCAGCTGTAGGCGTCAGTGAGCTCAACAACCGCCACCGCCATGACCTCCGCCTCCGTCGACGGCACACCATCGTTGCCCATTCTCGAATTGATGGTGCTTAGCACGCGCGCGCGCCGAGAGTGAATGAATGAACGAACGATAGAGGGAAGAGAAATCAGTGGTATGACATGAGGAGCTAGCAATGAATTATGAATGTGTATGTGTCTACGTGTGTAAAAACGTGAGAAGGCAGATGGTACATAATTTTAATTGAGCAACTTAAAGTTTATGAGCTTTTAAAATTTAATCAAATGATGAGTGGGAAGAGATTGATTAAGAAACTTAAATGGTACATAATTTTAATGGAGCAACTTAAAGTTTATGTACTTTTAAAATTTAATCAAATGATGAGTGGAAAGAGATTGATTAAGAAACTTAAAGTATAACGGTTTAAATACGTTTTATATATATGAAAAATAAATCATTTTTATTTTACTATTTAAAATTCATTTTTTTTAAGTATTATATTTTTTATGTTTCACTTTAGTATCTATCATTAGTCACATTCTATGAAATGATGATATGACATATTGAGTGTCATCTCATTAACGCCTACTCACTCCCACTTTTGTTTCTCCTTTTCCTTCATCGTCTTCCTCCTCTCCTTTTCCCTTACTCTTTTTTTCCTCTTCTCACTCTCTTCCAAAGACTCCTTCCTCCACCACAAACCCAAACTATCCCTCTTCTTCGACCACCACCTCACAGTTGCATCGCCCCTCTTTCACTGTCCTCCTCCACACCACCAACTCCTTCTCCATGTGCCTTTGCCATGGCAGCTTTGGCCTCGTCTTCATTGACATCCTTGTCGGCATCCGTTCGAAGCTCATCATCGCCACCATGCACTTTTCCTCCCGCCCTCACCGTCCTTACCGCCTCTCGGTGCCATTATTCACCACCGCATTCAGCGGCACTCCATTAATTCGACAGAAGAGGAGGAAGAGGAGAGGAGCGTGCCTATATGCTTGCGCGTGCGGGGGCGTAGAGGAATCGTGGCCCGTGACGCCAACATGCCCTAAATAGCAAACTTGTAGGGTGAGAAGAGGGAGAAGAAGAAGGTGAAGGATGTAACGACCCGCCTCGTCATTACTGTATCACTGTCTCTTAATCATGTATTAACACATTTAATTGAAGATCTCTTTAATTTGATTATGAAAAACTGTAGTAAAATTTTTTGCGAGTACATAACAATCATCATCATAAGATAAGCACGTAAATAATGAACATATGAGGCATCTCAAGCACATGTGTATATACAAAACATAGTTTAGTTTTTGGTACAATCGCCCCTATCTGAAAGTCTAAGTGTTTTTCAATGAAACAAGAGATAAAACATCGGGGGTGCGTCTATCAAAACAAGGGGTGCAATTGGCAGAAATATAACCTCTGTCCAGGATCCATACATCATCATCCCGGCATCTCAGCGGCTCCAACCAAAATAAATGGCAATTTTTCCAAAGCACCTACTGCTGCCTGTCTGCTCACACAAACCCGATTCGCGATCATCATAGGTACCCAATCACAAGGTACAACAAAGCAAATGTTATAAAATAACAAGCAATAGATAGCAATAGTTAAGGAAAGACAATCCAAAACATCACAATTATAACCCGGCATTTCGTCACAGCCAACATGGACAATCAATCCAAAAACATTTAACAAGTTAACTTATAATGTCTAGCATGATGCATGTTCCTTATAATGACCCTGTGACAAATCCAGGATCGTGTGCCCGGGTTGTCACATGGGGGTGTATTTTGGAACTCGGATAAGGGAGAGGTGTAGATAACACCTTCTCAAATCCAGGATCGTGTTGTTATGTTGTTTTATAAGGGAGACCGGGTTACTACGTGACCGGGTTGTCGCCACATAGGGGTTGTATTTATAGCAACTTTTGGGGAAAAGTGTAATAACCTAGGTTTATAATTAAGAGAAAAAGAAAGAAAGTTTAAAATTTGCTAAATTCCGTCAGAAAAAGCGTTAGCGACGGATTTTGCGACGGAATTAGCGACAGAATTTTTGCCTGTGAATAGTGCCGCGCCGGTAGCGTGGGGAGCCACGCTGGTAGCGTGGGAAGTGCTCCAGAAAGTCATTTTTCACTGGAATGCCGCGCCGGTAGCGTGGGGGGCCACGCTGGTAGCGTGGGACTCGCGCTGGGGGCCTATAAAAGGCCATTTTGACGGATTTTTGGGCCAAAACCTTGATTTTCTTCTTCCTTGAGCCCAGACCTCCATTGGTGAACCCTTGAAGCTTCCTAGAGCCATAAATCTTGACCAAAACACTTTCTTATGGCCTTTGATTGTGAAGGAAACCCCTTGAGAGCTTGAATCAATCTTTCTTTTGTTGAGAAATTCCTTTTTATGAGAATTTGGGAATCTCCAAAGGAAAACTCGGAGAACTTGGGTTTGGCTGAGACCCATTGCGTGGGAAGGACACTGGAGTTCGGGAGAGTGGTCCTTGGGTCTTCCTTGCCGTTATTAAGGTAAGAAACTCAAGTTTCTCAACTTGGTTTTGTGATTGGGGGTTTTCATGAATAGTAACATCTTTGTGATGGGGCTAGAATTAGCTCTGAATTCTGTAGAAGATTATGTTCAGAGAGTTGTTGTGATGATGTTAGAGCCTTCAGAAATCATTACTGATGAAGTTTGGTTTTGACTCTGAGTATGTATGAGCAGAGATAAAAGACTAATAATATGACTAGTATGAACCTTAGAGCAGTTAACAAAGTTGCTTAGGAGGCTGTATAGATGAGATTGATCGGTTGAAACTGGTGATGATGAGAAGTTGGGTTTAGGCTATTGTAAGCGGAGATATGCTTTATGTTAGCCTGAGTAGAGTCTTAACAGGGGCTCTGAAGCCTTGTGTAGGCTAAGTAGGACCTTTGTGAAGGGTCTGAGATCACTTGTACAGTGATTAGTATATGTTTAGAGAAAGGATGATAGTTTCCTTTCGTTTGAACGGTTTATGATCGTATTTGATGTGTTATATGCTGGTTCTTGTGTAGGACGTGAGCTTGATAGCTCTGGTGGTGTTGACCACGAAGCCGGGAGAGCCGGTGATCTATCTAGAGCAGGTAAGCTCTTGGTTCTTGCTTGTAGTTCCTTTGCTGTGTTCCACCATACTCCTAAGGGGGTTGATGGTTCTGTGGTGTTGTTATGCCTGTGTTGTTGATTGGTTATTGATTTGATTGGCTGAGAAGTGATGATTGTGCCCTATGAGAGGGTAATAATTGTGATTTGAACTGTGATGTTTGTCATTTGATCTAGACCCAGAGATGGGTGATTATGATGCATAGCTATGATTATGTTTTGTTTGGCTGGGAATAAGTATGATTGATTGTGGAATCCTATGGTAATAGGATAGATGACATGTGATGGATATAGGCCTGATATGAGATGTTTCCTGTAAGATAGAGGCCGGCCCGGTATATAGGAGTCCTCCAGATGTGGTTGTACCTATATATTTTCGGGGTGCCTATGGTAGAAGCCGGCCCGGTATATAGGAGTCCTCCAGACGTGGTTGTACCTATATATTTTCGGGGTGCTTCTGATAGATAGTAATTATCGAGACAGGATATGAGTTGTAGCTCATGATAGAGAAGCCGGCCCGGTATATAGGAGTCCTCCAGACGTGGTTGTACCTATATATTTTCGGGGTGCTTCTGATAGATAGCTGATGGATAGTGAGGTCCTGCCATGAGATGTCCTAGTATATATTGGATCCTCTGTGAGTGGGGATCGGCATATATATATGTCTAGAGGAAAACCTTCGCAGGATGATGATGATAGGTGATAAATGATGATGATAGATGATAGATGATGATGATAGGTGATAAATGATGATGATAGATGATAGATGATGATGATAGGTGATAGATGGTGATGACCATCGGAAATCGCATGGATATTGACAGATGATTGTGCATTGACTGTTTATGTGCTGATTGAATGAATTGTTAATGATAATTATGATGTTTCTGTCTGTGTATCTGTTGTCAGTGAACCAGGGGAAGGAAATACCTTCAAGGGCCCTGAGTTTACTGAGATTATTATCTCACCCCGTTTGTGGGACTTATATTTCAGGTGATTCATCAGGAGGGGTAGATAGATCCAAAGGCAAGAAGCCTATGCAGGGATAGTTGCTGCTTGTACACCTTAGGCTAGATAATATGAGCATGTGGTTCTGGTATTTTGGTACTTAGCCTTTGGTATTGATTTTGATGTACCCTGATGGGATATTTGTATATGTTGGTATGTTTTGAGTTCCTGTATATGGTGTACCCTCATTTGAGGATAGGATATGAGATAACCGGGTACTGGATGCCTTTTATTTTGTATGAATACAGTTAGAATATTTTGAAGGGGAATGTACATAGTTATGTATATTATTATAAATGCTTATAGGTAGTAATATTATAGTTCTATCTGTCGTCTTTCAAGTTGTATAGGTATCTGGATCATTAAGGTTTTTGTGGCTTCCGGCATTCGTTTACTTTATTATCTATACGTACCATACATAATGAATCAAGAAATATGGTTTTGAAATGTTTCCGATATGTATTTAAATAAAGTTTTAAGCGCTAATATGATATTATGAATGATAATACACCGGGTGCACACGGGGTGTTACAAAAAACAACTAACCAAACAAAGACAAGTGTCAATATGACTTGTAAGGTTATTATTGTAAAAATGAGCAGACTTACAATATATGATAATTTTTGTAATTGAATAACCGTGTAAAATTTTATATTGTGAGACCTATTTTTTTCTTTAGTACATCCATCTTGAGGAAGGAAGTATAATGTGTTCCGATAGCTACCACAATTGATTCTAGCCCCCAAAATAATAGTGGAAAACCGAAAAGGTAAAAGCAACTATTAGTTGTTTTGGCTTTCAACGTGAAATTTGAATTAATTCTGGAAAAATTGAATCTAATCCTAACACACAATACTTCTTCCACAAGACTACAGTGATTTTTACCCTCTGGGAAAGGCCTGCAGTGCAAGTGCAACAAGGTCTGAGAGACCCTATTGTTATTCTGATGCTGTTTCAATTTCCATCTTGTATTTCCTGTTTTCTTTCTGCAAATTCCAAGTATCATCGTGAGCTTCTGAGGAGCTAGTCCCCATTATCCATTACTACTATAATATATCTAAGTTCTTAACATTGTTTTGCTACATTTCGCTTCTCTAAATGCTATTTTGTTATGTCATTGTATATTCATGGGTTTGAACTACGTTTTATATCCTGCAAGTCTGCATTCTGCAACGTTATAGATTGGGCCACAAAATTACTATTTTGACGGTCACTAGAATCCTATTTTGCCACAATTTAAGTTTGTCAGAATTTATTAGAAACTATTGCATTGAAGTCCAACAGAAAACAGAACCCCTGCATTGATGGATGCTATGCTATTATGCTGCACTGAATTTGAAATTCTTGGACTAAATGCTATGTGCATGTTTGTTTCAGAAAGACTCTACACTCTATGCAGTTCCATCTTGTGCTGCTAATGGCCTTTGACTTTGATTATGGAAGTCATAATTAAAAGACGTTTCTCGAGTACAATTTGGTTTTGGAAGTATACAATAGAAAGGGCATAAAGCTAAATTGTACAAGCCAGAGCCTTTCATTTCAAAAACCTATACATGATAATCTTTTTGTACACCTCAAGTACCTGAAGAAGCAAAAAGCATCAAATTATTCACCAGTTTCGAATATTTCAGCTTCAGATTTTGCCACAGTTTGCAAAATTGAAAGAACACTATGTCACAAGGAAGCTCTCTTTCATCCACCTTGCCTGAAGTTGCAACCCAGCATCTTTGAAAGCATTCCAAGCAGATTGGTACAGCCTCTGATCTAATCTTGTTCCTTCTGTTTTCATGTCCTGTAAGAGTTTCACCAATTCATCAACCTGACCAACTTTAGAGAACACACCAACCATTATACCTGCCATGGCCCGATCAATAACCCCCCCATTCATCCTATACTCATTGAAAAGCTTCACACAGGTTTCAAACTCTCCTGCTTTACTATAAGCACCAATGATGCTAGTGTAACTCACCTTATCCGGTGCTACCCTTCTTCTCTTCATTTCTTTCCACAGCTTCTCAAGCTGCTTCAAATTCTTGTCCCTCCCATGCATGTCTATCAAGGAGTTGTAGATCCACACATTTGGTTTGCACCCTCTTTCTTTCATCTTGGCCACCAGCTTCATCGCGCTTCTCACCCTCCCCGTTCGTCCGTACATCACGATCATGGTTGAATAAGCATAAACACATTTATCAAACCCCTTTTGCTCCATCTCTAAAAACACCTCTTCTGCTTTGCTATATTGCTCGAGACGCCAATATGCGTTTATAACTGAAGCATAGGTGACTTGACCCGGTTCATTGCCCTTGGAAATCAGCTCCTCAAAAATCTTAACTGCGGCTGAAAACCCTCTTTTCTTGCGGAAGCCATTGACAACAGTACATAGTATACAATCAGAAACCTTGACATCTGCATCCTCCATTTCCTTAACAACTTCTAACGTCTTCTCCAACAAACCCTCTTCAATATACATATGCACAAGCTTTAAATAGACCTCAGGGTCCTTTATCGTCATTTTTCCTTTAGCTTCTCTTACAAGTTCCTCAGCCACATCAACCTCGTGCAAATTCGCAAAAGAGTATATCAATTTAGAGTAAATTGAGTATTCAGAAATCCCTTTCTTAGTCATCTCTCTAAAGTAAATAAGTGCTTCAGAAGCTCTTCCATACCTCGCTAGTGACTCGCACAGAATCACATATATCTGAGCTAAACATGTTGAACCTCTTAACTTCCTACTCTCAAATTCACGAAACAACTGAACCACTTTCTCACACTCATTAAGTTTAGAGTAAGCTTCCATAATGTGTAAATAACCTCTCGAATCCAGAACAACATTACTCGACTTAATTCTTTCAAAGACCAAAACAGTGTTCCTAAACATATGCAGCTTGTTGTAACTTCTCATGGCAGAACTACAAGCCAAGAAAGCAACCTTACTATCAGACTTAAAAACATCAAGCAGAGCCTCAGCAACCCTGAATTTCCTATGCTCAATGCAAAACTTAACCAACCTAGAGCAAGTAGCCCTATCAGGCAACACATGGTAAACCTTAAAGTCATCTGAAACCGACAAAATGGAATCCCAACTCTTCAAACTCACCAAGTACCTGATCACATGCTTCAGTGTTGGCTTCTCGGGTCTAAACTCTGGCCTCTCTTTCAACCTTTGGTAGTAGTCAAAAGCAAGCTCCTTGGTCTTTGCATCCTCAAACAACCCACATAAGAACTCGTTCAAGTTCTCAGGTTCTGGTTTGGAATATTGCTGCTGAACATCAAAGTTAACATCCACAACACGGATGATGGGGGTGTTGGAAGAAGGTTCTTCTTCCAAGATGGGTGTGGGAGAAGCTGAGAAATTGGCATGGAAGAAGAAACGTGGGTGGGAGGGTGAGACAGTGTACAAGGAAGGGAAGTGGCACGTGGGAATGATCGGTGCATGCACGTGATGGGGTGGTGTTCTGCAAAATTGAATATTCATTCTGCAGAACAGGAAATGGCCATCACAGTGTTTGTTTGGAAGAGAAAAAACTTTAGATCGAGGATTGTTGTGGTTTAATTGGGTTCTCATAGATAGATGATATGGCATCATCTGAAGTAGATATCTTAGAAACATGTGGATCTAGTTAGCCACTCAAAAAATGACGTGGTGTGGGCCAATCGGAAACATGTTATTTTTCAGATTCCCACCAATGCCACGTTAATCCTTTCTAGCCATAGCCATTTTCTTCCATTTTATCTGTTCACAGTCAAATGAAATTTTATTGTGAGACATCAGTGTATTTATGAATGGTGGTGGCTTGTTTACCGATAGCCCATAATTAATAAATTCTAAGCATTTAAAAAATAGTTAATATTTTTAAAAGTACAAGTAGTCATTGGAGAATAAAATTAATTTATTATTTAAAAAATTACAAAAGATATTAATTTTTAAAAAGCCATCCTTGTTTCTAAATGGTTCTTAACTAAAATAAAGTAATGAATAATTGCTCTATGACAAACTTATGTTATTTTCATAATACTAATTCAATCACTTTTTCATCTCATTAAAAGAATATAATTTTTCAACTAAAATTGTGTAAGGAATTAAATTAAACAATGTTGCATCACAAGCATCTTATTTTACTTCATTTCTTATTTGGCATTGGAAACATTTTATGTCGTAAAAGACTCATGGAACAAAAAAATAGGAGTGATAAGATGTGCATAACAATTATTTGACCTCATTGTATTCAACTAAAAGAATTCTTGATGTTTGAATGTCGTGTATATCAATTCAAAACTACCATTCCACCAGGAAGTCAAACCAAATATTCAAATACTAAGTGGCTGATAGTTCACACTAACAAAAATTGACGATTGAAACAACTGTTTATGAAGATGCAGGTTCCCATTATCTCTTAAGATCCCACAACCAAGCAGAGCATCAGGGTTTCAATCAATCACTTCATCAAATCTAAGCAAATCAGACCCAGGTATGCATTCTTTGATCTTCAAAATGTCATTATAGAAAACACGTACTGAAAATGTTTGTTTTTCTTTTTTCCTTTGACTTTCTTTTGGTTGTATCTTAGTAATCATGATAGTACTTAGTATTCAAACATGGTATTTTCAAGGGGGAACATTTCATCTAGGAAGACTCCGATTCCCAATGAATTTTAAAGATCAAACAACTTAAGAATCAAATCTGCAAAAACAAAAACTAAAGCTCCACTAAAGGAATGAAATTAGGGATATATAGCAGAAATTAATGTAGTAAGTTAATAAGAGTGAGAAATCAAAGGGGCAATACATTTTACGCACTCGTAGCAGTTCAAAACACTATTTATACATGATATCACTATATCCCCTTTTCCCAATTATCATCGTGTCAGAAATGCTGGGTCATAAAACTAACCATACTGTCCTAGAGATAAAGTATACAAGCTTTGCCACCGAACATAGAAGACTGACTTGTCTCTACTCTACAATATTACCCATGGAGAGTGATAATCATTCAAGAAAATAGTGAACGATTGAGAAATCCCCTTTTCAGTGAATTGTGTGATATTGTGTGATACCACGCTTAGGTGGAAGCTTCCTCAAAATGAAAAGGACCAAAGAAGAAGGCAATATTTCCACCACCTGCAGCAAGAATGGGAAACAATAAGAGGATTAGTGGGAGACACTTTCTACAAAGTAGAAGACATACAAACACCTTGCTTAATTGCTTATCCTTGAGATGGAGGATTTATCATTTTAAAGTAGAGATGGAGGTTCATAGAACAATTTATACATCTTTTCTGTGTCTACCTCTAGTCACCCCATTTTATTTATTACATTTCAGACTTCTCTCTTTTCTCTCTTTCTATCTCTTGGTTGTACAACTTGAATAATTTGTTATACAAGTATTATTTCTCTTTAAAGAATTATAGAGTAAAGCATTTCAAAAAGCATGGTAAAATACTACAATTATTGATACCTCACAGTAGCAATCCAATACCCTTCCAAATGGAAATCATCAGAATATTAATATCAGAGTATCAATTTCCATATTTTGAGAAACAACATTTCTGTGGTTGAAAATTTGTTCAAGAGATATCCTCACTATGAATTGGTGGATTTTGAAACGGATGCTTTGTTATCCAATTTAGCTCAATTGCCATTTAGGTTGCAGGTATAAAAAATCTTATCAGAACTAAAGGCTATAAAGGTACTGTCAAACACGGGAAAGAAAAGTTGAATTTAAGTAAAAAAAGGTTCTAACAGTTCAGGTTAGAGAAAAAAATATAGGCAGAGGATATGTCAGAGCTTTCCTCACCTCACTCAGCTTAAAGAAAAAGTAACCAGACGAGTATAAAACAGATCCAAATATAGAAATGATAACTAGTATAGCATTAGCATAATAATTAGAAACAGCGAGGAGCCAATGGCCTCAGAGCCTAGTGGCATCTCTGTTAGTCAAGGGGGGCTTTGGTGTTCAAAGTTGGCGTGTCAATCACCCCACACACCATTTACCCAATTTCCCACCTAGATTTCCCTAATTTCCCTCCTATATGCAAATGGGGGTCTTCTGCCTTAACAATAATTAAAAAGAAACAGTCAGGAGTATGGTAGTATAAGCACCAAAATAAAGGAAGGAACACAAACACCTTACCAGGTAATATATGAAGTTTAGGATAGGATGATCCAAGACATCAAGGTCCGCATTTTTATCAAATGCATTAAAACACATCTGATACAACAAAATACAATCAAACTCAATTTCGAAACCAAGCAAACAGGAATCACTAAAAATTAAAAATAAAAAGGGGCTCACCATAATGCATCTGACAAGAAAACATAAAAAACATATGGTTGTCACATAGCCAACCTACAATAGAAACATGTAGATTGTTAGAATATATAAAAAAATATTTTTAGATTATCTAGAAAATATCCATATAGTTATCATGTTAAATTATTATTCAGAGACTCTAATATCTCTTTAACCTTTTTTCTCTCCTTATTAACTATAAAAGCTCTATAATTTTAACATGATATCTAAGTAGTACCATCCAGCATGATATGGTCTTGACACTAGTTGCCTGCTGAGTTTCCTAACATCTGAAACTCCAAATGTCTTTATTCCTACAAAGTATGATTCTCTTAGTCAAGTTTATCCTTCCACCCACTATTGTTTCACCTCTTTCTGGCAACCAATTTTATTTTCCCAAAGTGTCTTTGCCCTCTATCTCTTTGACAAACCCTAACCTATGAAGCACGGATACGTGGGAAATTTTTTTTTCAACGTATCGGACACACGTCCAATACGTGTACATTCCCGATACTCTATTTTACGTATCCAGTATAGTCAACAATTTTCAAAGGGCATTTTTGTAAATTAAAAAAAAAGTTGCCCTAAATAGAAGGAAGTCTGTTCTTCCTCCATTTTGCGCTCACCTCACCTCTTCGACTTCGACAACGGCACAACACAAGGCAGCGCTGCAGCAGTGTTCTTCCTCCACCGTCGTTCGTCGTCGGCCGTCGCTGGGAAACCCCCAAAGTCAGTGACGAAGTCCAAGGTTCACGCTCTTTGTTCGACACTTCCTCCACCGTCGTTCGCCGTTCTTTGCTCGACGGGACTAGGTTCGATTCGAGTCACAACAGGGATTCTCCCTTCAGCTTCACGCTCGGACAAGGTTTGCGATGGAATAATTTGAAGTGTTACCGTGAATTCATTTTTTATGTGTTTTTTTCATGTGTTTTTTTTTTATATGTTTCAGCTTCACACTCGGACAAAATTTCATGTGTTTTTTTTTATTTCATATCATTTTACTTTTTGTATTATGTAAATTCATTTTTTTATATCATTTTATTTCACATCATTTTCTATTATCATTCAATTTGTATATAATATTTTTATGATTTACAATATCTGTTTTTATGATTTAAAAGCAATTTGATGAGCCAGAGTTGGAAGGGGCTGTGTGTTTTAGAAAATATTCTGTTTCTAATTTTTATTTTTAAATATGATTCTGTTTTGTTAACATAATAGAATGGAGTCAAACATAAATCAAAGCAATAGTTCAATATGATTTTCCTTTTATTATATTTTATTAATATGAAATACACTCTATATAAAAAAAATATTATTTAATACTAAGACGTAGCGCGAACGTATCGAAATATTAGTATTTTTGAAGTAACGTATCGACGTCCCGTATTGGGAACGTATCGAAAACGCTGTGTCGGTATTGGTGCTTCATAGACCCTAACTACAGTAGTAGCTGGGAGCAAAGTTTTGTGGTGTATCAATTCTGGGATTCTCTTTCCTCTCAAAACCTAAGATTTGGCGACATCTCTTCCTACCAACAATCTTTCCAGTGGTGACTTTTCTACTTACCGACACTCTGGTGACTTTTCTTATTATTGTGGGATGTGGATCACAAAGATGGTGATTTTCCCATGCAACTGATGAACCATAGTTATTCTACAGAGTTATCTTTCCAATGATGCTTATGTCTTCAGCATGAGTTACCTTTTCAACATAGTTTTATGGAGCCCACTTTATATTCATGTCATTTTCTTTTTGAAGTTTTCATTTTTAATAAGCTTAAAGCTTGGTAAACTTTATCTTGAGGGAGTGTTAGAATATACAAACAATATCTTTGAAATTTTCTGTGGAATCAGTGAGTCATCTCATCAAGGAAGCAATGTTAGAAGTTGTTTGTTGAGCTGTTAGATTTGTTAATAGTTTCCTTAATTTATCAGGAGTTATACTATTGACACTCTGAATTGCATATTCTCACTCCCCACCCCACTAACAACTCAATTATTAATTATAATTTTCTAAATTACATTCTCCTAATTAATATATTATTCAAGTGAATTTTAGTAATATAAATATATATATATATATGCACATACACTCACATATTAATATTTGTCTATCAATAGTCCACAACGAGCTATTTATATTTACTTTCCGTTCATATGATTTAAATTTCCTTTCATCTTTTTCTTTTCTGGTTAGCTTGCTAGTCTGACATTTATGTTTTAATAAGTTACTCAGTACTTTCTCTCATACTTATTAATAGCGGCCGGAGCGGAGCGGCGCGGCATGGCACTGCTACGGAGGGTAGTGTAGCGGTGCGGTTTGGGATAGCGGGGATTGCGGCCGCGACAGGGGATGTTGCGTCCCGCCCGCAATTGCGGTGACGTGGCCGCGATTTGTGTTGCTCGAGTGATTCACGTTTTTCGATTTCTCCCTC
>CM023959.1:15672214-15715026 GCA_013407115.1 Glycine latifolia | reverse complement strand
CTAACGCTTTTTCTGACGGAATTCAGCAAATTTTAAACTTTCTTTCTTTTCTCTTATTTATTAAACCTAGGTTATTACATTTTTGATTGGTTGATAGTGTAGAATTTTTCACACTAAATAAGTACATATCCATTAAACTCTATTAAATACTCTTTCAATAATCTGGACTATTAATTTTTTCTTAATAGAATCCTTAAGAGATGTTTTAATTAAAATTTTGGCAATATCTAACCTCCTCCTTTCCTTGGTATCATTATCAGAATTGATGAACGCTCCATAGGACTAGAGGAGAGAACCAGTCTCCGAAGGAAGCTTTCTTTCCATGCATGGACTGATACTCCGTAACACTTTATCCATGCTATTTGATACAATGGATAAAAAAATCTCCTGATTATCCTCATCCTCCAAAAAAAACTAGATGTCTTAATAGAAAAATATCCCTCCATGTGGGATTTTTCTTGGATAGAGAACTCGCCTTCAACGTAGTTCACCTTCCCTACCATGGCCTTTGATAACTTCTTAATATTCTTTGCATCAATATTATAATACAGATTCAAGTGTTTGGTAAAGCACTGGAGAGCTTACAAGTTCCAATTTAACTAACTTAATTATAAGCGAATTTGACTAATATGTTTGGTAAAACTGCTTATAGCTACATGAAAGCTTATATATAAACTATAACTTAACAGCTGAAAAACTGAAAGCTTACAAGTCTATATATATTTACAGGTATATTGGTGTATGAACGCGCGTGCAGTGGTATCCAATGCCAGACTTTTAATATCTTTTATATTTTTTTTGGATTTTTTCTGTGTTTCTTTCCCTATTGTATTGGATTTCTTTCTTTCTTTTTTTCATCTACCAAGTCCTAATATCCAAGGATCATTTAAATGAGTAAACCACTTATTCATAAAAAAAAAGAGTAAACCTTGTTTGCTCTCTCTCTTAAGTGAAAAATAAATAAAACTAAAGTAGTCATAAATCATGCTGAATAGTCTGTCAATTTTTAAAAAATAAAATCTTTAAATTGGTCTTTGAACTTTGATGAGATGATTTTATTAATTTATTGAATTAGCTTATTTCTGATTTTTCAATTTTAAATCTTTTTAATTTCATCTAAATCTTCAACTATTAGTTAACTTTTTTCCAATTCATTCACCAAAGCAAAACTTTTAAACTAATTTTCCGCAACACATCCTACATGTTTGGAGAAGTATAAAAATATGTTGAATTATATTTCAATTAAAGTATGAAGTGGATGGTGCCTGTATTTAACATATTTAGTATTTGTGAAATGTCTAGATATAATAGGTTGTAAATATTTTTATATTTTAAGCGTGAGATTAAATGTATTAAGTACTGAAACTCTTTCTTTTTTCGTGTTGGGACATTTTTCATAACTTTAATACTTTTTTTGGTTAAATGGTGAAATTATTCCATTAAAGTATATGGCGTTTTCTAGTTAGTTCATGAATTGAAAGAAAGGAAAAGTTAATCTCTAAAAATAACTTCGGTCATTCACATAATCTATTAGCTTCAGATAATGTTAATTATCATTAAAATGCAATTTTAATCCTTATATGTCATCGGTAAAATACTATTTAGTTCTTAAGCATTACAATTGATATTGGTCCGTCAACTTCAACAAAGTTACTTAACTACTCTCCGCCGAGAACAAATGTGAATGACGAAAGCTACTTTTAAGAACTTTTTTAATTTACTTCAATTGGAATAACAACTAGAAATTGCTATGCACTTTTAGGGACTAACTTCACAATTTATCTTTTTTTTTTTTCTTATCAAAAAGTACTGAAACCTGCTTCATCTTGACAAAGCGTTTGTGCTGAGTCCACAAATATACTGGATGATTAAAATTTTTCTTAACCGAATATTATCTCCAACTGATAGTTGGAACTGTTGGACTCGAAGTTTTGATGTTGATAATGGATCAGATATTATATTAAGGAATTGGGTCAAAATAGAGGAATAGTAAAGTACGAGGGAAACACTCAAGTCTCAAGAAAAGATTTAAATGGAGCAACTACTGATGGACAAAAAGGAAGACCAGAAATTGTCGTTTAGAAAGTTTATAAGAGTAAGTTCTCTTTGATTTTCTTAACTTAGACGGTCACTTGAACTCTTGAAATAAAATTTGATAAGGGGCAAATAAAATGGATATGATATCTGTTGATAAAATTCATTTTGTTGATAAATGTCTTATTAGTTTAAGTTGATTATAATTTTTTTTCTAATTAAACAAAATCTGCCATATTTAATTTTTTATAGATAAAGTCTATTTTTGTTTTGATAAATAAGCTTAACTAATAAAATATGAATATAATTTTGTTGTTATCAAAACTAACAGAAACAAAGATTTGAAAATCAAATATGTGCTTATCCATGTCTCTATATAAATAGAGTATCATGGGGTCAAAAGAAAAGTGTGAATTCTCCTTGAGTTATATTGACAATCTAAATTATAGATATCTTTTGAAAATTTGCCCATAGGTTTATATTGTGTCTTTTGCTTAGACTTATAAGCTTTAAAGGTAACTTTGAAATATTTGATAAAAGTTTGGTTTAGAGTTAAATCAGCAATTAAGTGATAAACTTTGTGGAAGAACAAGGTTTGGGAAAAAGTCATACAAATCTATAGTTAGGTTTGGGAAAAGTCTGGTTTAGAGTTAAATCAGCAATTGAGTGAAAAACTTTGTGGAGGAACAAGGTTTGAGAATAAGTCATAAAAATCAAGAGTTAGGTTGGGAAAAGTCTAGTTTAGAGTTAAATCAACAATTGAGTGAGAAACTTTGTGCAGAAACAAGGTTTGAGAAAAAGTCATACAAATCTAGAGTTAGGTTTGGAATTGACATGTATAAGGGTAGAAAAGGTTTTACACTTGTACTGGACATTGGATCTTTAAATAGTGAAGTGTTCTTTATTCAATTGGATTGAGTGATCCAGTTGGAGCCGTGGTTGTTTTCTCCTATTGATCCTAGGAGTTTTTATTCCATTAAAATTTCCTGTGTTTTGTTCTCTTTACAACCTGATTATCTGTTTTATATTTTTGGGATTTTTAATAGAATTATTTTGTTTAATTTTATAAACTCAATTCCACCTCTTCCTTTTTGATTTCATATGGGACCAACAATTGGTATCAGAGCTTTGTCCTCTGTTTATTACAGGAAATACTGAAAAGTAGATCCAACATGAATGAACTCGAGACTCTCAAGCCAGGCTATGCTCCACAAAGACCACCATTATTTGAAGGGAAGTTCTATCCCTACTGGAAGAACAAAATGGTGACCCTACATTCAAGCTGAAAATTTTCAAGTCTGGGATATCATAGAAAATGGATATTATGAAATCACAAAAAAGAATGACAAAGGTGTCGATATCCCAAAGCTAAAACAAGAGTACACCGATGAGGACTGGAAAAAGATGGAACTAAATGCTCAAGCTAGGAGGATCATTCACTGCAGCATAGGACCAATGGAATTTAACAGAATCATGGGTTGCAAATCTGCCAAAAGCATATGGGATCTCTTAGAGGTAACTCATGAGGGCACCAATGAGGTAAAACAATCCAAGATTGACCTTCTTATGCATCAATATGAATTGTTTCTTATGAAACCAAAAGAACCAATTTCTGATATGATTACCCTCTTCATTAACATTGTAAATGAGTTGAAAGCATTAGGCAGGGAGATTTCACAAGAAGAGCAAGTAAGAAAAATATTGAGAAGCCTTCTAAGAGAGTAATGGATGCTAAGGTCACAACTTTGCAAGAAACCAAAGACTTCAAGAAGTTCAATTTGGAGTAGCTGAGTGGATCCTTAATGACCTTTGAGATGCAACTGGAGGCTCATAAAAGGGAAAATCCAGCAGGAAGAGACAAGGGGATCGCTCTAAAAGCTGAATCTGATGAAGACCAACGCAACACTGATGATGAAGAAGACCTTGCCTTACTAGTTAAGAAATTCAGAAAGGGATACAAATTTTCTAGAAACTCTAACAGGAAATTCAACTTGGTAAAATCTAAACATAGCTTCTCTAAGACTAATGATGGATGTTTCGAGTATGCAAAGTAGAACTGTAGGATAAGAGATTGCCCAAAATGGGAGCTAGAGCACAAAAAGGGGAAAAAGATGAGAGAGGAGAAAAAGTTTGGCAGAAAAGAACTTAAGAAGGCTATGATAGCAGCCTGGTCAGATTCTGGCTCAGGAAAAAGAGACATAAATGTTGAAGAAATAGAAGCTCATTTATGTCTTATGGCTGGAACAAATGATGACTCTGATGCTGAAACTACTGAGGTAAGCTCTCAAACTGAAACAACAACATTGCATGAACAAACTAAAAAAGAGCTAGTTAGAAATATAAAATTTCTCATCAAGTAGTGCATATATTTGCATGCAAAAAAAAATTGTAGCACTAGATGAATGTGATGCATTGAGAGAAAAGAGCAAGGAGTTGCTTGATGGTTATGGAAGTCTAAGATTAGAACTCATGACCATAACCAAAATAAATAATGACTTGGTTAGAAAAATTTGAGATTTAGAAGTAGAAAATGAAGATATTCATAGGTGCATGGCTTTCTTGAGATCTGAAAAGAAAAAATTAACGGAGTTGGGTTTAAAGACTCCTAAGATAGAACTACTGGAAGAAAAAAATAAGGAACTTGAATAAGGAGAATAACATACTTAGAAGCAAACTAGTTGACCTACCTAGCAGTTCAAACAAAAAGCAAGTTAGACCTTAGGAAGATACTTGGATTAATAAGGCATACACTCAGTCTAAGCATGGACTAGGTTACAAGGCATGGGATTCTAGAAAGAAACATGCTGATCTATATGAAATGAGAGTTTGCATGCATTATGGGAAGGGTGAACACTTAAAAGAAGATTGCATACGCAGAATAAATGCATTGAAGAAAAATGAACACTATGCACTTCATTCTCATTATTCTATGAATAAACCAGCAAAGAAAAGAGAGCACAATCCTACGCATGCTAAGAAAAAGGGACCCAAGCAAGTCTAGGTTCCCAAAACTAACAAATACTTTTCTTTTGTAGGTTGAAGTGAGGGGGAACAACACATGGTACTTAGACAGCGGCTGTTCCAGGCACATGACAGGAGACAAATCAAGATTCCTCACTCTCAACCCCTTCAAGAATGGATGTGTGACTTTTGGAGATAACAACCAAGGACATCAAGCTTTGTGATGCTTGCGCTTAAGGAAAGCAGCAGAATGAAGTAGTGGAGAGAAAGAACAGGACCTTGGAGGACACGACTAGAACCATGTTGATTGCAAGTGGTCTACCAAGGAAATTTTGGGTAGAAGCTTTAAACACAGCTTGCTACATCATAAATAAGGCCATGATCAGATCCATGATAAAGAAGACTCCTTATGAATTGTTCAAAGGAAGAAAACCCACCATAGTGCATCTAAGGACTTTTGGATGCAAGTGCTTTGCCCACAATAATGGGAAGGACAACTTGGGGAAATTTGATGCAAGGAGTGATGAAGGAGTGTTCTTGGGTTATTCCTCCAAGAGTAAAGCATACAGAGTCTATAACAAAGAGGTAAAATAGATAAAATTTTTTTTTAAAATTCAAAGGTAAGGATCTATTAATTGTACAAATATATGTTGAAGATATTATTTTTGGATCCACTAATGAATTTTTGTGCAAGTGGTTTGCTGAAATCATGAGCAAAGAATTTGAGATGAGTCTTATGGGTGAGTTGAACTTCTTATTGGGGCTGCAAGTATCCCAAACTGAATTTGGGATAATGATACATCAATAGAAGTATCTCAAAGAACTTTTTAAGAAGTTTGGAATGGAATCTGCCAAGCTTCATCATACACCTATAGCCACTGGTGACAGAGTAAGTGAAGACCTCTCAGGTAAGAGTATTGATATCACTACTTATAGAGGCATGATAGGTTCTTTACTTTACTTAACATCTAGTAGACCTGACATTGTTTTTAGTGTAGGATTGTGTGCAAGATTTCAGTCAAATCCTAAAGAGTCACATTTAAAATCTGTTAAGAGGATTCTGAGATACTTAAAGGGAACTGAGAACTTAAGCTTGTGGTATCCCAAAGGGGCTAACTTTGACTTTATTGCCTATAGTGATGCTGACTTTGTAGGTGATCTAATGGGAAGAAAAAGCACTTCGGGCATGGCCCAGTTTGTTGGACCTTGCTTGATATCCACTCAGTAGCATTATCCACCACTGAGGCTGAATATGTGGCAACTGCTCTTTGTTGTGCTCAAATTTTATGGATCAAACAACAGTTACTGGATTTTGGCATAGACACAAGATGCATTCCAATCTTTTGTGACAACACAAGTACCATCAATATCTCAAAAGATCCAGTGCTACACTCCAGGACTAAACACATTCGTATAAGACATTGATGGAGGTCCAAGTCAAGCCAAAGGTCTAGAAGGGGAGCTTGAAGCACTTCCTTTGGTGAGCCTTAAAGGACCAATGACAAGATCTAGGACTCAAGCACTTCAAGACCATATTCAAGCCAATTTGGACAAGCATGAAGTTGCACACCATATCAAGGATGACAGGAGCTGGATTTTGATGTCTCAAATCCAATTTAATTCAATAAAGTCCAGCACTTGTTAGAAGAATTCAATAAAACATTTGTAGATCAGTTGCTACTGCTTTAATCGATTATTTTGGCTTTATAATTGATTACAGGATGTTTAGAAGCAATCAGAAATAAGCCTTTATTGCTTTAATCGATTATTTCGTTGAAATAATCGATTACCAGAATGTCAGTTGTAAGCAGGAATCATGACCTTACTGCTTTAATCGATTATTTGGCTAGTGTAATCGATTATTTCAGTTTCTAATTGATTTAATCGATTACAATAGTGAATTAATCGATTATACCAGTCTGAGATGGCCACTGCACATTTTTGGGAAGCCAAAGGTCACTTAGGTAAAGCTTGTCTTACAAGCTACGTTTGGGCTTCATTTTAGTTTGCATTTACATTACATTTAGTGTCATTTAGCTTATTAATTCGTGGTCTATATAAACCACTCACAAACTGAATGTAAAGGGATCTTTGGATCTTTGATTAATACAATCTCTGAACTGTGGTGAGAGTTTTCTCTCTTGTTCTTCTTCAAGAACTTCTTGTTTCTTATCAATGGCCTCCCAGCTATTGTGGTGATTCTTGCAAGACTTATTGGAATTCCTATTCCATGGTGTCATTTCCAATTCATTCCTATTCTTCTTCCACAATCCATTTCTGAAATTAGAAAACATAAACAACCTCTCTCAAGAGAAGAGTTGAATGCTCTGTTTTGAAGTTCAATTGAAGAGTGACTTCTATTGTAAGGAAGATCAGGGCAAAAGGTGCTAAGATTTAGGTCAATAGCATATCATTTGGTATCTAGAGCTTAATCCTTGTGGAATTCTTCTTCAATTTCAGTTTTAGGTTTTCTTCAAAGGTAAAATTCTGCATAATTCCCAAAAATGAAAATCCATTTCAATTCCTTGTTTCTTGTTGTTTTCCTTTGATTCTTGGTGGTTTGGGCTTGTTGTGTGTTCAGCCACAAAACCTTAGTGTTTTCTACAAGTTCCATGTGAATTCTTGTTCTTATGTTCTTCATGTGTTCTTGACATTTTTCTGATTTTCTAGTCTTGATTCTTGTCAACTTTTGTTTGTAGTGTTTTTATGTTGTATAACCACTTGTTTTGATTCTAGTCTCATGCCTAAACTAAATTGAGTTGTTAGAAGCAAATTTTACAGTTGTTATACATCATATTTTAATGATTCATTGAATTCCTTTAAGGATTTTTTTGAACTTGTTCAAAAGAAAAACAAAAGCTGAAAAAAATTGTGAAAGAAACAATACAAAAGCAAAAGAAAAATACATCAAGTGTACAGCCAAATACGTTATTGATTAGTGGCTGGAAAAAGTGAAAGAAAAACAGAATTTACAAGCAAAATTACAAAATTACAAGTTCCAAAAATTGCCTTTGAACAAAAAAAATCAAGTGAACTTGTATAACATGCAAATTTGTTGAAATTTGGCTTCTAGCAATTGAATTTGATTGGCATATCCTCCTTGTGCAGTTTGGTATAGCCATAGTATTCCTTGAGCTGTCTCATTAAATTCCAATTTGAGTTGTGCTTTTCTAAATTTTGCTTTGTTGCTTGTCTCTTAAAATTTCCAAGGTTTTGTCTTAGAGTTTTCTTGTTCTTTGGACTCTTGAGTCTAGCCTAGAATCATTTCCTATTTCACTATAGTAAGGAGGCTTGATTTGATTAGAAGTTTTTGCTTAAGAACTATAGAGAGGAATAAGAGTGGAAAAAGGCAAGAGAGAACATTATAGAAAAAGTCTAGATTAAGAGTGGCAAACACTTAGAGAGTGGTGAGAATTTCTTTATATACTTGTGTTTGCTAACCATTTTTTTTTGAAGGATGAGTTCAAGTGGAGGAGAATCTTTGTCACCTAGGACCTCTAGGTTGATGAAAGTTATGCAAAACAAATGAAAGACTTGAAAACCGAATTGGAGGCCAAAATTGAGGGGAGACAAAGGAGGAGTCAACCAATAGGGAGTGTGGATGGAGAGGCTCATAATGGTAGGAGGTTGAGTGAGTATGCTTCTTCTTATGGATGAAATTATTATGATGAGAAGAGTGAGAGGGAAAATAGAAGAGAAAATCATAGGAGACACAATCCTAGGAGGCAAAATAGAGATGATGAAGAGGAGAGGGTGAGAAGGGAAGAGAGAGATAGGAGGAATGGAGGATTGAATGGAGGTGAAAATAAAAATTCAAAAATTCCTTGGCAATAATAATCCGAAAGAATATTTTGAGTGGGAGATGAAAGTAGAACAAATTTTCTCATGCCAACATTTTGAAGAGGAAGAGAAAGTTACTCTAGCAACTTTGGAGTTTGGTGGTTATGCTTTGACATGGTGGAACCAAATTCAAGTGGATATAGGGAGGATGAGGAGACAAAGAGTAAATTCTTGGGATGACTTGAAGGCATGCTAGAGAGGAAGATCTGTTCCAGCTTATTATGCAAGGAAAGTTCGTAACAAGCTTCAAAGACATTTCCAAGGTGCCAAAAGTGTTGATGAATACTATAAGGAAATGGAGTTGATGATGATAAGAGCTGAAATTGTGGAGGTCCAAGAAGCAACAATGGCTAGGTTCCTTCATGGTTTGAATAGAGAAATTCAAGATGTGATAGAGCTACATTCATATGCAACAATTGAGGAGCTAGTCCACAAAGCTCAAAGGGTGGAGCAACAACTAAAGAGGAGAAAAGCTTCCAAATTCTCCAAGGGGGCTGAAACTTCCAGCTGAAGGGACAAGCCTAAAAGGGAGGTTTCTCCTAAGAAAAATAAAGAAGTAAAGGTGGAGAGCCCAAGAAAAAAAATTGTGGAGCCAACTCCAAGAAGATCAAGCAATATCAAGTGTTTTAAGTGTCTTGGCAAGGGACACATTGCTTCTCAATGTCCTAACAAGAGAACTATGATTTTGCTTGAGGATGGAGGCATAATAAGTGAGTCTTCCAATGACTCAACTATTGCTTCAACTGAAGAAGAAAAATGACTCACACTAGTAGAGGCCGAAGAAGGGGATCTCTTGATGGTAAGGAGAATGTTGAGCAATTTTTGCCTAGAAAAAGAGGGGACTCAAAGAGAAAATATTTTTCATACAAGGTGCTTGGTAAAAGACAAGGTATGCTCACTTATCATTGATGGTGGGAGCTGCACCAATGTTGCTAGTACAAGACTTGTGGAGAAATTACACTTGCCAACCACAAAGCATCCAAAGCCATACAAGCTACAATGACTTAGTGAAAGTGGGGAAGTGGTGGTAAATTCTCAAGTGCTCATTCCTTTTTCTATTAATGCTTATCATGATAATGTTCTTTGTGATATTGTTCCAATGGAGGCGGGTCATATCCTTCTTGGTAGACCATGGCAATATGATAGAAAAGTAGTACACAATGGCATGGAGAACACTTTGAGTTTGAGCACACAGGCAAGAAAATTATTTTGAGGCCTTTGACTCCTAGACAAGTGTGTGAGGATCAAATAAAGATGAAAGAAAAGAGAATTGAGGAGTTGAAAAAAAATACTGCACCTAAAAAAGAGAAAAAAAAGTGAGGTGCCAAGGAGAAAAACTAGTGAGAAAAAAGGAAACGAAAATAGAAAATGATAACAAAAAAACTCATGAGATTAAAGAGAGCTTGTTCTTGAGTGAAAAGCAAATTAAGAGAGTGTTATTGGCACAAAAACCTCTTTATTATATGCTTCCTAACTCTCTTTGTTTACAGCTTGAAAAGGAAGGTGAAAAATTGCCCAAAGCTATGCAATCACTTTTGGAAGAATATCATGATGTTTTTCCAAAGGAAGTGCCTAATGGCTTGCCTCCCTTGAGTGGCATAGAGCATCAAATTGAGTTAATTCCAAGTTGTGCACTCCCTAATAGGCCAACTTATAAGACTTCACCAATGGAAGCAAAGGAGATACAAGCACAAGTAGAGAAGCTACTAGAGAAAGGGTGGATCTGTGAAAGTATGAGTCCTTATGCTATGCCTATTATTCTTGTGCCTAAGAAGGAGGGGACTTGGAGAATGTGTACGGATTGTAGGGCAATCAACAACATCACCATAAGGTATAGGCATCCCATCCCTAGACTTAATGATCTTTTAGATGAATTGCATGGAGCTACTATTTTCTCTAAAATTGATCTTAAGAGTGGTTATCATCAAATAAGGATGAGGGAAGGGGATGAATGGAAAATGGCTTTCAAAACAAAATTTGGGCTTTATGAATGGTTAGTTATGCCTTTTGGTTTGACTGATGCACCTAGTACTTTTATGAGAGTTATGAATCATGTACTTAGACACTTTATAGGCAAATTTGTGGTTGTGTACTTTGATGACATTCTTGTTTACAGTGCCAATTGAAATGAGCATTTAGTGCATGTTAAGAGTGTCTTGGAGGTGCTTAGAAGGGAAACTTTGTATGGAGCACTTGATAAATGTTCTTTTTGCACTTCACAAGTTGTGTTTTTTAGGTTTTGTAGTAGGTGCTCAAGGAGTCCAAGTGGATCAAGAGAAAGTGAAAGCCATCATGGAGTGGCCAACTCCTATAAGTGTGAAAGATGTTAGAAGTTTTCATGGTTTGGCAAGTTTTTATAGGAGATTTGTGAAGGATTTTAGCACCATTGCTTCTCCTTTGAATGAATTGATGAAGAAAACCGTGAGCTTCTCTTGAAGCAAGAGCATGAAATTGCTTTCCAAACATTAAAGGATAAATTGTCTCATGCACCTATTCTTGCATTGCCTAATTTTAATGCTTCTTTTGAATTGGAATGTGATGCATCTAATGTAGGCATTGGGGGGGGGTTTAATTCAAGATAAACATCCTATTGCTTATTTTAGTGAGAAATTGAAGGGTGCATGTGTGAACTATTCCACTTATGACAAAGAATTGTATGCACTTGTTAGAGTCTTGCAAACTTGGCAACATTATCTTTTACCTAAGGAATTTGTGATACATAGGGATCATGAATCCCTTAAATATTTGAAAAGTCAAGGCAAACTCAACAAAAGACATGCTAAGTGGGTTGAGTTCATTGAACAATTTCCTTATGTAATTAAACACAAGCAAGGAAAGTTGAATGTTGTAGTGGATACTTTATCAAGAAGGCATTGCTTGATTTCTATGCTTGACACTAAATTGCTTAGTTTTAATCACATAAAGGAATTGTATGCAAGTGATCATGACTTCTCTAGTATTTTTGCTTTGTGTGAGAAAGAGGCTCATCAAGGATATTTTAGACATGATGGTTTCTTGTTCAAGGAAAAGAGATTGTGTGTTCCTAAAAGCTCTTTGAGAGAACTTTTCATTAGAGAAGCTCATGAGAATAATTTGATGGGGGCACTTTGGTGTGGACAAAACTTTGGCTATTTTATATGAACATTTCTTTTGGCCAAAAATGAGGCATGATGTGCATAAGCTTATTTCTCAATGCATTACTTGTCATCAAGCTAAATCTAAATTAATTCCTCAGGGTTTGTATACACCCTTGTCTATTCCTAACTCCCCTTGGGTTGACATTTCTATGGATTTTGTGCTTGGTCTTCCAAGATCCAAGAGGGGAAATGATTCTATTTTTGTTGTTGTTGATAGGTTTTCAAAGATGGTACACTTCATTCCTTGTCATAAAAGTGATGATGCTTGTGAAGTAGCTAATCTTTTCTTCAAGGAAGTGGTGAGACTACATGGATTGCCAAGAAGCATAGTGAGTGATAGAGACACAAAGTTCCTTAGCCACTTTTGGAAAACATTGTGGGATAAGCTTGGTACAAAACTCTTATTTTCATCAACTTGTCATCCACAAACGGATGGCCAAACCGAAGTGGTAAATAGAACATTGGGACAACTCCTTAGGTGCTACATCAAGGGTAATTTGAGAAATTGAGAGGAGTGTCTACCTCACATTGAGTTTGCTTACAATAGAGTAGTTCACAAGACTACTTCTTTATCTCCTTTTGAAATTGTTTATGGCTTTAATCCTTTAACTCCTCTTGATTTATTGCCTTTACCTAACACTTCTTCTATGGTTAATCATGATGCTTTGTCTAAAGCTTCTTATATTAGAAAGTTACATGAACAAGTGAAGGCCAATGTGGAGAGAAAGATGGAACAATATGCAAAGCAAGCCAATAAACACAAGAAGCAAATGATCTTTAATGAAGGAGATTTAGTGTGGCTTCATTTAAGAAAGGATAGATTTCCTCATGAAAGGAAATCCAAGCTTCAACCTAGAGGAAATGGACCTTTCAAGATTCTAGAAAGGATCAACAACAATGCTTACAAACTTGAATTGCCTAGTGAGTATGGTGTGAGTAATACTTTCAATATTTGTGATCTTTCTTTGTATGATGTAGGTACAAATGAGGAGGCAAACTTGAGGACAAGTTCTTTCCAAGAAGGAGGGTATGATGGAGGTCCAAGTCAAGCCAAAGGTCTAGAAGGGGAGCTTGAAGCACTTCCTTTGGTGAGCCTCAAAGGACCAATGACAAGAGCTAGGACTCAAGCACTTCAAGACCATATTCAAGTCAATTTGGACAAGCATGAAGTTGCACACCATATCAAGGATGACAGGAGCTGGACTTTGATGTCTCAAATCCAATTTAATTCAATAAAGTCCAGCACTTGTTAGAAGAATTCAATAAAACATTTGTAGATCAGTTGCTACTGCTTTAATCGATTATTTTGGCTTTATAATCGATTACAGGATGTTTAGAAGCAATTAGAAATAAGCCTTTATTGCTTTAATTGATTATTTCGTCAAAATAATCGATTACCAGAATGTCAGTTGTAAGCAGGAATCATGACCTTACTGCTTTAATTGATTATTTGGCTAGTGTAATCGATTATTTCAGTTTCTGACTAATTTAATCAATTACAATAGTGAATTAATCGATTATACCAATCTGAGATGGGCACTGCACATTTTTGGGAAGCCAAAGGTCACTTAGGTAAAGCTTGTCTTACAAGCTACGTTTGGGCTTCATTTTAGTTTGCATTTACATTACATTTAGTGTCATTTAGCTTATTAATTCGTGGTCTATATAAACCACTCACAAACTGAATGTAAAGGGATCTTTGGATCTTTGATTAATACAATCTCTGAATTGTGGTGAGAGTTTTCTCTCTTGTTCTTCTTCAAGAACTTCTTGTTTCTTATCAATGGCCTCCCAGCTATTGTGGTGATTCTTGCAAGACTTATTGGAATTCCTATTCCATGGTGTCATTTTCAATTCATTCCTATTCTTCTTCCACAATCCACTTTTGAAATTAGAAAACATAAACAGCCTCACTCAAGAGAAGAGTTGAATGCTCTATTTTGAAGTTCAATTGAAGAGTGACTTCCATTGCAAGGAAGATCAGGGCAAAAGGTGCTAAGATTCAAGTCAATAGCATATCATTTGGTATCCAGAGCTTAATCCTTGTGGAATTCTTCTTCAAATTCAGTTTTAGGTTTTCTTCAAAGGTAAAATTCTGCATAATTCCTAAAAATGAAAATCGATTTCAATTCCTTGTTTCTTGTTGTTTTCCTTTGATTCTTGGTGGTTTCGGCTTGTTGTGTGTTCAGCCACAAAACCTTAGTGTTTTCTTCAAGTTCCATGTGAATTCTTGTTCTTATGTTCTTCATGTGTTCTTGACATTTTTCTGATTTTCTAGTCTTGATTCTTGTCAACTTTTGTTTGTAGTGTTTTTGTGTTGTATAACCACTTGTTTTGATATCCCTAGTCACCCCTATTGAGCCTAAAATTGCTAAAATAGCTGCCCTACAAAGTCAAAGTTTCTAGGAATATGAAAAGAAAATATCTTGAGCATTACCCCATAATCACCCGAAGAGTTTTGCACAAAGACAAAAATTGGTATCAAATGAAAAGACAACAAGTGTACACTTTTGACATAAGGCCAATAGTACATTAAAAAATTTATTATTTTTATAGAAAGGACACACACTAAAGCTTGATCAAGAGTCTTGTGCATCTTAACGGGGGAACACAAAGTCAGGGGGAACACAAAGTCAAGACTCCTGTTTCAAGAGCAGTTGAGCAATACATTTTTTTTCTAATACACTTTTTAACATTACTACCTCTTCTCATCCCTAAATCTTACAAGCTTACAAAAGTCCTATAGACTTGATTAAATCATGGAGTTAGATTCCTTAAATAAGTGAAAAACAGTCAAGAAGTACAAGCCTGTTAAACCTCTAAGAGAGACAAATACTGAGTGAAGTGTGCATATATGAGTGAATTGGATGGTTACTGTGCTGCTGGATATTGTTCTAAGTCTCTCTATGGTTTCCTTTCCTCCAATTCTCCTTATCTTTTTCTCATCCTCTCTCTTTTTTTATGCTACCAAAGAGGAAAGTGTGATGTAGACATGTCACTACTGCATGCCTTCTTCCATCTAATTTCTTATGTTACTTTCTTTTCTTCTGGTTATTAGTAAGTTCTAGAACTCTTACTGATGCTATTGTTTACTAAGCACATAACCAGTTAAAGGATTGATAAACTGCAACTGTGCAATGATATCTGGGAAGATGTCCCAAGCTATGCTCTGATATTGACTTGTTTATAAACTGATTTGTAAGTTATCTGTCAATCTTTAAAGCCTCTAGGAATACATGTCTAAAGAGATTGTAATCATCAAAAAGGGTGAATTTGTTGGACTCGAAGTTTTGATGATGACAATGGACCAGATATTATATTAAGGGATTGGGTCAAAATAGAGGAACAGTAAAGCACGAGAGGAACATTCAAGTCTCAAAAGAAGATTTAAACGAAGCAACAACTGATGGGCTAAAAGGAATACCAGAAGCTATCATTTAGAAAGTTTGTAAGAGTAAGTTCTCTTTGATTTTCTTGACTTAGATGACCACTTGAACTCTTGAAATAAAATTGGATAACGGGTAAATAAAATGGATATGATATCTGCTGATAAAGTTCATTCTGTTGATAAATGTCTTATCAGTTTTAGTTGATTAGAAAAATCTATTTTTTTCTAATTTAACAAAATCTGCCATGTTTAATTTTATAGATAAAGTCTGTTTTTGTTTTGATAAATAAGCTTAACTAATAAAATATGAACAAAATTTTGTTGTTATCAAAACTAACAAAAACAAAGATTTGAAAATCAAATATGTGTTTATACATATCTCTATATAAATAGAGTATAATGAGGTCAAAAGAAAAGTATGAATTCTCGTTGAGTTATATTGGCAATCTAAGTTATAGATATCTTTTGAGAATTTGTCCACAGGTTTATATTGTGCCTTCTACTTAGACTTATAAGCTTTAAAGGTAACTTTGAAATATTTGATAAAAGTCTGGTTTAGAGTTAAATCAACAATTGAGTGAGAAACTTTGTGGAGGAACAAGGTTTGGGAAAAAGTCATTCAAATCTAGAGTTAGGTTTGGGAAAAGTTTGGTTTAGAGTTAAATCAGCAATTAAGTGAGAAACTTTGTGAAGGAACAATGTTTGGGAAAAAGTCATACAAATGTAGAGTTAGGTTTGATAAAAGTTTGGTTTGGAGTTAAATCAACAATTGAGTGAGAAACTTTGTGGAGGAATAAGGTTTGGAAAAAAGTCATACAAATCTAGAGTTAGGTTTGAGATTGACATGTATAAGGGTACAATAGGTTTTACACTTGTCTGATATTGGCTCTTTAAATAGTGAATTGTTCTTTATTCAATTGGATTGAGTGATCCAGTTGGAGCCGTGGTTGTTTTCTTCTATTAAGCCTAGGAGTTTTTATTCCATTAAAATTCTTGTGTTTTATTCTCTTTACAACTTGATTATTTATTTATTATTTTTGGGATTTTTATCAAAATTATTTTTTAAAATTTTATAAACTCAATTCAACCTCCCCTTCTTGAGTTGATCTGGGACCAACAAAGACTAATTCTTTTTGAGGCATATACAGAAATTGTCAAAGTAGGTTATGAAAGTCTTGTCTACTGCATGTTTAACTTTGAATTAAACAACTAAGGTGCCACTGTTGGTCCTTTCACATCCTGTTATTTGTTAAAACAATTAACAATGATTGATAGTTTCATGAATAAAAAAATACTCTAAATTATATATTTGTTCACATACATCATATTTTAAGATTTGATGTTTCTATGTGATAGTAAAAAAAGGGGAAAATCAAAGAAAATTTTGCAAGTATATAAATATTGGATAAAATGTGATACTGAACAAGGGCATCACAAGAAAGGACATAAACAACAAACTTCTTTCTTGGAAGTTACATCCCGGTTAGGACCTCTACAAAATATGTTAACTGTTAACTTGTTCCTTTCCAGAAACTTGTCCCTCCATAATTAACCAATTAATTAACATTTGTCCGCCATCAGCATATATATAACATACTCATTCATGGATTCACACTAATTCAAACAACACACAATTTTCATTCAACCTTTTTGGGTTTTGTATCATGCAAAGTAAAAGGTAAAAAATAGATATGAAGAAGAAAGGAAAAGAATTTAGAAAATCTCTGGCATGTCAAGCATGCATGCAAAGATCATAGTGTGTTATCTTTATTTCGGGGTCATTAAGTTTACATTCAGATGTCACAATAGTCGCAGACTTAATTTTCTATTTAGTGTATACACTATGGTATGATTGTTTATTTATTCCCAGTTAATTAAATATCTTGTTTGGTTATTGGGAAGATGATGATGCCATAATAACAACAACATGGCATGCCATATGCCAATGTATCCATCTCTGAACTTAATTAATTATGTTATGCTTTATATGCCAGTGGTAATTAATTTAGAAGATGATTCAGGAAAACACAAATGAATAGTGTTATTTCTTCCTTTCCTTTTATAGGGTGTTTTGGAGATCGTGATGAATTGAAAGTTAATGCAATTACTTTCCGTTAAATATATATGCACCACTTGCAACTAAGGTTGTGCAAAAAATTCATATCCAATCCAATCTAATCCACTTTAAATGGGTTAGTTTCATATCCAAATTCAGTTTTTTAGATTTTAAATCCAATCCAATTAATTGAATATGAATTGGATATTTGTTTGGATTTTTAAATTCAATACAATTTTTTGGACAATGTCGGCTAGGTTTTTTTGGCCAACTTTGTTAGGGGTCATTTTTTGGTCGATGTCATCTAGAATTATTTTGGTCTACATCAACTAATAATGATTTTAAGCCATAATCGGTTGAGCCTATTTTTCGATTAATGTTGGTAAGGATTTTTTAGCCAACATTGATTGAGACTATTTTTTGGCCGATGAAATCTAGAGTCTTTTTGGCCGACATCAGTCGAGACTATTTTTTGGTCGACATCAACTAAGTTTTTTTGTCGATGTCTATCGAGATTATTTTTTTTTATCAACGTCAGGTAGGTTTTTCGCTCGACGCCGGCTAGGATTTTTTTGGTCGACATTAGACAACACTATTTTTTGGCCGACATCGACTGGAAAATATCATTGACCGACATCGGCTGAAAAACATCATCGATTGACATCGGCCAAAATATTCCCCTAATTGACGCCGATCGAAAAAACCCTAGTTGATGTCAACAAAAAATATCACTAGCTAACGTTAGCCAAAAGAAATAGTCATGGTTAATGTTGGCAAAAAAATATCAATGATCGGCACTGGTAAAAAAAATCCTTATCGATGTAAGCCACAAAAACCTTAACCAACGTCAGTAGAAAAGTAGTCACGATCGATGTTGATCGAAAACTCCCTAATCAATGTCAGCCAAAATATATTATCGACCAACATTGACTAAAAACCCTAGCCGAACTCAACCAAAAAGTAACCCTACCTAAGATCAACCAAAAACATCCTTGACCAATGTCGACCGAAAATGCACTAATTGATGTCAGCAACAAAATATGGATTGGATATGACCAAATTCATATTCATTTAAATGGATTGGATCTTGAATCTAAATTGTTTTTAAAAAAATATGGATATAAATTTAAAATCCAATCCATTTAAATATATACGGACTGGATATGGATTGGATTTTTAAGAATCCAATCCATGCCCACCCCTACATGAAACAATATGCTAACAAGCATAAAGGAGAAGTTGAATATCAGGTAGGTGATGTGGTGTTCCTGAAGATACAACCCTACAAACCAAAAAACTTGGCCAAATGAGTAAACCAGAAATTAAGTCCTTGCTATTATGGACCATACAAGATTTTAGAGAAGATTGGTTCAATTGCTTATAGGTTGCAATTACTAGAGGGTACAAAGGTGTTAGATTCAAAGATGAAGGAAGCAATTGTGTTTTGATTTTACATGCCCACTCACTATGATGTCATTTGTAATCTTGTTTCAAGCTTGGTTCATGAAGATAAAACCCTCTAATTATCATTAGCTGCTGATTAATCATGCATCCACACATTCATTTAAAAGGAATCAATCAAGTAGTAAATAGCAAATTTATATGATTTCATAAAGGCTTTTAGAAAGTTGCATAAAACATTTTTTCACTGGTTTAATCGATTACCACTGGTTCATAATCGATTAAACAAGCTTTACACAGAAATAGGAATTCACTGGAATAATCGATTATCTTGGGAAATAATCGATTACATAAGCTTCTGCATAATGGTACACAACATATTCATCTGATTTAATCGATTACCATATGTTTGTAATCGATTATATTTGCTTTGCTATGTTTTAGCTGTGTTCTGGCTTAATCGATTAATTAGGTATTTAATCGATTACTGAGTGCATTGTAAAACTATGTTTTTCTGGCTTAATCGATTACATGGTGATATAATCGATTATTCTGTTCATTTCAGATTTCCAGATTTCTGATGAACAATTTAATCGATTATATGGGTAAAATAATCGATTACCATGAGCAAAATAACCGATCATTGTGACGAATTAATCGATTACAATTGGTTGAAACAGTTTTTTTATAAATAGGAAAGTTGTGTCTGAATAAGAGAACAACCAGAAAGAGAGATATTCGTGCATACCTTTTTTGTTTTCATTCTCTAAGAGCTTTCTATTGTTCAAGGCCTGAAATAAGTGAGATAATCAAATGTGTTAAGATCTCATTTTGTGTTGAGCCTTTACACTCATTTGTGTGTGAGCATCTATGCAAGATAATGCTTAAAGAAGTGTCAAGAAAGCATTGTAGTCATCATCTCATGTTGATTGAATCATTCATGTCATTGTAGTTGCTAAGGAACATGAGGTGATATCTTTCTTGAACCTAAAGCTTGTATTGTTTTGATATTTTTGTTGTACTTTATGTTGTTTTTACATATAACATTTGGGTTCTTTAAAGCTTTTCTAGAAAGAGGTCTAGGGGAAGAACAGAGAAGGGATCTCTGGTTCTTGGTCTTTTGAAAGGTCTATAGGAAGTAGATTTTGAATTTTGCCTAGGGTAGGTAAAAGAGATCATTGTTGTAAGCTTGTAAAGAAAAGATATTTGTTATAGTGGAACTCTAACCTAGATTGGGTTGGAAGGAAATTGGATGTAGCCTCCGGGGTTGAGAGGTGAACCAGTATAAATCTTGTGTGCCTTTATATTTTCAGTCTATGTTTCATTGAATTCTTAAGGTATAGAATTGTTTGTCATATAAGTTTGGGTTCAGCACAAGTGTTATTTGGTTGATGAAGTAAAGTAACTTTCAATTGGTTTTAAATAAGATACGATCCCTTTGAAATCTTCCGCTGTTACATATTTACAAAGGAAATTTTAAAACTCTGAGGTAAAACCAATTCACCCCCCCTCTTGGTTTATTTGTATAATCGTTCATTGTATTTTCAATTGGTATCAGAGCAGGTTCTTGTAATTTGTTCAAGATCTTTTTCAAATCTTTAACAATGAATGCTAATCAAATAACATTCAAGGAGGGAGCCTTATTGAATAGACCACCTTTATTTGAAGGAAAACATTTTAGTTTTTGGAAAAACAGAATGCAAATCTTCATCCAATCAAATGACCCAGGTGCTTGGAATTGTATTGAGAAAGGTCCTTTCATTCCTACCAAAGTTGTTGATGACAAATCAATACCAAAAGAATGGGATGAAATGTCTGAAATAGAAAAGAAATTAACTCAATATGATTTCAAGGCAAAGAACATGATAACTTCTGCATTATCTTCTGATGAATTTTTCAGGACTGTTAGGTGTACGAGTGCCAAAGAAATGTGGGAACTACTTGAAGTAACACATGAAGGTACGGATGATGTGAGAAGATCAAGGAAACACACTCTCATTCATGAATATGAAATGTTCAAGATGAGAGATGATGAGAACATTTCACAACTTCAAACTAGGTTTACCCACAGAGTGAATCACTTGCTTGGGCTAGGGAAAACCTTTGATGTAGAAAAACTGAACATGAAGATCCTCAATGGCCTAACAAGGGAATGGCAGCCTAAAGTCACAGCCATCAAAGAATCAAAGATGTCGATGGCAACAATGTTTGGTAAGCTCCTTGAATATGAACTTGCATGGTGAAGATGCAGATAAAAGGCATAAGAGTATAGCATTAAAAGTTGCACCTCCAAAGATTAAAAGAGAAGAAGATTTAAGTGATGATGATGATGATGAGAATATGAATCTCTTTGTAAGGAAGTTTACCAAGTTTTTGAGGAAGAATAAAAACAGAAGGCAACCACAACAAAGGAAAAGAAGTGATAGCATAAACAAGAACTACAACTCCTCCTCCATCACTTACTTTGAATGTGGAAAGCAAGGTCACATAAAGTATGAATGTCCCTTATTAGCAAAGAAGCCACAAGCTGAGAAGAGATCAAAAAGGCATGGGAAAGCTAGAAATGCCTACATTGTTGGGAGCACAATTAATCCACAAGTTCTGAATCCTCTTCAGAAAAAGAAGTTGAAGCTCACCTATGCCTTGCATCTACCATTTGTGAAGAAAAAGAAACATCAAGTACAGAATCTGAGGTACATTCTGATTATGAAAATGTAGTTGATGCTTTTCATGAGATGCATTGTGTGAAGCTCAAAAATTAGCTAAAGCAAACAACAAACTTAAGGGTGACTTAAGATGTCATGTATTCAAGCTTGCTGAATTGCAAGAAGAACTTTGTAAATTGAATGAGGAACATAACAAGCTTCTTTCAAGTTACAAAGAAAATGGATGTACATGCACCTTAGCCATCTCTAAGGTTGATAAATACAATGAATTGCAGAAAGAATTTGATGAATACAAGCTGAATAAAGAAAAAGAAAATCTGATGTTGCAAACTGAAATTAGTGATTTGGTTGATTTGCTAAGGAAATTTTACAAAGGCAAATGTATGTCTGTACCTCCAAGACATAAGTACCATAGGCAGCACTATCAACCAAATGCTTATCATAGATTTTCTCATGCAAATTCATCAAAATCTCGTACTTGCAATTATTGTATGTTAAAAGGTCATACATCATATAAGTGCTTTTCTAGAAGGTTTTATGTTCCAAATGGAAAATGCATATGGGTTGAGAAAAGAAAGAAAGCAACTAACCCCTTTGGACCCAACTCAAATTGGGTACCATTTTTCTCTTCTTAATTTGATTTGTGCAGATGTGCCTTAGAGCAAAATCATCAAAATGGTACCTAGATAGTGGATGCTCTAGACACATGACAGGGGACATATCCATGCTCACAGATGTTGTACTTAAAGAAGGAGGATATGTTACCTATGGGGACAACAACAAAGGTAGAATTATTGGGTAAGGCAACATAGGAGACAGCTTAACTACTAAGATCAAAGATGTGCTATATGTTGAAGGGCTAAAGCACAATCTACTAAGTATTAGTTAATTGTGTGACAAGGGTTTCAAAGTTACCTTAAACAATGAGACTTGTTTGATACATGAAGGCAAAACTGGAAAAATTGCACATATTGGCAATAGGAAGGGAAACATCTATGTTCTATCTATTGACCATGCATTCATACATAAAACTGATTGCTTAATGAGTAAAGTAAATCAGACATGGTTATGGCATAGAAGAACATCTCACATAAACATGCATCATCTCAACAAGTTAATAAGAAAGGACTTAGTAATTAGTCTACCTAAGCTTAAGTTTGAGAAGGATAAACTTTGTGAAGCATGTCAAAGAGGAAAGCAAACTAAAAATTCTTTTCAAAGTAAGAACTTGATCTCTACTTCTAGACCTCTTGAATTGCTTCACATGGACTTATTTGGTCTTTTAAGAACTATGAGTATATGAGGAAATTATTATGGTCTTGTTATTGTAGATGACTATTCTAGATACACTTGGACATTGTTCATTAGATCTAAAAACCAAGCATTCACAGCTTTTAAGAAACTAGCCAAATTAATTCAAAATGAAAAAGGGTGTAATATTGTTTCAATTAGAAGTGACCATGATGGTGAATTCCAAAATGAACATTTTGAAAAGTTTTGTGAAGATTTTGGAATTAATCACAATTTTTCAACTCCAAGAACACCTCAACAAAATGGTGTTATGGAGAGGCAAAACAGATCACTTGAAGAAGGAGCAAGGACTCTTCTAAATGAAACAAAATTACCTAAACACTTTTGGACAGATGCTGTGAGCACTGTTTGTTATACCTTGAATAGGATTTTCATAAGGCCTATTTTGAAGAAAACTCCTTATGAAATCTATAAAGGAAGGAAACCAAACATTTCTCACTTTAAAGTATTTGCCTGTAAGTGTTTTGTTTTAAATAATGGTAAAGACAATCTTGGCAAGTTTGATTCAAAAGCTGATGAAGCCATCTTTCCAGGATACTCCTTGCAAAGTAAGGCCTATATAATCTTTAACAAGAGAACCTTGTGTGTTAAAGAATCTATACATGTTGTATGTGATGAGACTAACCCTTCTTTAGAAGAAATTTTAAGTGATAATGATGCAGAAACTAAAGAGGAAAAATAGTAGCCTATTGAAGACAATAAACAAGAAGAAGATGAAGCACAACTAGAGTCCAATCAAGAAGCAACCACACCTAAACACAAAGATTGGAGGACCACAAGAGATTTATCATTAGACAACATAATTGGTGAAGTATCAAAGGGAGTTACTACTAGATCTTCTCTAAGAAATCTATGTTGTACTATGGCTTTTGTATCACAAATTGAACCTAATAATATTGAACAAGCCTTATTAGATGAACATTGGTTAATTGCTATGCATGATGAGTTGAATCAATTTAAAAGGAATAATGTTTGGGAACTTGTCCCTAGACCTTCCACTCACACACCTATTGGCACTAAGTGGGTTTTTAGGAACAAGCTGGATGAAAGTAGCATCATAATAAGAAACAAAGCTAGATTGGTTGCAAAGGGTTACAACCAAGAGGAAGACATTGATTATGATGAAACTTATGCTCCAATTGCTAGATTAGAGGCCATAAGGTTACTTCTTGCTTATGCATGTATATTGAATTTTAAATTGTTTCAAATGGATGTGAAAAGTGCATTTCTCAATGGTTATATTGATGAAGAGATATATGTTGACCAACTTCCTGGTTTTGTAGATCATCAATATCCTAATCATGTTTACAAATTGAGCAAAGCTTTATATGGATTGAAACAAGCTCCAAGATCTTGGTATGAGAGGTTGAGCAAGTTTCTACTTGATCAATCATTCACAAGAGGAGAAGTGGATAAAACCCTATTCATCAAAAGAAAAGACAAGGATATACTCTTAGTACAAATTTATGTTGATGATATCATTTTTGGTTCCACTAACCATTCTTTGTGTAAGGAATTTTCAGCTAACATGCAGAAAGAGTTTGAAATGTCTATGATGGGAGAGCTCACATTCTTCCTAGGACTACAAGTTAAGCAAATGAAGAATGGAACTTTCCTTAGCCAATCAAAATATTGCATGGAAAAGATAAAGAAGTTTGACTTAGAAAATTGCAAAGTTGCAGCAACACCAATAGCAACTTCTACATATCTAGATTCAGATGAAAAAGGGAAAAGAGTTTATGAGTCCAGATATAGAGGAATGATAGGGTCATTGCTTTATCTTACAGCAAGCAGGCCTGACATTATGTTAAGTGTTTGCTTGTGTGCTAGATATCAAGCCAATCCTAAGGAATCTCATCTAACTGCAGTAAAAATGATCTTCAAGTATCTAAAGTCTACACCAAAAGTGGGGCTTTGGTATCCAAAAGGTACAACAATCAGCTTAATAGGATTCTCTGACTTTGATTTTGCAGGATGCAAGTTGGATAGAAAGAGCACAAGTGGTACTTGCCATCTATTGGGGAGCTCTTTAATTTCTTGGCATTGCAAAAAGCAATCATGTGTAGCCTTGTCAACAGCTAAAGCAAAGTACATATCAGAAGGAAGTTGTTGTGCTCAAAGCTTATGGATGAAGCAACAGCTCCAGGACTTTGGTGTGGAGCTTCAAAACATTCCACTTCTATGTGATAATACAAGTGCTATAAATATCTCCAAGAATCCAATCATGCATTCCAGAAAAAAACACATAGAGATAAGACATCACTTCATCAGAGATTATGTACAAAAAGGTAACATTAAAATTGAATTTGTTGAAAGTAACAAACAATTGGCTGATATTTTTACCAAACCTTTGGATAGAGATAGGTTCTTCACCTTGAGAAACATGCTTCGTATATTATATGAATCTAGTATATGTTGATTGAAATTCCTGTGCTATTTACTTTTTAATTGACTAGTTTAAATATTGCATCAAAGACTTTAATTAAATTGGAAATTGAATACCTGCTAAATGTTGCTGAATCTGATTGTTATTTGTGTTAAAAGACTGAGATAATCGATTACCATAAAACCTTAATCGATTATTTGTTCATCTAATGCTTCTATAAAATGAATCAAGGCTATTGTAATCGATTAAACCATCGAGATAATCGATTATTCACTACTTGAATTTCTGGAAAATTATGTTCACACTGGAATAATCGATTAAATCGAAGAAATAATCGATTACATGTATCTCAGAATGTTTTCAGTTTTTGAATTAAGACTGGAATAATCGATTACATGCTCGGATTAATCGATTATTTGAGTCATGTATGCCTGAGAACTCCGTCTCACACTGTCTTAATCAATTATGTCCAATTATAATCGATTACACTTCTTTTTCTACAAAGCACCTGTGTTGCAATAATCGATTACCCTGTATGTTAATCGATTACTTCATTTTCTAAAACTGAAATTTTGAGTGAAATAATCTATTACACAACGAAATAATCAATTATTTGAGTGGCTACTGCAAAAAATCTAACAGTTTTGAAACTGCCCAACCGCAATAAACCATGTATTGATGAAATCTAAGCCTTAATGGTAGTGTTTATGGGTCACAACAGCTATATTTTCGAATTTACAACTGCCCATTACATGAAGTTAGCCTATAAATAGAGGCCTTTGTGACTTGAAAAATCACACCTTCAAGCTTTGAAATCTTCTATTCTCTCTATAGTCTTGCTCTGAAATCTCCTTGCTTCTTAAATTCTAAAACCATCCTTTCTTCTCTACTCATCTCTCAAATTCGTTCTCACTCACTCTCCCAAAATGTCTACATCCAAAAGAGTCAAAACCTTAAAGAGAAAAACTCAAGCTCAATCCTCTAATCCTGTAACCAATAGACTTGATCATTGGTTCACCAATGAAGCTGACAAAATGAATTACCTTCAATTCAATGCCACCAAACTTCTCTGCCCTCCAAAATACCTTAACCTTGGTTGGTTCATTAGTAAAGGATTTAATTTTCCTCAAATGCTTGAACAGCAAGGTCTCCAAAAATTTGTTGAGTTGAAAGGGACTTTTTACTCAGAATTGGTAAAAGTCTTTTACACTTGTTCCAAAATAACTATGCATGGAACCATCCTAACTCAAGTGAATGGTGTTGCTATGGAGATTACACCAGAAATCTGGAATGAAGTGGCTGGAATATCCTTTGATGAAGAAAAGAGGTTTGATGAAGAAGCTGATGGTTACAACAAAATGGAAACCTACAGAGGCATGCTTATTGATCCTTACATGAACATTAGGCTAAGGTTGAGCACTGACCTATGACTCATGAGGACAGGCTCCTACACTACACATTACATACATTCTCACTCCAAGATCCACCAACCATGCACAAGCCACAGACGATGATCTTCAAGTTGTGTATGGGTTGAAGAATGGAATCAAGTTGAATTGGATTTATATACTTCAAGAGACTATGCAGAAATCCAAGAGATTGGTAAACTACCATTTTCCTTATGCTATGTTAATTTCAAGATTTGTTGACTATTTTCAAGTGGATGTATCCAATGAAGTGGTGGATAACACAAATGCAAGCAATAGTCAAATAAAGGAAAAGCACCTTACCAAGCTTGGGATGGTGAAGACACCATATGGCTGGCAAATGGTAGGCCAACCTGTTCCCTTGGCTGAAGAGGAAGGTGAGGAAGAAGATGAAGAGAGTAACCAACTTGGTGATGCTGAAGAAGCTCAAGAAGAAATTGGACCATCTGCACCTCAATATGCTAAATTCAAGTCTCTAATGATCCAAAAGATGGATGCTTTGTTTTCTTTACATCATGAACATAGAGATGAAGTTAATTCTTCATTGGAGGAACTTAAGACTAGAGTGAAGAACATGGAAGCCAAGATGTTTGGGGATGAATCTAGGGAGTTGGATTAGTCTCTTAGGTCTTGTTTTTAGTTTGTTTATTTTCAGTGTGTTTTTTGATGTGTTGCAAACACATCTAGTTTTTAGTATAGTTTAATGTTAGATTTTAATTAAATATGTAAGAAATAGAATAGAATTAGGCTAGTTTAGTATTTTAATTACTTTGAACTAATTTCAATACCATTTGAGCATTTTACAGGTAAAAAGGAGGAGAACTCAAGCAAAAAGAGAAAACCAAGTTTGAAGACTCACGCTATCAGCGTGGGATCTCACGCGGTTAGCATCAACACGACGAAACCAAGCTAAAAGCCTCGACCAGTTCACGCTATTAGCGTGACGTCCGCGCCATCAGCGTGAAAGAAGCCTGGAAGCAGCCTGGAGATTCGAAGAACTCATGCCATTAGCGTGAGATCTCACGCTAACAGCGTCAACCTTTCGAAAGAACCACGCTATTAGCGTGGAGTCGCGCGCTGATCGCGTGAAGTTGATTCTGTTTCCTGTTTTAAAAGATTGATTTTGTAATTGGGCTTATCTTTTGGCTTTCTTACCTTACTTAAACCTTAGTATAAATATTAAGCCTCTGAACAGAGTTGGGCAGCGGATAGCAGCCTTTTATCATTCTTTACCTAAATCATCATTAAAAACCCTAGAAATCAAGTATCAACGCCGGAGTTACTGCACAACCATGAATCCCATCACAGCCTTGATGTATTTGAAGCATATGGTTGGCTAGTCTTATATTGTGGGAAGGCCATGAACTGATGAGTTATCCTCTGTAATTTGACTGGTATTGAATTATATGTTTTGCTTGTTTTAATTCTTTTCTGTTCTTTATTTTATCTTGATTGGAATTGATCACTTCGATTAAGTATTGAGGGGTAGGATTCGCAATGGGAACGTTGGGGTTCTACTTTCTGACCTGTTAAGAATAACATTCATTCTTCGCCTAGGAATAGGGATGCGTGGGTGCGGAGCCTATAATATGTTCTTTACATGCTTAAACTGGTAGATCTCACTAAGGGATTAGGTTTTCAATTCAGTCTAAAGGGTTGGTTCACTAAGGAATTAGGGATTAACTATTGTAGAAAAGACTTATTCTCCGAGCAATCACAACAAGAGCCCATATGATATATTCTCTAACTGCTTAATCTGACAGAATTCATAAAGGTTTAGGGTTCTTGATCAAATTAAAGGGTTGATTCGCTAGTTATCTAGGATTCACGAATAGAGAAGAGATTTATCATATGTATACATTAACTTAACAAACCAGTCAAGTGAAAGAGGAGAAATCAGAAGGGATTGCGCCTGACCACAATTACTCGTCCATTGGTAAATTCTCTAAAACAATTTACTGCATATTTCTTTAATTCTTGTCTTTTAATTACACAATCAAGCAAACTTCTCAACAACACTTCTCTGCGTATTTTCGGTTTTCTAATTCAATCATATTTGTTAACATTGCTGTGAAATCACTCCAATCCCTGTGGAGACGATACTCTACTTACCTAAACTTTATTACTTGTAAACGATCGGTGCACTTGTCGTAATCGCGCAACATTTTTCTTTGATTAGTTTCCACTTGTTTTAAGCTTTTGTTTCAGTTTGTTTGTATTTGATTCAGTTAATTTGATTAAAGATGTATCTTTCTATTCCTTTTCTATTTTTGTATGCTTTATTTTCCATGTTTTTGAATTTGATATACCAAATAGGGGGAGTAGTATTTAGGTAAATGAAGTAGAATAAAATAAAATAATGAGTTGCATGAAATATAAGTGATTGTTCAATTCAAGGGGAGCTTGTATGATATGCCTAGAACACTTATAAATGAATGCTTGACTGTTTTGTTTTGAATCAAGATATGATAATACTTGGTTTTTTGCAAAAGCTAAGAAATTTTTCAGATCATACATCTCCTTATTGAAGCCAAAGAGTATGATTCAGAACTAAAGTATTTGGCATGCTCAAAATCAAAAAGGGGGAGATTGTTAGATTCAAAGATGAAGGAAGCAATTGTGTTTTGATTTTACATGCCCACTCACTATGATGGCATTTGTAATCTTGTTTCAAGCTTGGTTCATGAAGATAAAACCCTCTAATTCTCATTAGCTGTTGATTAATCATGCATCCACACATTCATTTAAAAGGAATCAATCAAGTAGTAAATAGCAAGTTTATATGATTTCATAAAGGCTTTTAGAAAGTTGCATAAAACATTTTTTCACTAGTTTAATCGATTACCACTGGTTCGTAATCGATTAAACAAGCTTTACACAGAAATAGGAATTCATTGGAATAATCGATTATCTTGGGAAATAATCGATTACATAAGGTACTGCATAATGGTACACAACATATTTAAGTTGCTGAGGAACATGAGGTGATATCTTTCTTGAACCTAAAGCTTGTATTGTTTTGATATTTTTGTTGTACTTTATGTTGTTTTTCCATATAACATTTGGGTTCTTTAAAGCTTTTCTAGAAAGGGGTTTCTAGGGGAAGAACAGAGAAGGGATATCTGGTTCTTGGTCTTTTGAAATGTCTATAGGAAGTAGATTTTGAATTTTGCCTAGCGTAGGTAAAAGAGACCATTGTTGTAAGCTTGTAAAGAAAAGATATTTGTTATAGTGGAACTCTAACCTAGATTGCGTTGGAAGGAAACTGGATGTAGCCTCCGGGGTTGAGAGGTGAACAGTATAAATCTTGTGTGCCTTTATATTTTCAGTCTATGTTTCATTGAATTCTTAAGGTATAGAATTGTTTTGTCATATAAGTTTGGGTTCAACACAAGTGTTATTTGGTTGATGAAGTAAAGTAACTTTCAATTGGTTTTAAATAAGATATGATCCCTTTGAAATCTTCCGCTGTCACATATTTTACAAAGAAAATTTTAAAACTCTGAGGTAAAACCAATTCACCCCCCCTCTTGGTTTATTTGTATAATCGTTCATTGTATTTTCACAAAGGTGCATCCAGTATTCCATGCCTCATTGCTCAAGAAAATGGTGACTAAAGAGGTGTCAAATCAACCACTACCTAAATATTTAGGTGAGGATTAGGAGTTGTAAGTCCATCCAAATGAGGCCTTAGTGATCAGAAACAAAGAGAATGGGGAAATGGAAGTGTTGATTAAGTGGAAGGATTTACCCGACATTGAAAACTCTTGGGAGGATATAACTACAATTAAGGAGAAATTCCCTGGTTTCCAACTTGAAGACAAGGTGAGTCTTAAAAAGGGGGATGTGTTATTGATAAGACCCTAGGAAAATAAGGTGTATTTGAGGATGCAGAAGAGGTAAGATGCACAGTATAAGAACCAAGAAATAGAAAATCTTCCCTAACTTACTTATGTGCAGTAATGGCATGAGGTGCATAAGTTGTTTGGAGAGAGAGAAAAATAAAAGTGGAAGGTTGAGATGAAGTTGGAATTAGTTAAGGCTTGGGAGAGAATTGGGTACTCTTGAATTTGCTCTATTATAATTTCTTTTCTGTTCATGCAATGTTCTTATTGTATTCCTCATTCCCAGCTCTGAATCTATTTGATACAAGATGAGATTTCCATTATTAATACTATTAGGGTTGGTCATTTTATTCTCTATTTTGTTGGATCCTATCAGACCTTATTTACTTATTTCATAGGATAGCCACTAATCAAATTGAGACAATTTTCTCCTAATTTATCTGTTGAAATACATATTATTTAAAAGTTGCATACGATAGATTAGTTTAGCCTTATCATTTTTTTATATAATATTATTTCTAGAATTTGTGAGGGAATATATAGTATGTTGGAAAGATTTTCACTATTCTCAAACATATTATTAATGTAGTTTAACTTTTAGCATATAAGGTTTATTGTTGTTAATACTATATTAATTTCTTTAATTGAAGTAGTATATTTTGCCTTCTCAATATAAGTGATAATTACATAACTACAACTAACTCTTATATCAAGTATCAGGTACAGAGCTGATAGATATAACCAACATTGAGGTCAGTACACTACTACATAAAATGGTTTCAACATTGGTTCTATAATTGCTGTTCAAACGGTCGTTGTTGAAAGTAGGCATTTTTAACATCGACTTTAAATCAATGTTAAAAACCTCTTTCTACATCGGTTATGGCAGAAATTGATGAGAAATGTGGCCAAAATTGTGTATTCTGAAGTGCTTTCTACATTGGTTCTTAAAAAACCGATGTTGAAAGTTGTATACAACATTGATTTTTGGCAAAACCGATGTTGAATGTGCTTATGGCATCGGTTTTGGCCAAAACCGATGTAAAAAGTGTCTTTTATAACATTGGTTTTGACCAAATTAATGTTATAAAGACACTTTCTACATCGACTTTAGACAACTGATGTTTTTCGCAAAAAAAAAAGTATTTTGTCTAGTTTTATAATGAAGCAACCAAAACCAATTTAAAAATATTTAAATATATATTAATGATTCTGTGGTTAGCATCATAAAAGTATATTCTAGAAAAGTATAAACACAAACAACTACTTTTTTTATTTAAAAAACATGACAACTTTCATCTAGCTAACATGTCCAACCATCCATAACTGCAAAAATAGAATTCATGGCATCCTACATCTAAATGATATGTAAATTGTAACACCCTGTATGCATCCGGCTTGTTAACATTCATCATACAGTCGTTAAGCGCAGCAATTAATTAACAATAATTAATTAACAAGCAGCTAACAAGTGACGTCATCATACATCATTAATAAGATAATTGTACATTATGCATAGTGAGTGCTCAAGGAAACAACATAATACCTTGGGTATGTTTTCTCTTCGGGGCTGGGTTACAAAGTGCAAAATAACAGCCAAACATAGAGCCTACACGTTCTCAAAAAATAAAAGTAAGGTTCGTTCAGAACCCGTCCCAGCTCGGCCTTTGGTTCGGAAACCCTCGGACTGCCACGCTACCCGGCCTCTTGTATAATAACCCTGTATTAAATTCGGGTTCGTAAGACCGGGTCGTCACCTAAGGGGGTGTATTTTTTGGAACTCGGATAAGGAAGGGGTGTAGATAGCACCTTCTCAAATCCGGAATCGGGATGTTATGTTGTTTTATAAGGAAACCGAGTTATTACTTATGAAAAGCGTGTGTATATATATATGGCACTCCTTGAGAAAAGCGTTGTGGTATAGAGAAACCCGGATAAGGAAGTAGAGAGTGTCCGAGTAGTGATCTCGGATATGTGTCCGAGTAGTGATCTCAGATGTGTGTCCGAATAGTGATCTCGGATGTGTATCCGAGTAATGATCTCATACGTGTTACCGAGTTGTGATCTCGGTTGAGCTCAGAGGAGCTCGTTTTCAGTTGACTTGTAAGAGCTACCGGGTAGAGAGACCGGAAGAGCTCGCAACCCTTTGGATAGAGTTACCGGGTTAGTAATTTCGGAAGTAGTTGGGAGGAGCCTAGAACTTGTGAAGTACTAAGGTAGGAACTCGGAATAGGTTGGATTAAGTCAGATGAGGTTGGAGGAGGAGGGAACAGTAGACATTCTATAGTACCAAGGACGGGTTCTTATGCAATTGATTATATAAGTATTTGTAATCGATTAAAACGGTCAGTACTTGCTATTTAACTATGACTTAGATTTTAACACGTGTTGACTCCCTGTTGGTTCTTTTGACGCGGGAAAACTCTTCTATTATTTGAGGATGCGTGTTAATTTTCAGTCTATTTAAGATATGCACGAGTGAGATATTTTAGTAGTAACCTTATTTGCACCATCTTTGCTAAAACACTTTCTCTCTCTTATTCCATATTTCCTCCATTGTTAAAGTGAGAAAAGCTTATTAGATAACCATCGCTTAACCTAAACACCTTCACATCCAACGTAAGGATTGAAGAGGATCACCATATAATCTAGTTTTCACCCTTTGTTCTTAGAAAGAATCATCAGACGAGTAGATCATTTCTCCAAAGGAAGTTTAAAGTTTCAACCTTTAAGAGTTAAAAGGTACCGTAAGGACATCCAAGCTTTTAGAAGTTGACCATTAACCTCCCTTAATATTTTAAGGTAAGACACGTAAGTTTACCGTTTCTTTTGAGTATGGTGTAAAAAGGAAAAATGACCCATATGAGTTAGAGTAGTTTTTGGGTTGCGTCTCTTTGGAAAAATATGCTTAGGAGGTTGCTATGTTAACGGTGCAACCTTGAAAGCTAAGTTTTCTGGGTTTTGGGTATTTTGTTATGTCAGAAAGATCTTTGTGGGGGTTTACAAGTCACTGATGGTTGTTATGTTTGATACTTGGAAAAGAACTGGGTTCTTTTCTTGGAATGGTTGAGAATCGTTTTGATATCTTGCTTGCCTAATGTAGGGCGTGATACAGAAGATATTGGTGGTAGTGACCACGAGGCTGAGAGAGCCAGTGCTGGAATCAGAGAAGGTAAACTCTCTGCTCTTGGGAGTCTGTATCCCTTGATTGTGTTCCACCATACTCCTGAGGAGTTATGGTTATTGTATGATGCAGTGTGTGTATTTAAATTGTGCATTACTGCTTTTTGATCGAAACATACATGTAAATGATTTGCGCTGTGATGTTTGTATTGTGATTGAGGAAGCCCTCTGGCCAAGGAAGCGAACCATATATGAGAGTGTAAGACTCATCCGGGATGAGCTTCTTAGCAATTCATATACGTCCGGGTGCATGAGATGTGCACTGGTGAACTTGTATATCTGTGCTGAATTTCCTATGTTGGTAGCATCCAACCGGAATGGCATGCGGTGTGATTATGTACATGTGATGTTTATGAACGCCGGGTTGGCTATAATGTTGTTTTTCTTAAATGCCGGAAAGGCAAGCCGAGATGGCAGGTCGGGATGGCTACTATGTTTATATGTAATGCCAATATAAATGCTATGTGCTGTGAAAGTGAACCTGGAGGAGGTGAGTCTCCAAGAACCCTGAGTTTGCTGAGATTGTATCTCACCCTGGTTGGGGATTATTTTTTTTTTCATTGCAGGTAGCCAAAGAATGGAGGACGAGGTCCGGGATAAGAGACCCAAGTAGGGGTTGTTTGAAGATTTCGAATGAGAGGTCGTGTAGGCCGAGACGGGTTCAAGGATGCGGAAGGGGATTTTCTTAAGAGCCTTTTTGGCTCAATTTTGTTGTGCAATTTAGTAACCCGGTATGGGTTAATATATGATGTACCTTATGTAATAATTTCCGGATGCCGGGTTATGTACAAATTCTATACATAATGTTTTGTTTGACGTATGATGATGTCATATTAGTTTATGCTTTCGTGTTTAACTTAATTTACATTAAGTTTTGCTGCGCTTATGACCATAATTTAATGTTAATGAAACAGATGCATATGGGGTCGTTACATCTTGCCCTGGGATCCGCCGTCCTTTCTGTGCTCATCACCTGCAATCACATATAATCCCCAATCGGGGTGAGATAACAATCTCAGTAAACTCCGGGTTCTAGAAGGCTTCGTCTTCCCCGGGTTCACTTCCACAATACATAGCATCAAACATGCATTACACAAGCTAGCCATCCCGGCTTCCATAAATACATCACATGTATACAATCACACAGATATACAAGAGAAGATCATCCAACTTAATGGGCACATACCCTCGTATATCCTTGCCTGAGGAAGACCATCCAACTTAATGGGCACATTCCCCCAGGACTTCGGGCAAACACCACCTTAGGAAGACCATCCAACTTAATGGGTACATTCCCTCAAGGTTCTGCAATCGGACGTATATGGCTCTTCCAAGAGAGGTTCATCCAACTTAATGAGCATTTTCTCTCAGGGTTTTCATATATACTAATTGACCACTTAGAGTTGTTCCACATCACTTTGGCTCTAAGGGAAGTCCATATTTGTCCATTCTACTGGCTAGAGAATCTCATACATTACAACATATCATCACAGTGAAAATTATATACATGTTCTCAATCAAAAGCAGTAACACACCATTTCAATACATGCACCATGTCATACAATAACCATCACTCCCTCGAAGTATGGTGGAACACAGTCAAGGAGAAGAACTCCCAAGAACAGAGAGCTTACCTATTCTAAGCTCTACTCTCGTTCTTTCAACCTCACGGTTTCGAGTTCCACTATCCTCAGCATTGCACCCTTTAAGGTGTTATCGGAGATAGAGAACAATTTCTCTAGGCTTGCACGTCCTAAAAAATGCTTACTTTCTTCAAAGGCGAAACTCTGCGAGAGTTCTTGGAGAATGCGATATCTCTGTCGAAAGGTTTTCAGAAGGAGATACAGTGGAAACTTAGCTATAGGTGGTTCCCTTCAACTTTTCAGTTGCATTCATGGGTTTTTTGTTTAAGGGTGGGTGGCTATGAATTTCTCTCACTTGGAAATGGAGGATACGGAGAGAGGAAAACGATGATATTGTTTTCGTTGAAATGAGAGAAGTGGTCTATATAAGTAACCCTGGCGGGTGACGCACGCGCCAATAGTGCCAGAAACTTTAGCTAAGTCATCGCACCCACTCTCTGCCGGGTTAAGGTCACTCACCAAAACCTACCTTGTGCAACTCGGCATTCGTAACCCGGACACCCTTGTACAAGTTTATGGTATCGAATACGTACAGTGCGTTTTAATCGATTACCAATGCTTAAGGAATCGATTGCATGGCATCAGAACCCGTCCTTCTATGAGATCACTAACCCGGTAACACATCCGAGATCACACGAGCTCATCCGAGATCACAACTTGGTAGCACATCCAAAATCACACGAGCTCATCCGAGATCACATCTCGGTAACACGTTCAAGATCACTCGAGCTCATCCGAGATCACAACTCGGTACCACGTCCGAGATCACACGAGCTCATCTGAGATCACATCTCGGTAACACGTCCGAGATCACTCGAGCTCATCCGAGATCACACAAGCTCATCCGAGATCACATCTCGGTAACACGTCCAAGATCACTCGAGCTCATCCAAGATCACAACTCGGTACCACGCCCGAGATCACTCGAGCTCATCCGAGATCACAACTCGGTAGCACAGCTGAGATCACATGAGCTCATCCGAGATCACATCTCGATAACATGTCCGAGATCACTCGAGCTCATCCGAGATCACAACTAGATCGCTTTTTCCTTCCTCATCCAGGTGCCTTTGTATACATCCACATGTTTTCCCAAACGTGCTATATACACACTCCCTACATAAGCAATAACCCGGTCACGCACTACCCGATCTCCTTATAAGTACTAACATAATCTGCACGATCCCGGATTAAAAAAATGTTATCTACACTCCCTCTTATCCGAGTTCCAATTTACACCCTCCCCCCTTTATGTGACAACCCGGTTGCGCTAACCCGGATTCGTCACAGGGTCATTATCATAACTACCAAGTAATTATAATATCACAATATTAAAGTGCCACGTGGAGACCTGAAACCTTACATAAATTAGCAATTGATTCGCTTTAAACATAACTATGTAGCCATTTAAGGTATACCTAAACCAATGCAGAAACATACATGTTTCAACAATAAATAAACTTGGATCAACATAAAAAACCATAGTCAAGTCATCAAAACCAATACCACAGTTTAGTTACATGACTGGTATATTCAACGTCTAACTCATATGATGGAGCAGTTGAAACAAATGGTTACCTCCTTTTAGATTGTGGCTACTCCAAGCAAGTTTTACAGCAGGCTAAAAACACAGTTTGATTTTAATCTGAATACTACAGGTTTTTTTGAAAGGGCAAAGAGAAGAAAATCCATTATTGTCAAGGTGAGCGGCAGCAATTTATTTTTCTTGTCTTTATTTCATGTGGAAGAATAGACCAGAAACTTGTAGCTTTCAGGTGATAAATAGGCATACATATGAAGGAAATAAACTAAGGATAGATAGGAATAGAGGTACTAAAGTTGAATAGGTTTTCTTTGTTTTGTGGTCTCTTGATTGTTGGTCTAAATAGATGGTATGCCCTCTTTTTCTTGTACATATTTTGAGATGGAAATATATAACTTCAATTTTCTTAAAAAAAGTATTTATATTTTATAACCATCAAAAGCATTCACCTATATACATCATGGAAAAAAACGAAGCTAAGAATAAAGCATTCGCGTTTCACCATATATATGAACATCCAAATCTACTTATGACGCAAAAAGTAATATTAATAATTCAATATATATATATATAAATGTAAAAAAATCATACCAAGTATTTTATTCTGCTAAGAGAAAATCCTTTGGTGTGCTTTAGGTGATCTATAACTCGTCCAGGAGTCCCAACCTGCAAGAGAATGAATTCAATTGTAAATAAATAATAAAGAAAATACATGACAGCGAAATGAGAAGATAAAAAATAGTGGGAAACTAAAGGCAGCACTAAATTAAAAGCACAAAATCAATCTTGTGCAAGCAGATTGTGCATCAGTTCAGCTATCTCTTGTCAATAGAATAATCGTTGTTTGCATCATTCAAGTGCAATGTTTCAACCCATAAACAGCTTCCCCCAGCCACTGTAATGCTTTTTAACACTGAAATCAATTATTAAATCTATTCTTCCTCATGATAAGAAGCAAGTTGAATTCCAAGACATTCACAAAAACACTGCAAGACATAAGGACTCAAACAAAGATACAGGTATTAAGAGGTACACAAAATTCAAATTTAAGTCTTTAAGGGATGAAAAGTTGTAGGTTCAATTCTCTCCTAACAAAACTAACATTCTATAAACTAACATTAATTGATCGAAAAAAAAATCAAGGTCAATGTTACAAGTAGATAACTTTCGAAAATATGAAATTACAGTTTTTTCTTCAGATACATTTTCAGTTTACAAGAATGTTTCACTATAGAGCTTTTTCATATATATTTTAATCAACTAACTGCTTTGAAATTCATTTTTAAAGAACTCAATTTTAGAGCTATTACTAATCTTCAAAACGAAAGAAGAGAAAGGACGGGTTTGTTATTGTTCTACGTACTCTTTTCCTTTCCTTTCTAGTCATTCTTGTTCCGTTCTTATTCCATATTAATGAGAACCATTCAAAATAGCCAAGAGGACTCGTCAAAATTTATTAGAGAATATATTGCTAAACAATTTCTTAGCATCTATACACTCTTGCTTGATCCCTCTCTAGCCAATTACATGAACCATACAGAAAAGAATGAAAGATGTTTCATGAAAGAGTGTTCCTTCCACAAGTCACTGAATCCCTATCAATTCATACAACATTATTTTTTATCTAATCACGTCTATAACATCCAATTACCAAAGCACGAGACAAAACAATCTTGCATTGTTATTCATTACAACAAAGCAAATAGGCATAACAAATCATAGCAACAGAAACGATCACACTGAAACTGTTAGGATAAACGTTTAAATAAATATTGTTTTATGTAGTTTGAATTTTAAAAGGAGTAATATGGATAGATAAGATATGAGGAAAGATAAGATATGAAAAGAGATATTATAGAAAGATATTAGGAAAGATATTGTTTAGATTTGAATTTGAATTGTTTTAGGTATAGGGTTTTGTTGCTTATAAATAGCACATTATGTAAAGAGCTCTGTGTGGCTTTGACAGACTATTTCAATAATATTAGAGTTTTCGTCCCCCAGTAAATTTGTGTGTGTTTGTGTTTGTGTGAGTGCACCAGTGAGTGTGTGAGAGTGGACCTGAAATATCACAACGAGTGAATTTGTGATATCAAATTGGTATCAGAACTAGAGAGAATGGAGAGTGGTCCGAGTGGTAGTTTGCCATTACCCCGCCTTACGAAGGCTAACTATGAGAACTGGAGTATCCAGATGAAGGCTCTGTTGGGAGCGAATGATAGTTGGGAGATTGTCCATGATGGTTTCGAAGAACCACAATCCACGACAGGGTACACGGCGGCGCAGAACAAAACATTGAAGGAGATGCGGTTGAAAGACAAAGGCGCGTTATATATGATGCTCCGGGCTGTTGATGATTCCGGATTTGAGAAGATCGCAGGCGCAACAACGTCAAAGGAGGCATGGGGCATTCTTGCGAATGTTTACAAAGGAGCTGACCGAGTCAGGCAGGTCAGACTTCAAACTCTCCGTGGAGAGTTGGAAGGAATGAAGATGAAAGAAGGAGAAAGTGTATCCGATTTTGTTACTCGGATTCAGACCGTGGTGAATCAATTAAAGAGAAGCGGAGAGATGCTGCCCGATGCCAGAGTTGTAGAGAAGATTCTGAGGTCACTCACTGATGACTTCGAGAATGTAATATGTGCGATTGAGGAGTCAAAGGATCTAGCAACGTCCATCGTTGACGAACTTGTTGGTTCATTGGAGGCGCATGAACAGAGAAAGAAAAAGAAGAAAGAAGAGTCACTGGAGCAAGCACTTCAGACGAAAGCTTCAGTCAAGGACGAGAAAGCGCTCTACTCTCAAAATTTCCGAGGTAGAGGACGTGGCCGAGGTGGACGTGGATATGACCGAGGTGGTAGAGGCCGAGGTCAAGAAGGGTGGAATAGAGAGAAGGCTGAATCAAGTCAGCAGAATTGGCGAGGAGGCCGAGGACGTGGAAAAGGCCGACATTCAAACGTAGAATGTTTTAAATGTGGAAGGTACGGACACTATTCGAGAGATTGCAACAACTCGGACAAATGTTACAACTGTGGCCGAGTTGGTCATTTTGCGAAGGACTGCCGAGCCGAGAGAAGAACGAATGAAACTGCGAATTATGTTGTAGAAGAAGTAAAAGATGAAGGACTTTTGATGATGGCTGGAGGTGTAGCTAACCAGACATCCGAGATGGAGTGGTTTATAGACACTGGTGCAAGCAATCATATGTGTGGGTACAAGAATTTATTCAGTAGCTTGAGAGAAACAGAAGCCAGACATGTATCATTTGGAGACGCTTCAAAGGTCGGTGTGAAAGGCCGAGGTACGATTAGTTTCTTGCAGAAAGATGGACGAGTTGGACGTATTCAAGATGTGTATTACGTGCCTGAACTCAAAACTAATATTCTGAGCGTGGGACAATTGATGGAGAAAGGTTACTCGGTTATTATGACAGACCGAGTTCTTTTATTGAAGGAGAAGCAAGGACGACTGATAGCCTGAGTACAGATGGAGAAGAATAGAATGTTCAAGTTAATCGTGAGATGTGTGGAGGTCGGCTGTTTGCAAGCCGAGATGAATGATGAAGCATCATTGTGGCATCGTCGGTTTGGGCATCTTCACTTTGGAGGCCTAGCCGAGATGGTGAATAAGAATTTGGTGGTCGGATTGCCAAGAATGAACTGTGAAAGGAGATTTTGTGAAGATTGTGTGCTGAGCAAACATGCGAGGAGTCCATTTCAGAGGTCGGCCAGATACCGAGCACGGCGACCACTAGAGTTAATACATACCGATGTGTGTGGACCTATTACTCCCGGGTCCTTCAGTGGAAAGAGGTATTTTGTTACATTCATAGATGATTTCAGTCGTAAAACTTGGGTGTATATGCTGGAAGAAAAATCCAAGGTGTTTGAAGTGTTTAAGAAGTTCAAAACGATGATTGAGAACGCAACTGGAAGGAGGATCAAGTCGATACGATCAGACCGAGGTGGAGAGTACACATCAAATGCGTTTAGAAGATATTACGAGGAGTATGGCATCAGAAGGTTCTTGACGGCACCATACTCACCACAACAAAATGGAGTTGCAGCGAGAAAGAATCGAACCATTATTGACATGGTGAGATCAATGTTGAAGACGAAGAGAATGCCAAAGGAGTTTTGGGGGGAGGCTGTTCTGTGTGCTGTATATGTACAGAACCGCTGTTCGCATTCTATATTGAATGGAAAGACCCCACAGGAATTATGGACGGGCCAAAAATCATCGGTGGGCCATTTGAGAGTTTTCGGGAGTGTGGCCTATGCACATGTCCCGGATCAGCAAAGAACCAAGTTAGAAGACAAGAGCAGGAAGTTTATCTTCATTGGATATGACGAGAAGATGAAGGGATACAAGCTGTTAGATCCCGGCACCAAGACGGTAATGATAAGCCGAGATGTGAAAGTGAATGAAGACGATGAGTGGAATTGGAGCAGTCCATCCGAGATCAAATCAGATCCCGGAAAGATGGTGATACAAGACGAGAAGGAAGATGGATCATCGAGTTGGATCCCGGCAAGGAGCGAGACAGATGATGAAGACGAGATGAGACGACCCCGGATGAGGAGTTTGCAGGATTTGTACGAGTCAACTAACGAAGCCCATCTTGTTTGTTTGTTGACAGATTCTGAAGAAATAAGGTTTGAGGAAGCAATCCGAGATGAAAAGTGGCAAAGTGCCATGGATGAAGAGATCAAAGCGATTGAACGTAATGATACTTGGGAGTTGACCGAGCTGCCAAAGGAAGTCGGCCCATTGGAGTTAAATGGGTTTATAAGAAGAAAATGAATGCTGATGGAGAGATAGAGCGATATAAAGCCCGGCTTGTAGCTAAGGGGTATTCGCAAAAGGCAGGAGTAGACTATGATGAGGTGTTCGCACCTGTTGCTAGAATGGAGACAATCAGATTGTTGATCTCGCAAGCAGCTCAGTTTGGGTGGCCTATTTATCAGATGGATGTCAAGTCGGCATTTCTGAATGGTGTACTTGAAGAAGAGGTGTATCTCGAACAACCACCGGGATACTTGAAGGGCGGAGAAGAAAAGAAAGTGTTGAGATTGAAGAAAGCTTTGTACGGACTAAAACAGGCACCGAGAGCCTGGAACACCCGCATTGATGCATATTTCAAGGAGGACGGTTTTGAACAGTGTCCATATGAGCATGCCATATATGTTAAGAAGAAAGGTGATGATTTATTGCTTGTAGCTTTATATGTTGATGATTTGATTTTTATGGGGAATAGTGAGGAAGTGGCACGAGAGTTCAAGAAGAAGATGTCGAGAGAGTTTGAGATGACTGATCTCGGTTTGATGAGATATTTTCTCGGTTTGGAAGTCAGACAGGAAGAAGATGGAATTTTTGTTTCTCAGGAGAGTTATGCGAAGGGAATACTGAGGAGATTTAATATGGCGGATTGTAACCCGGTTTCAACACCTATGGAACCCGGTACAAAACTTTCAAAGTATGACAGAGGAGAACGAGTTGATCCGAGAAACTATAGAAGTTTGGTCGGATGCCTAAGATACTTGACATGCACGAGGCTGGATTTATGTTTGAGTGTTGGAATTGTAAGTCGGTTTATGGAAGAGCCGAGCTATTCTCATTGGAAGGCGGCAAAGAGGATTATGAGGTACATTCAAGGGACGATCACACAAGGACTTTACTATTCGAAGTTGGAAAATTACAGATTGAAGGGTTACTCGGACAGTGATTGGTGTGGAGACGTAGACGATAGAAAGAGCACGGCTGGCTATGTATTTTTCATGGGAAACACAGCGTTTGCCTGGATGTCAAAGAAGGAACCAATTGTGACTTTATCAACGTGTGAAGCCGAGTACGTTGCAGCGTCCTGGTGTGTGTGTCATGCAGTGTGGTTGAGGAATTTGTTGGAGAAGTTGGAGCAAGTTCAGGTCGGTACGACCGAGATCCGGGTAGATAACAAGTCGGCAATTGAGTTAGCGAAGAACCCGGTTAATC
>CM023959.1:15639099-15672114 GCA_013407115.1 Glycine latifolia | reverse complement strand
GGTTCCTTCTTTGACATCCAGGCAAAGAAGGAACCAATTGTGACTTTATCAACGTGTGAAGCCGAGTACGTTGCAGCGTCCTGGTGTGTGTGTCATGCAGTGTGGTTGAGGAATTTGTTGGAGAAGTTGGAGCAAGTTCAGGTCGGTACGACCGAGATCCGGGTAGATAACAAGTCGGCAATTGAGTTAGCGAAGAACCCGGTTAATCACGAGAGAAGCAAGCATATTGATGTCCGGTTTCACTTCGTCCGAGATCAAGTAAAAGAGAAGAAGGTGGAGTTGAGTTATGTGACGAGCCGAGAACAAGTCGGAGATATATTCACAAAGCCACTGTCGACGCTGCTGCTGGAGAATTGCAAGAAGACGATGGGAATGAGAGATGGAAGAAATATTTAAAGTTTATGGGGGGATTTTGTTAGGATAAACGTTTAAATAAATATTGTTTTATGTAGTTTGAATTTTAAAAGGAGTAATATAGATAGATAAGATATGAGGAAAGATAAAATATGAAAAGAGATATTATAGAAAGATATTAGGAAAGATATTGTTTAGATTTAAATTTGAATTGGTTTTAGGTTTAGGATTTTGTTGCTTATAAATAGCACATTATGTAAAGAGCTCTGTGTGGCTTTGACAGACTATTTCAATAATATTAGAGAGTTTTCGTCCTCCAGTAAATTTGTGTGTATTTGTGTGAGTGCACCAGTGAGTGTGTGAGAGTGGGCCTGAAATATCACAACGAGTGAATTTGTGATATCAGAAACAACCAAGTAGCTAGGATCCACACAGGCCAAAGGCATATATAAAATATTGGCCACCATTACAATAACAATTCTCATACAATGCCAATGCACAACCTTTGGTCAACAATCTCGCACAAAATGATAGAATCAGCAATTTATAATAGGACAGCATCTAATAGAGACCACACTACTCCAAATCTAAAAATCCTAAAAAGATAACATGTTCTGACCAAATTGTAGAATGGTCTCAATCCAATACTCATATGGTAGGCATTCTGTTTAATATTTACACATGATTTTAAAAGAAACCAATGTAAGTGATCCCAGAGTCAATCTAATTCTAGTTTGTGATATTACTCAATTGAAAATTGCCATTAAAATAAATGTCAGAGGGAAATTGTTCAAACATATCCATTTTTAAAAAACAAACAACTAAGGTTTACTTGATCCCAGATGTTCAAATCCAAGTGAAGCCCCTTTGCCTCAGCTTAGCCTATCTTTCCCTTGCCCCACACCAGATCTTGGACTTGTAAACAAAATAAAGAAGAGAACAGGTGACAAAGCAAAGAACAAAGTCACTGACCAAGCAGAAGCAACTGTATGACCAAATACATATATGTCCAGCATCTGCAAGCGATAGGCATAAACTAGAGGGTTACATAAAAACAGACTACTCATGTTGTCTCTTACCATTTTATATTACTATGTTATTATCGTAACATTTTTTTTATTGGCCAATGTTAGTTATTAGTTTTTGTTGGTGGAAAAATTTGAACCTACAACCTCTCTTTCCTTCCCTTTTTCCTTTACCACCAAAGTCAATCTCTTTACTCCGATTAATGATATTATCTTTGCTTCTATAGTCTGTTTGCACTTTAGGAGCTTGAACAAAGTACTTATATTCTCGGAGAATGACTTAGAAGTTTCAAAAGAAATGTCAACAGAAAACGAGTCACTTAATCTCTTAAAAGGTATGTTAGACAACAAGAAAGAGATCAATTTACATTTTTTTAGCAGAAAGTATATTTGTTCATTGAAATAAGAGATCTTGTACAAGAAAGAAGAGATAAACTAAATGTTTTATCTTATCAAATTAAATGACTAGTTGGTAAAAGAAATTTAATTAATGTTACATTTAATGACCTCAACAATTATTTTCTCTCTCAGTAGCTCTTGGACAAAGGAAGATTTGAAGCAAATAAAATAGATGTGAGACAACAGTTACTTCTTGATGTCTACCTATATATATCATTAATCTTTGCACAAGTAGAGACACACTACTGAACCTTCTAATTTTTCGTAAGCCTTCTTTGTGCCTTAAAGAAAATTATTTGTGAAAAAATCTTGTACCTCATTTGTATATCTATTTGATAAGACGAAAGATTGTTAGACTTACCCTTAACCAATTATTTAGTGACTTTGGTATAAGCTTGAAGAGGCAAGTATAAAGAATACTTGAGCTTGTGAGCCAAAAGTGACTTGAGAAAGAATACTTAAATCTTATTAAGATGTACTAGAACTTTAAAGTTAACCAAAAACTGAATATAGTATGAGTGATAAAGATTGATAGAGATTGACTAATATATAATTTTGTGTTTTAACATAATAGTAATAATAATTAAATTTAATAATAAAGGTTAAAAATTATCATTATGTTAATTTTTTAAAAAAATTTAAAATACTAACGACTTTAGTCAATCTGACAAAAAGACCATTGTAGGTAAAGTTGCAGACATATAAAGGATCAAAAACTATAATTTTAAAATATACAATACCGAAGTAGAAATTATTAAAAGCATAAGGGAGCAAAAATATATTTTAACTTCTTAGAAACTTAACATATGTTATGTCAATGAAGTCACATATTTTATCCATTATTTATATGGGACTTGTTTGATTAAGTTTATTTTAAAAATGTATTTTTAATAAAATAAGTGGACTTTTATTTATATGTTTATCTAAATTTTTTTAAAAAAAAAAACTAATTTTATGCTTTTATTTTAATAAGCAAACCATCAACTTTTTTTAAAATTATTTTTTAAAAATAACTTTGTTTTAAAATGACATTTTTTTTTAAGTTTAAACAAATTGACTCATGTTGAAACATATAGGATGAATTGCTATTGTACTTTTGTGTTATAAAGTCTTACACTATAGTAGTATATATAAATTATATTATTTTAATTATACAAACATTACTTTATTTTTATTTTGTTTAAATTTTTAAATATTTATTAAAATCAAATGAATTTAATTATTTTTATATCAAAACTTAACAATAAAATATAATATTTTTTTAATTAAAAACAAAAAATCTAAATATAAAAATAAAAGTATATAATTTCTGGAAGATTGTAAAATTAGGAAAATAATGCACTCATATGTTGTATGACACATTACAAATATTTATAACAGAGAGAACTCCATCCATATATCATAAAAATTACACTTGCACCCCCTGTGTTTTGTTCAAATTTCACCTGATACTTTTCCCTTTTTGCACATTACTTTTACCTTCCTCTATTAACGTCATTAACTAACGTCAATTGAAATATGTGAGCAGACAAAATTATCCTTATATTTTAATTGTAAAACTCAAATTATCTCTTTTCAATTAGTTTCAGAATTTAGGATTTACGTATCATTCATCTTCACCATTCGCACGTACTGTTCATCTTCAGCGTCCAGGGGGTCTGAATTTCTCTTTCTCTCATGATGTTCACGTTCCATTCCTCTTCAACCTTCATGAGTTATTCACCGATCCTGTTCCAGTTCGCGACATTCATAAGCGCCTTTGTTTGTCTTCCTCTTCGACGTTCACGAACGCTCTATTTCTCTTCATGTTTCATGATTTCTGTTCACGCTAGGGGTTTGCTTGTAAGTGACCACTGGACCTTGTATATAAGTTACTTCTTAAGATTATTTATTTAATTTTGATTGTTTATTGTTGCTTATTTCTGAATGGGGTTTCAATGGGGGACCAGTTTGACACCACTTATGATTTTTAAAATCATTTGTGTGTTATTGTTGATTAAAATAGTGTTGATGTTTGAGACAACAGAAAACACAATGGATGGACTGAAAATCATTTGTTTATTATTGTTGATAAAAATAGTGTTGATGTTTGGGACTACAGGAAACACAATGGATGAACGAGAAATCATTTGTTTATTATTGTTGATTAAAATAGTGTTGATGTTTGGGACCACAGGAACACAATGAATGAACTGGAATACATGGAATATATGATTGTGTGAGCAACATTGCTAATGATTTAGACTTGTCACTATGTCACCCTTTTATTTTATGATTTTGTTCTACTATTAGTGGTAAAATTCTCCCCCTTAAGACTGATTATGATGTGCTGAAAATGTTTGTTGAGAATTAAAAGTCAGTTCATATGTATGTTAGTAAAACAAAAGATGAAAAGAAGGTTGTTAACACTGCGTACCAACAAAGTGAGTTCATGTCCAACAAAAAGTTGAGTTTACATGTTGAGAGGAAGAAAATTAGGGTATTTTAGACATAAATTTTCATTAAAAGTCATGTGACCAACATGTGCCTAATTTCTGTTAGATTATTAAACGGTGTTTAAGAAGGAGGGGGTCTAGGTGTAATGTGAGTTAAACAATTAAAGAGTTTTTTGTAGGATGCAAAAAGAGAGAGATATCAAGTGAAATTTAAGTAAAACATAGGGAGTGCAAGTGTAATTTACTCTAACTAAAACTATTATTTTGTCTGAAATCAACACTTCAATCCTTATAAGGGATAAAACGTGTCAAGTGAAAGCCCAACATTCCTAGTGCTAGAATGTAACCGTTTGTCACAAGTTTCAACATGATTCATCATTCTATTTTTGACACCATGACGGTATAGCAACAACATTAATTAACTGTTAACAATTCAATCAATAAAAATTACAATTCATCGTTTAAAGAACTTTGAAATTAAAGTGCGTTTTAAGGATGATCCATCATTGTAGCACGCGGCATTAACAACCCTTGACGAATTCCACCACATCAATCCCCAAAATACATCGTGAGACAAACAATATAAACAATGAGTACTGCACATCACATACGGTTGGACATATCGGTTGTGTCAAGATCCAACATAGTTCCAAAACTATCACACCAATCTTCGCACATTCCAAAGAAGGTTAAGAAATAAGGAAAACATATAATTTCTTCACACAAACCTTTCTTGTTCTTGCAACCATTGCACCATCACACCAACAGAATGAGGCTATGGGTTAAGGCCTCGGGTGCATTGAAAGATACGTATAGCATTTGGGTTGCAAAGCTCTCACCAAGTGGTCCATGTAGGAACCCTGATCTTGAAACCGTGATCATCAAGGCCACTAGCCATGATGAATCGTGCATGGATTACAAGAACGTTCAAAGGGTTTTCAAATGGCTACGTACCTCACCTTTGTACCTTAAACCTCTTCTCTACATTGTCTCCATGAGAATGGAGAAGACACGTTCATGGGTCGTGGCACTCAAAGGGCTAATGCTCACTCATGGGGTGTTTTGTTTTAACCTTCCCGCGATGCAAAGAATGGGAAGATTACCATTTGATTTGTCGCACTTTAGCGACATACATGTAAACCCTAATAAGGCGTGGGTTTTCAATGCATTTGTTCGTTCCTATTTTGCGTATTTGGACCAAAAATCCGCGTTTGTACGATTGGAGGCAACGAAAGAGACCAAGCGTGGGAGCAAGGAGAAGGAAGTGGCCGTGATGGAACAGCTGCAAGGCTTGGAGAAGTTGCTTGGTTTGATTGATTTACTTTTACAAATCAAGCCTAGGAACCCTAACATGTACGTGGTGCTTATTCTTGAGGCCATGGATTGTGTTATGGACGAGGTTTTGGAAGTGTATGGTAAATTTTCCATGAGGATTCATCGAGTGGTATCGAGGATAATTGATATGGGTGGGAAAGAAGAAGCAAGAGTTGGTCTTGATGTTGTGAGAAAAGCTGAATTGCAAGGTGGTAAGATCTCTATGTACTTTGATTTTTGTAGGGACATTGGGGTCATTAATGTCTCCGAGTGCCCCAAAATTGTGAGGATTGATGAGAAAGACATTCATGAGCTAATAAGCATAAGGGATGGTGGTGTCTCCGAGAAGAAAAATTTGACGGCTGATAATAATAATTATAATGATAGTAATACTATTGTCGTGTATGAAGGTAATAATTGTAGAGCCATTACCACCATTTCGGATTTCAAGACGGTGATCACCGACCAATGGGAGGTGTTTGATGATGCTGTGGGTAGTGCCTCCAATGGTACAAGCCTGCCTATCGCCTCAAGTACTAGCCCTTCTGTGGATTCTTTGAGCATCGTACCTTATGTTCCCGTTTGCAATACTCATATTCTTCCAGATTTAATTGTTTTGTAGCATGTTGAGATAAGTATAAGGTTTAATTTTGCAGTTTTTCATGAGGCTTATTGTAATATGCATGTAATTTTTGAAAAATAAAAAAAAAAGGATAATGTTTCTGTCTTTCTCTTGCTAGCTAGCAAAAATCTCAAGGAAAAATATAACTTAAATTTCGAGATTATTATATATAAATCGGACATTTTATTTTCTAAAGTTGAAATATCTTCGTTAGTATATGTAATTAACTTTATAAATATCGTCCTTAATGTAGATCCTTTTTCATTTTATTTTTACTAACGCTTTTGTATATAAAAAAATATTAAAACGAATAACATTATATATAAAATGCTTAACTATATTTTTAGTTCCTAAAATATGGGTTAAATATGTTTGTCCCTTACATAAAAAATTAGTCCATGAAATTTTAAAAATCAATTTATTTATTTGTATCTAAAAATAAATTGTTTTTAAAGTCTAATAACCAGTAATGACTTTAACAAAATTGCTAACATGGCTAACGAAGGCCATATCAGTGATTCTTGTATTGATTTGAATATGATAAAATATGTTTTGTTCCTTCAAATTTAGACCAACTTTTTCTTGTCTCCCAAATTTAAAAGTGAGATTTTAGTTCCTCAAATTTAAAAATGATGTTTTAGTCCCTAAATTTAAATGATATCTTTTAGTCCCCTTAATTTGGAAATAACTTAATGATCTTCAGAGTTAGCGTAAAAAATCTACTGGCATGGCTAACAATTTTTTAATAACTTTTAATATATAATTTATGGTTATCTTAAAGTCATAAAATTTAGATTAATCAATAATATTTTAAATTTTGTGGCGATTTACACCCAAGATATAGTAAAGCTAATGTGGCGGTGACAAAAGTCACCTAGTCCTGAAGGGAGAAGGGAAGAGCAGGAAACAAAAGAGGGAGAAAGAGAGTTTAGGAAAAGTGGAGGGTGAAATTTAGGGAGAAGAGAAAGAGACGAAATGAGGAGGTTGATGGAGATTATTGAGGTGAGACTATACAGTTGTGTTTACGACAATGGTCACCAAAGTTGTGGAGGGAGAGGGGAAGAGCAAGAAAGAGGGTACTATGGGAAAAGATGAGAGTGAAATTTGATAACAGAATGAGGAAACCTAGGAGGTTATTAGGTAGAAATGACGAAGAGATTGAGAGTAAAAGAGGCCAAACAAGATTTTTAAGACTGAGAAATTGAATTGGGTGTTGAAAGAGAGAGTTGATTGCTACAACTTTTCTTTTATTTTGCTTTACTGGATTTGGGGGATTTAAAACAGTCACAAACAAAATGTATTTTAAAACTTGGTAATCTAAATTTTAGAAGTTTAAAACAATCATAAATTGTATTTTTTCAAAGATGACAATTTGTAAATAAGGATTGAAAGGATTAATGAATCCTATTAAATGCAAAAATTGGAATGACTTATGTACCCTTATTTTAGATGGGAAAAGTGAGTCAAAACTTCTAGATTATTATTTTTTATCCGTAAATTTTAGGGAGAGTTTGTTTCACATAATCTTATTAGATTCTAAGGAACCTGGATGGGAGTATAATATTCTCAAATTAGTTACAAGTTTTGAAAAAAATATTCTTGAGTATTATTGATTCCTGTGAATGTTATAATCTCCTTTTGTTTACCATGTTTTCCAACATTTATATTCCCATGAGGATGGATGGGAAAGTGATGTCCCTATCCAAATATGATAATTGATGTTCTAATACCTACAAGAAATTCACTAATTAGCAAGAAAATTAGCAACAACATTTGACCCTCGCTAATTTCTCACCAATTAGTCACAACTTTGCAATCAAATTAGTTTTCAGTTGCACCATCGCAAATTAGTGAGGGAATGAAGAACACGATTTTACAGTCTCTATTCCCTCGTAATGACTTAGCGAGGGATCATTTTCCTTGCAAATATCTCACTAATAGAAATATAATTATTGTAAATGAAATTGATGTTAGCGAGGTCTTGATTCCCTCTCTTTTCCCCTACTACTTTGTGACTGAAATCTCTGTTGTAACCCCTCGCAAAATAGATTGTCAAATTGAGATTAGCAATGGAACATATCATTGCCATGCCGTCGCAAAATTTGGAAGGATAGGTTTCCTCACAAATTAGTCACAATAGATATCAGCGGAATATTATCATTTAGCGAGGGAAGGTTTTCCTCGCAATTTAATTGTGAGAAAATTTAATTAAATTAAAAGTTTGCAAAGGATAATTTTTCTCACAAATCCCTTGCTAAAATGAATTAAAGTAAATGAAAAAGTAATTTTAGTTCCTCTATGAATAAAGGAGGTGCAAAGTTGTTTCAAATTTAAAAAATGTTTGTGAAAATAATATACATAGGACTAGAACTCAAGTAACTTAGTTTGTCCAACACCAACTAAACCACTAAATCAATTAAATAACTTCAATAATACTATAGACACTATATTATATATACATCATTAATAAATGTCAATTTTTTTGAATTTTCATATGTATTTTGTGACGTTTATTTGACATTTCAGTTAAGTTTGGGTCTTGTTTTGGAACAAATTAACTTTAAATTCAATTTTTACTATCTTAGGAACAATTTTATATTTTAGTTATTTTTAATGAATTTCTGATAGTTTTTCTGCAAAAATCTCCCGCTTAAGTCCCAGAGCTACAAAGGCCCAAAATCAGCAAAAAGTTTTGCAAGGAGAAATTGCAAAAATTGAAAATAAAAGTAAGGAAAATCAAGAACAAGATATTTTTCAAGGATAAATCAACTGAAGAAGAAGATAATTACTTGAATTAATTAGAGTTATTATTTGTTTGTAATTTCTTATGATTATCCCCTTAATTAAACCTAGCTACAATTCTATAAATAGAATGCTAGGCATTCATTGTAATAGGGTAGAAGTGTCGAACAATTCTTAGAATTATATTTTAGACTTCCACCTACTAGATGCCTTCATTATTCCATTAGACACTCTAGGTTTTATTTTATTATTTTTATGTGTGCAATTCTTTCCACCTAGGAGAGGAAATGATGAATCTTGTTTCATTTTAATTCTATCAATTTAATATTTCATCTTGTGTTCTTTATTTATTTCCGTATTTAATGCTTTTATTTGATTAGTAATCTTAAAGATGAATTCGGGAATTGACTCGCACTTTGGCAAGCCTTGTTGAATCAAGTACTTAATTGAGATTATCTCTAGGGATAGAATAATCTTGGTTAAGACTCACTATTCTCGACCATTAGTGTTGATTGCTTGTGTCGGTATGTCCAAGAGATTTGGTATTAGGCAAGTAGTTTAGAACTGCGACCATACGTCAGCTAGAGCAGAATACATTAGAGAATTGACAATGATTAAGAGAGATGAGTAGAGAATTGTGAAGCTATAGTGGATCAAGTGAATTCCAAGTCCAAACCTAGACATTCGTTCATCAAGATCGAAGTTACCATCCAAGTCTAGTATTTCTATCTTTAATTAATTATTTTATTGTCATTTAAGTTTTATTTCAATTTATTACATGTTATTTATTTCATGACAATCACAAAACAAAAGTAGAAAATCTAGTTCTTAGTTAAATAATTACATGAAATTGCTCTTTTATTTCTTTGGGAGACGAATTAGACGATAGTTCAATTACTACATCATAATTGGATTACACTTGACCTATAAGTTGAATCTATCGTGAAATAAAATCTTGACAAGTTTTTTGCGCTGTTGTTGGGGAATAAATGGATTTTTATTTTTATTTGATTAAGAACTTGTAAATATTTGTAAATAGACTAGTAAATAATTGTAAATAGTTATAGATAATTGTAGATAGATTTTATTAGATATAGATAGATTAATAGATAGTAATTAGAATAAATAGAATATGTGTACATATCTTTTAGATTTAATTAGGTGCATATATCTTTTAAATTAGATTTAGGTAGTTAGTTATGAATTAAATTTTATTAGATTGTAAATATCTCTTATCTTCTTGGTAGTTAGTAAAAATTTTGAAATTCAAAATTCAAATAATATCTACCATATCTTTTAAGATTTCATTGATATCTCACTCTTATTTGAAATTTCAATTTCATCTTATAAATATATTATCTAATTAATTAAAATATTCAGATTTTGATATTTACTAACATATTTTTTTTAATTATCTTGTAAATAATACCAGAATTTAATTTTACTTCCCTAATTACTGACAATTTTTAATAACATGTAGATATATTTTTAATTTTCAGTTTTAAAATTTTTATCTCTAATTTTATTAATAAATATAATATTTATAATTTAGTTGGTGGATTTATATTTAATTTTTATATTTTTCTTTCCCTTTTATTTTTAAATTTTCTCGTGTGTATATATATATGTATATATTAATATAGTTTAGAATATTAAAGTAGCTATCTTTAATTTTTATTTTCAGATTTTATAAAATTTTGAAAATCAATATATATATATATATATATATATATATATATATTTGTTTTTATCTATTAGTAAATATATATTAGATTATCTAATTAGAGTAGTTTTATTTTTCAGATTTTATTTTCCTTTTTTTAATATTTTTGAAAAATCATAAAAATATATATTCAATTTTTCTGTTAGTTATAGGATAACTAATTTTTTATTTTTATATTTTATTTATCTTCTAGTGTATCAAATTAAAAAAAATAAAAATAAATATATCTTCTATTTTTTGTTATCTTTTTCCTTAATTAAAATGCTAAGTGTTTCTTAAATAAATCTAGATATAATTAGCATTCTAATTTTTAGATTATATCTTTTATTTTCTGTTTTTTATTTTTTAGTACTCATGATATTTATCTGTTATTTTTTCTCCTTTTTTGGTTAAATTTTTTAAAATTTAATGATCCTTTTATATCTTTTATTTTCTATTTAAACTAATTAAACTGATCACTCTACTCACACCTATTCCAAGTTTCTATTTTATGCTTACATGTTAGGTACAAGAAAGCAAAATGGATGCTCCAACTCCCCTTGATCCCAAAAATCGAAAACACTTTTCAATAACTAAAGGGAGAAGCTTTACGTGTCAAGAAGCAACTATTCGAAGAAGGATTTCTTTCAAGCTCATTAGCTGAAGCAATCGAAATAGACAACGAAGGAATGAAAGAAGTAGAGCAAACCATGGTGGAATTATCAATCGATCAAGGAACAAACGTGAGCCAACCCATGAGACCACAAAGCACTGGGGACAACCAAATCAATTTTCCTTCATGGGTCCACAACAACCTCAACCACAACCAATACATGGGAGCAAGCACCAAGGACCCCATGTTCATCACACAAGATTTCTACAATTATGCGTATCAATAAGGCTGTTAGGTATTAATGATGAACATATTAAACTCTTACTTTTTCCATTCTCTTTGGGGGAAAGTGCAGCTGATTGGCTCAACTTGCACTTGCATCATTTACTAACCACATGGGAGGAAGTCAAAGACAAATTCCTCAATCACTTCTGAGTCTAGTTGAAGCTATTAAGGAGCGTATCGTCAACTTCAAACAAGCTCCAACCGAATCACTATTTGACGCATGGGAGAGATACAAAGCCCTCCTAAGGAGTTTCCCTTGTCATGGATACAACCAATTCATGAAAATTTTAATGTTCATGAAAGGAATCACCAGCAACTATAGTAGCATTATCAATGCATCAGTTGGAGGAAACTACCTCAACAGAACCACCACTCGAGTGAAGACCATAATTGAAGATTTGACGACTAGTGAGAGAACCTTAGAAATAAATCGATCAAATACCCCAAAAGCTATGTATGAACTTAATGGTCAAGATAACCTTTTAGCTCTTCAACAAAAGATGCAGATGCAAATAGAAGCAATGACTAAGGCGATCCAACAAATCTGGCAACAACTCCAAGGGACCATCTCAAAGAAACCCCAAAAGGCATTCATGTGTGAAGAATGCGGAGGAGGCCATCAAACATCAAAATGCACCAAGGTACCAACCTAGGAGGTTAACAACATGGGAGGACAAAAATGATCGTACAATAACTTCCAACAAAGAGATTTCCAAAACATACATGGAAACTACAACCAAGCGGGAGACAACAAACCACAACAAAGACCAAATTTTTGGAATCACACCGTAAAGTTGAAAGAAGCCTTGACCAAACTCACTGAAGTGGTCATCACCAACCACAAAAATACTAAAGCCGTGATTAAAATCATCGAGAGTCAAATAGGGCAATTGGTCAAACAATTGCAAACCTCTTCAATTAGCTTTTTCGCAACCACCAAGGAGAACCCAAAGGGCCATTGCAAGGCTAATATCTCCACCATAGAGTATGACGTGGGAGGTGAAGAATAAGAAAAAGAGGTAAAAGAAAGCACCATGCTAGAGGAAGAGATGAAATCACAAGCCAACCCTTCAACCTAAGGTATGCAATCCTCACTTAATCCTCCATTGTTTTATTTTAGCAAGCTAAGCATCCATAAGCAAGGAGAGATGAAAGGATGGCCAAATTCGAGAAATACATGGAGATGCTACATGGGAAGAAAGAGGAACCACCTATTAAAAAACTCACATGGGACGTGCTACATCAAGTAAGACCTATAAGTCATTTGGAGGACAAGGGATGATTTACCATCCCCATCACATTGGGAAATCTCTCTATCGACCATGCACTACTTGACTTAGGTGCGAGTTGCAACCTCATGCCTCATCCTTTCTTAGAGAAGATTGGTCGCCTTAACCTAATGCCCACCAACATGACTCTACAATTTGTTAATGGTTCTACAAAGAAAGAACTATGGAAAACAGTCAATGTGACAATAAAGGTAAATCATTTAACATTTATAACTGATTTTTTTGTCATGGATATAGAGGAGGACCAGCAAGTTTCAATCATTCTAGGAAGATCCTTTATGAGAACCACTCATGTAACCACCAATGTTCATAAATGAGTCTACACACTCAGAGAGGGCAAGAAATAAATGTTCTACTGCATTCAAGGCATTAAAGATTTTCCCAACAAATCGGCTCACCAACAACACCATCATACAACATCTTCACAATCCACATGTCATACGTCAAACTATTGACGTTAAAGAAACGCTTACTAGGAGGCAACCTAGCATTTTAACTTTAACTTTTCTTTTTGCATTTTAAATTCTTAGGATAGTTTAAATTTAAATTTATTGCATTTTAATTCTTAGTATAGTTTTTAATTTTAAGTTTAGAGTAAAAAAATAAAAAAAATAATAAAAAAATTAGAAAATTGAAAAAAAAAAACAATAACATGGGAGGTAGAATTCTAATCCTCCTCCAGCACTTAAGCACCCAAAATGGGCGCTCAAGCGCTGGCTGTCTTGCTGAAGCGAGACATAGCTCGCTTAAGGAACCCTTGACAGAGAGGAACCTACACTGTTACCAATTACAGAGTAGATATTCATAACCCCGACCCCGATGTGGAGGAAGTTGCATGGCAAAGTGAAAAAAGGAGACAACAATAGGCACAACAAGCCCCAATGGGCTATCAAGCAGAGATGCAAAACGTGAGGGCGGCCATAGCCACCAATAATTGCGCCATTAACATGGTGATGGGTTCTCTTTGTAGCTTCTCCCTACCTATCACCACCGGAGCTGTCAGACCCTATCTTTGCCCATCCCAAGAAGACTATGTAGCCTATGTGGCATGGCCAACTGGCTTTGTGGACAATGCCAATGCTGGCCAAGGAGGTGGCCAACCTACACAAGAAGAAGCTAAGGAGGAAGATGTGGTGCATGATGGTAGTGGAGATGAGGGCCAGTGGGCCCTAGTGAAGTTTTTCCATCCCTATTCTCTTTTATTGCTTTTATTTTTGTTTGTTTTGTTTTGATTTTTAATTGTTTGTTTGTTTTATGTTATGTTTGTTTAAGTAGAATAGTTTAGGTTTTATGTTTAGGAAGTTTGTTGTAGTTTTTAGGAAACACATGACTTAGGAACATCACCATTTTTCTATTGCAAAACCCTACATGAATTAAACAAAAAAAATGAATAAAAATTTTGTGTGCATAAATTAGTCTTTGTTTGGATGAAATCATATGCTAATTGTGAAAACCATTGAATTGCTTAAAAGAAAAGTGTATTGAGTTCGGCATAAAGAATTGAATGCAAAAGATACAACTAGTAGACCTAGCCCGGTGAGTGAGTGAACCTTATATTGATACACATGTTGAGAGCACTCTTGTTTCACTTATAGTAAACTTTCATCGAATCTCTTGTATATTGACTGCAATTGTATGCATTGAAGTGATCAAGGCCATGTTTGCGTGTTTGGCCTAGAGCCAAAAAGTCAACCCTATATTGTTAATCCCTTGCACCTTACTTTGAGCTTAATTGATGTATTTTTTTCGAATTCCCTAACCTTGAAATTTATATGTTTATATATATGCTACTACCCTTAACTTAAAGGATAGGAGAACATAGGTCTAAGAATTGAGAAAATTTTTAAGTTTGGAGTGGCAATGCACCACTCAAAGGGAACAAAATAAAGGGTACCAACAAGTTATCATGTGAACAAAGGTTTAAAGTATTATCCTCATTCTCTCTTGTAAAGTATTGAAAAAGAAAAAAACTATGAAAAATAAAGAAAAACAATAGAAAAGAAAAGTAAAGAAAAAATCAAAAATTGAGGACAAAGCAAAGTATATATGTGATAAGTGTCATATTTTAGTTAAAATCATGTTTCAAATACTGGCACTTATCTTTCAATTTCAATAACTTTGTCTATAAACTTGCCCTAAAACCTAGTTACATAGTATTTACTACTTGTATGAATGTTGTTTTTATATTTCGGAAGATTAATCCAATCATGTTTTGTATTTTGATAGGTTCCGAGGCTTCCGAAAAAGCAAAGCAAGCAAAAAGGGCTTAACAAGCAAACTTAGGAGGTGTTACAAGCAAAACAGGCCCATGACCTTTCTTCATCATTAAGTCTTTAACTCACCCAGGCGAGTGGAACTAGTGTTATTTGGTCGCCCAGGCGAGTGGAGTCTTCTAGAAAGTTGTTTTAACTCGCCCAGGCAAGTGACTCATGTGTATTTTGGTCGCCTGGGCGAGTGGATCAGCAAGTGGGCATTAAACTCGCCCAAGTGAGTCAAAAAGGCAAAAAGACTCGCCTGGGTGAGTGGACTCAAGCAACCAGCCTCCCTATAAATAGCCATGCACCCCAAGGAGAAAAGACACCCCTTTCATTTTCCATTCTTCATTCTTTTCTTGTCTTAAGCTTGTTCCTTAGCTTAGGAGGTTAAATAGTAGTAGTAAGTAGGTTAGGAAATTGAGAGAGGTAAGGATTATTGTAGAGACTCTACCGGAAAGAAGCGGTGATGGGGCCCTTCATCAACTCTTCTCTTGAGGAGGTTCTCTCCATGCTTGGTTAGTTTCTCTTAAAGGATTGGATGTAATCTTCTACTCTTAAGTATCTCCTTTAATATTTATTTATGCATAAGTCTTTTCCTATTTATAATTGGTAATTTTATTTCGTTCTTAATGCTTGATTCTACTTGATTACTAGTTTCATGAAATTGGATTCTAAGTTTAACTAGGAAGTACTCTTAGAATTTGAACTGAATAACTTTACTCTTTACGTTACGTTGCTAGAGATAGAGCATAACGTTTAGATTGCATCAATAATAATAGAAAATGATTTATACATGGTAATATTAATTGGATACTGAGGGTATGAATGATGAAACCCAATCCTACACTTTTCTTGAATTAATTAAAATTGTTTTATCAGCTTCCATAATCTTCCATAATCTTTCGTTATTTCTGTAAAACCATCAAAACTTCGACCATACTCGTTGTACATAACTATTAAACTGTTAAGTTTTATTTGGAAAAACTGAGTAGCACAAGTCCCTATGGAGACAAACTTTTATAAATTTTGTAACTTACAACGACAATTGGTATGCTTGCCAAAAGTCTAACAAGTTTCTGGCGCTGTTGCCGGGGATTTGAGTTGCTTACTCAGTTCTTTTAGATTTAATTTCAGTTTAGTAGGACTTTTATTTACTTCTGTTATTTACTTTATTTTGATTTTGTATAAATTCACTTTTATTTTATTTTATTTTCACTAACCTCGGTACTTACGAGTTATTGCAAGTTTGTTCTTTTTCCTTTTTGAGGTAAATTTCTTGCAGATAAATTGTTATTTAAATTCATAAATTACCAAGATCATAAAAGAAGAACATAAAGGAAAAGAATCAAACAACTAAAAAGCCACCGAGTGAATCTTCTTCTATTTTTATTCTCCTTCACCAGTAAAGCCACCTGTAATTTATATTATGGCTGATAAAGGAGGGGGAGAAGGAAATAGACCACCTAGGAGGACTCTTGGTGACTATGCTTACCAACAAGGACCAAAGCATTACAACAACATAGTCATTCCTTCTTTCAGTAAAAAGGTTGTGGAGTTGAAGCCAACATTGCTCAGTCTTATTAGCTCACACCCTTTTTCTGGTATGGATCATGAAGATCCATACACTCATTTGTCTACCTTCATGGAGCTGTGCAGTACCATGGGAGCCTTTTGATGAAGATGCTAAAGCTGTCTACCTCAGAGCTTTTCTGTTCTCCTTGACAGGTAAGGCAAAGACTTGGCTTCAATCCCAACCAAACAAAAGTCCTAGCACTTGGGAAGAAGTGGAGGAGAAATTCATTGCCAGATTCTTTCCTCCATCTAGATTCATAAGCGCAAAATCAGCAATTGCTACTTTTTCCCAAGGATTTAATGAACATCTCTGTGAGACATGAGAGAGATTCAAATCCTTACTGCGGAGGTGCCCAAACCACAATTTTGATGATGCTGCACAATTACATTTTTTCTACAATGGTTTGAAACCTCAGACAAAGATGATTCTTGATGCCTCAGCTGGAGGTACGATGATGTCAAAGAGCCCGGAGGAAGTAATTATAATCATTGACTCCATAGCAGCCAGTGATTACCAGTCTCATCATGATAGATCTCTGATTCAAAGAAAAGGTATAATTGAGCTGGATACTCAGAATGCAATTCTAGCTCAAAATGAACTCTTGACTCAACAAATAGAGGCCTTAACAAAACAGATAGGCCAACTTCCTCAACAATTTCAGCAAGCACCTAATGAATGCCAACAACAGGAGGCTTATTATATGCAAAATCAGACCAAACCTCAACAGAACTTCCAAGGAAATTACCAAGGCTACGGAGATGGTCCAAGTTCTTATGGTTGGAGGCAACAAAATGATAATGCATATTATAGTCCAACTAACTCTTCTTTTGTAGGTCCCTCTAACAACTCCTATACAGGTTCTTCAAATATAGTTCCACCACAACAACAACAAGAAGCTCAGCCTGATAGAATTTCAAAAATGGAAGATACTCTAACTCAGTTTATGCAGATGTCCATCATAAATCAAAAGAACACTGAGGCTTCCATTAAAAATCTTGAAGTTCAGGTTGGACAGCTTGCAAAACAACTATCTGAGCATAGAAGTGGACCTTTTTCAGCAAGCATATAGGTTAACCCAAAAGAACCAAGGGAGTGTTTTAGAGTGGATGTCTTGGATGAAGTAATTTCTGATTCCAAGAGGTCAATTCAAAGACAAGATTGTTCAGAGAAAACATTGCCTGAAGCATTTGAGGAGATGAGTGAAGATGAATAAAATGAAAGTTTAAATTGTCTCCAACAACTAAATGCTTTCAAAGAAATCCTACGCTTTTCTTGAATTAGTTAAAATCATTTTATTAGTTTCCGTAATCTTTCGTAATCTTTCATTATTTCCGTAAAACCATCAAAACTTCGACCATACTCGTTGTACATAACTATTAAACTGTTGAATTCTATTTGGAAAAACTGAGTAGCACATGTCCCCGTGGAGATGAACTTTTATAAATTTTGTAACTTACAACGACAATTGGTACGCTTGCCAAAAGTCTAACAAGTTTCTGGCGCCGTTGTCGGGGACTTGAGTCGCTCACTCAGTTCTTTCTAATTTAATTTTTCAGTTGAATAGGACTTTTTCTTTACTTTCGTTATTTTAATTTCGTATAAATTCTCTTGTGTTTTATTTTATTTTTCCTAATCTCGGTACTTACGAATTATTGCAAGTTTATCCTTTTTCCTTTTGAGGTAAATTCTTACAGATACATCATTATTAAATTTAGAAATTACCAAGACCATAAAGGAAAAGAAACAAACAGCCAAAAAGCTACCAAGTAAATCTTCTTGTATTTTAATTCTCCTTCACCAGTAAAGCAACCTGTAATTTATATTATGGCTGATAAAGGAGGGGGAGAAGAAAATAGACCACCACGGAGGACTCTTGGTGACTATGCGTATCAACAAAGACCAAAGCATTACAACAACATAGTCATTCCTCCTTTCAGTAAGAAGGTTGTGGAATTGAAGCCCGCATTGCTCAGTCTTATTGGATCACACCCATTCGCTGGACTAGATCATGAAGATCCATACACTCATTTGTCTACCTTCATGGAGCTGTGCAGTAGCATGGGAGCTTTTGATGAAGATGCAGAAGCTGTCTACCTCAGAGTTTTTCCATTTTCTTTAACAGGTAAGGCAAAGACTTGGCTTCAGTCCCAACCAAACAAAAGTCTTAGCACTTGGGAAGAAGTGGAGGAAAAATTCATTGCAAGATTCTTTCCTCCATCCAGATTCATAAGCGCAAAATCAACCATTGCTACTTTTTCCTAAGGGTTTAATGAATCTCTCTGTGAAACATGGGAGAGATTCAAATCACTACTGTGGAGGTGCCCAAACCATAACTTTGATGATGCTGCATAACTACACATTTTCTATAGTGGTTTGAGACCTCAAACAAAGATGATTCTTGATGCCTCAGCTGGAGGTACGATGATGTCAAAGAGCCCGGAGGAAGCAATTGTAATCATTGACTCCATAGCAACTAGTGATTACCAGTCTCATCATGATAGATCTCTGATTCAAAGGAAAGGTATAATGGAGCTGGATACTCAGAATGCAATTCTAGCTCAAAATAAACTCTTGACTCAACAATTAGAGGCCATAACAAAACAGATAGGCCAACTTCCTCAACAAATTCAACAAGCACCTGATGAATACCAATAAGAGGAGGCTCATTATTTGCAAAATCAGACCAGACCTCAACAGAACTTCCAAGGAAATTACCAAGCCTATAGAGATGGTCCAAGTTCTTATGGCTGGAAGAAACAAAATGATAATGCATATTATGGTCCAACTAACTCTTCTTTTGCAGGCCCCTCTTACAACTCTTATGCAGGTTCTTCAAATATGGTTCCACCACCACAACAACAAGAAGAACAGCCTGATAGAATATAAAAAATGGAAGATACTCTAACTTAGTTTATGCAGATGTCCATCATAAATCAAAAGAACACTGAGGCTTCCATTAAAAATCTTGAAGTTCAGGTTGGACAGCTTGCAAAACAACTATTTGAGCATAGAAGTGGACCTTTTTCAGCAAGCATACAGGTTAACCCAAAAGAACCAAGGTAGTGGTTTAGAGTGGATGTCTTGGATGAAGTAATTTCTGATTCCAAGAGGTCAATTCAAAGACAAGATTGTTCAGAGAAAACATTGCCTGAAGCATTTGAGGAGATGAGTGAAGATGAAGAAAATGAAAGTTTAAATTGTCTCCAACAACTAAATGCTTTCAAAGAAATTCCTTACCAGCAATCTCTCTTTGAAGAATTGTCAAAGGAAAATAAAAATCAAGAATCAATAAAGGAGGTAAAAGTAGTACCCTCACATTTTAATTATGTTTTTCTTGCAGGTGATTCAAAGACACCAGTTACCAATGATTTAAGTCTTTCTGAAAAAGAAAAGAAGCTGGTGAAAATTATGAAGGAAAACATAGAAGCCAAAGGCTCATCATTATTGTTCAATTGCTGGAAGCCTGAGCCATAACAAAGGTGTCCAGCTAATACGACGTTAAAGAAGTGCTCCTAGGAGGCAACCCAATATTTTTAAATTTTGTCTTTAAATTGTGTTATTTTAATTTATATGTCTTTACATTTTATGTCTGAACTTTACTTTTTGAAATTTATGTCTTTTTGGAAAGTATCATCTGTTTTGCTGGAACTGGGATATAGGTCCATTGGTTAGGGGGAGTAGCAAAGGAGGAGAAGAAGAAGAACGAGGCAAATCCTATTGATTATCTAAATGGAGGACATCGAGCTCCTTAGCCATGATCTTCAAAAATCAGTAACATTGTTTTTAAATTTCTTTACTACTTTGTAGTTTAAATTCAATACTTTTTTTATTTAGTTACTATGTTTGCTTGAATAGTTGTGTGCATTTATAATTCTTTTTGGTATTGCACACAGAGGTTTCTATCTTTTTGAAAATACACATTTTGATTACTTTTTGTTTTGTTAACATAGTTGTATAAATATTTTTGGGGCTTAACTGATATAACATGTTTTGAAAAGAATCAACAGATATAAATGTTTTGAAACTTGATTTTTTTGGATCAGACACCACAAAATGATTTTTTTGGAAACTTTGAGAAAGAAAAAAAAACAAATGAATGGTTTTCAAATACCAAATGAATGCAAGATATTTTTACATGGAATTGATAAATAACATCTTTCGAAACATTGATTTGATTTGAACATGAAAAAAACCCTTAAGCCAAGTGAGTGTGTGCAACCACATAAATTACATTGAGTGTCCGCACTGATATGATTTATAATTGATTTTGCTTGAATTTCTAATTGTCATAACATATGATGCATGGATATGATTTAGGCCTTCTTTCTTTTTGAACCTCTTTTTAAACCATTGGCCAAAAAGCTATCCCAATATATAATGATTTACCATTTGCAAACCCTTTTGAGCCAAATACTTGATATTTTGTTGGAACCCTAAACCTAGGATAAGAATTCCTTACCTTACCTTAGGTTAGGAGAGCAAAAAGGGAAATATTTTGTTGATGGAAACTTTTTGGGTAGCTCATGCGATGAAAAAGACTTTTAAATGTGGCTATATGCTATTCATGTGATAAGTAAAAGGAAAGAAAGAAAAAAAAAAGAAAAGAAAAAGGAAACAAATTCCTTGTGTTTAAAGTATTGTACAAAGTATTTGGGTGAAATATAAAAATTGATATCTTGGAAGAAAAAGGAAGTGATAATCTAATTGTTTTATATTTACTTGCTCTCCTATTCTCGAGGTCTTTTTGAATATCCAGAAAAACCAAGATTCCTTTCTAAGCCAGGCCCAACCACAAAAGCCCTAATGATCCATGATAAGTATGTACTTTGATTTGATGGGAAATGAATTGCAAAATTAATCTATAATGTATCAGTGTTGGAATTGAGAATAAACACTCACCTGTGAGAATTAAACACCTTCGAGAGGTTTTCCCCTGTTTGAATCAAGCATATGTTTCCTCTAATGTTCTTTAGAAATGAAATGTGAATTGATTCTTTGCAAAACATGTTCATATTTATAATTAAAAGTATCTTCTATAGTCCTAATGTTAATTTACTTTGCTTGAGGACAAACAATATTCTAGGTTAGGGGGAGTGATAAGTGTCATATTCCAGTTAAAATCATGTTTCAAATACTGGCACTTATCTTTCGATTTCAATAACTTTGTCTATAAACTTGCCCTAAAACCTAGTTACATAATATTTACTACTTGTATGAATGTTGTTTTTATATTTCGGAAGATTAATCCAATAATGTTTTGTATTTTGATAGGTTCCGAGGCTTCCAAAAAAGCAAAGCAAGCAAAAAGAGCTTAACAAGAAAACTTGGGAGGTGTTACAAGCAAAACAGGCCCATGAACTTTCTTCATCATTAAGTCTTTAACTCGCCCAGGTGAGTGGAACTAGTGTTATTTGGTCGCCCAGGAGAGTGGAGTCTTCTAGAAAGTTGTTTTAACTCGCCCAGGCGAGTGACTCATGTGTATTTTGGTCGCCTGGGCAAGTGGATCAGCAAGTAGGCATGCAAGTAGGCATTAAACTCGCCCAACCAAGTAAAAACATTCAAAAAGACTCGCCTGGGCGAGTGGACTCAAGCAGCCAGCCTCCCTATAAATAGCCATGCACCCCAAGGAGAAAAGACACCCCTTTCATTTTCCATTCTTCATTCTTTTCTTGTCTTAAGCTTGTTCTTAGCTTAAGAGGTTAAATAGTAGTAGTAAGTAGGTTAGGAAAGTGAGAGAGGTAAGGATTAGCGTGGAGACTCTATCGGAAAGAAGCGGTGATGGGGCCCTTCATCAATTCTTCTCTTTAGGAGATTCTCTCCATGCTTGGTTAGTTTCTCTTAAAGGATTGGATGTAATTTTCTACTCTTAAGTATCTCTTTTAATATTTATTTATGCTTAAGTCTTTTCTATATATAATTGGTAATTTTCTTTCGTTCTTAATGCTTGATTCTACTTGATCACTAGTTTCATGAAATTGGATTCTAAGTTTAACTGGGAAGTACTCTTAGAATTTGAACTGAATAATTTTACTCTTTACGTTACGTTGCTAGGGATAGAGCATAATGTTTAGATTGTAAATAGCACACAATTATGATTTTAATGCTGGGTTATTTACTTTGTATGTGAGGGATCGATATTTGGTAAATATCCTTAGAACTCGATTGTGAGGGATCGATTCGAGGTGAATTAATGTGTGCATCAATAATAATAGAAAATGATTTATACATGGTAATATTAATTGGATACTGAGGGTATGAATGATGAAACCCAATCCTACACTTTTCTTGAATTAATTAAAATTGTTTTATCAGCTTCCATAATCTTCCATAATTAAAGTGGATTGAATGAATTCCAAGTCCAAACCTAGATATGCATTCATCAAGATCATTGTCACCATCCATGTCTAGCATTTCTATCTTTATTTAATTATTTTATTGTCATTTAATTTTTATTACAATTTATTTTATGTTATTTATTTCATGACAATCACAAAACAAAAATAGAAAAACCGAGTTCTTAGTTAAATAATTATATGAAATTTCTCTTTTATTCCTTTGGAACACAACTTGGACGATAGTTCAATTATTACATTATAATTGGGTTACACTTGACCTATAAGTTGAATCTAATGATAAATAAAACCCTAAAAATTACATTAAAAGTTGATTCATATTTTCTATTATTTATTTAATTTTAAATATGTTTTAAAAATAAATTTATCATATAAATATAATGGTAAAAATATATAATAATAAATTATTTAACATAGTTTTCCAACTTTTTTTTTATCATTTTTTACCACCTCACTAATTTATAAAATTATAATGTCATAATATTTAAAATATAAATTTTAAAATTGTAATGTTATAATATTTAAAATATGATATTATATTATCATATTCATATACATTTATGTTTATAAAATGTTATTGTATAATATTTACACATAAAATTATATTGCTATTTCTAAATTAATGCAACAATTGTTTAAAAACTATAAGATCCCATTTTGAATTTAATTTAAATGTAATTAAAATTTAGGGGTCAAATCTTATATTTCATTGAGTGGACCCAGCAAAGGATAACAAAGGTATGTGGTATTGATATAGTCCTCAAAAAGCAATATTGTTATCATCCTACCAATGTCTATCAAGAGCAACAGAAGATTATATATTTCTTGGTGCTTGTTCTATTTTAAGTGGTGAGTTGTGGATAATATATTTTTTTCGTGACACTGTGTACAGGCAATTCCTACTGACATAAACCTCACTGACATTCAAGAGCTAGAACACGATAGATTTAAGGCAACTCATGGATTCAAAATCCTCTAAGAAATACGTCATCATTCTTCACCACAGCTTGTGTGAGTCCTCATTCTTGTTGCCTTATCGCCTTTTGCAATGCCATGAACAAGCATTTCTATCAACAAAGACCTCACTGCACTCAAGAGCTAGAACACGATTAATCTAAGGCAGTTTATAGACATGAGATCCTCATTTGTTTCTTCATAACATAATGATTTGGTATTTTTATTGATGATAAGTGGATTAGTATGATTGAACCATACAGTTTTGTAGTATTTTCAAATTTATTGTATTTTGATAATGAGTTAAAATTTTAAAATCTACTTGGCAAGAGTTTTCTTATTATGTTATCACAAGAGGCAGAGCACCAACGTCTTGTTACTTACAGTGAATTTTTCAACAAAGTGCATAAAAGAGTGGGAAATATGTCTCTAGCAAAGCTAAGAACTTCATTGTAAGTATTTTTTTTATTGATACTCTCTTTGTTAATATGTTTGCTACTACTGTCTTACTCAAATTTTGATACTCTCTTGTTGTTCACCATCTCTTCCACTTGTAGTTCTCCAACAACAGTTATGATTACCGTATCCCCACCCATATATCTCAACTTGATCTCTCCATATCGCTCCTTTTGCCGCCATCTATAAAACATGTTTCTTCGTAGTGGTCCCACTCCCTATTATTGTTGAGGATCATTTGTGTTAGTGACCACATGTGTAGCTTGTCTTCCTTGTGCTATCCCCACTGGCGCCTCATGTGCAGGTGCCCCTTGGTTCCGATTTGAACATTCCCTTGCTCTCTTCTTGTTTGTGGCATCCTATCCGATTTGGAGTACTTAGGGATATTGACCCTCATTTTTAATCCGTCAATAAGGATCCTATCTAGTTGAGACTCTAGTTCCTTCACATTCCTAACATCTAAGAACCTGACAAAGCCAAACTGATGTCCCCACTTATTCTTTTCTTTTGCTAAGTAGATCACCCACACTTTTCCCCATTTCTGAAGATTTTCCATAGATCTTCCTCCAAATAGTTGTCTAGAAATTTCTCGAAGAAAAAGGTTGTTATGTTTCTGGTGCAACCCCCTTCTTTGCTCCCTCTGCTTACTTCTCTCTTACCTCTCATATTTTGTTATATAGATATATATATATATACACCACTCCATTACACGATTAACATTAGTGTAACACTGTACCATGGTCATGGAATACAAAACCCTAAAAGTGAACCTCAAATAAACAAATGTCTTCAAAGATGCCAACCTTGCATCAAATGATGACCTTAAGGCGGATGTATACGTTGTGGTCTCAATCTCTGGTTCTAGCAATCAAGAGGTTGATAACGATTGTCAAATCGCTAGAAAACAAATAAAACTATGGTAGTTCTGTAGCACAGGATTAACCTAGGTCGACTCAGAGATACTATCAATTTGGTTCCTGAAAACAGTATTAACACACACAATAACCAAGAGAGGAGGTGAATTGGTTTAAACTTGGTCTTTTAAAAATCTTTAAAGAATTAGAGTAATCAAGATCATATCACAATAGAACCAAGAATGCTCTAACCAATAAAACCACTCAGCTCAAGAAAGCTATCACAAAACTTTCACTTGTTGAATATGAAAGATAGCACCAAAAGAATCATATATTAAGACAACAATAAAATATTAAAGGAAGTAGTCAACACAATGATTTATACCGATTCACTTCTCAGCTTGAGAAGCTACATCCAGTTCTTCCAACCACAACGGTTAGAGTTCCACTAATAACAAAACTATTCTTACAAGTTTTTTCAACAATCACTCTTAATCAGCCCTAGATTAAGAACGAGACTTCTAAACACCTTAGAATCTCTATGATCCAAGACATAGAGATCACCCACCTCTACTCTTATCCCCTAGGGACACCTATCCTAGTAAAGCTCTAAGAAATCCTATGATATTAATACAAAAAGAACCTCAAAGGAATACACAGTGGAGTGTAAAGATAGAAACCACCTTTGATCCAGTAAATGAAGTATGCAAATGATTTACCAGACTTGGATTGAAAGATGGAAGAGGTTACTACAGAACCTTCTTTACAAAACTTCTTTTGAAACTTGCCCAACAAGAAACCTTCCTTTGAAATCTTTGAATTTTGAGGATTTTGGGACTATGACTAAGTTAAGCACTTGAAACCTTTTCTTGCACAGAAAGCTTATGAATGAACTTTGTAATTTCGTTGTTATTTTCCAAAAACACCTAACAATTATTTATAGAAATCAATTTGTAACTGTCAGTAATCAATTAAAACCACTAATGTAATCAATTGATAACCAGTTTAATCGATTAAAGTATTCATGAGCTTTCTGGAAAATATTTATTAACAAAGTAATCGATTAATTCACCATGTAATCGATTAACATAGACATTCTTAGTTTTCAAATACACGCCCATTAATCGATTACCACAAATCGTAATCGATTAACACAGACATACTTTTCTTTGACTTTGTGAAGTGTAATCGATTACCATTACCTTGTAATCGATTAAAGTGTTCTTGAAAACTTAAGTCATAGATTACCACAACTTGGTAATCAATTAAAGCAGAGAAAAAATGTTTTTCCAAAACTTTAAACTTTGAACACTTTGGCTTTTATGCAATCATGTAAACCATTTGTTTCAGAAAAGCTTTTCCCATAAGACTTATGCTTTTATGAAATCATGAATGTAAAAAACCATGAATGAGCTTCATGCAATGGATCATTGTAAGTTTCATCTCATACCCAAATTACAATTACCAATCAAATTGATTTGGCATGTAAAAAAGCCTAAACACTTTGTAGACTTGAGACTCAGCTTCTTGATCCTCTTGGGCTCCCCCTGACTCTAACAATCTCCCCCTTTTTGGCTTTGATCATGCCAAACTTCAATTGAACATGTTGAACCTTTAGTGTTCTTGTAAGGACAAAATTTCTAGGAGCTTTTACTTAAACTTGAAAACAATAAGCCTTTTTGCCAAGACCAGGTGTTAAGTATACATTGCATAAGCTCAGAACATCATAAGCATGTGTATTGCTCCCCCTATCTTATATAATTTCATATCTTTTTAGAATAAGGACAATGCTTGTGTTTATTTAACACATAGTAAAACATTTATCATTTATTATTTTTCATTCTTCATTTTTTCTTCCCTCTTTTAGTTACTCAGCATCCTTCATATGTATATGTTTATTTGTTCATTTTTCTCCCCCTTTTGGCTTATCAAAGACAAAACGTTCCAGTTATAATGAAATAAGCAAGGAAGTGATAAACAACATAAAACAAAAATTTATTCATTGATGGAAAGATGCAGAAACATAAGATAAGCTTTAAAGGCAGTTGCTGGATATAATAGAAAGCAAACAACACAACTAAAAGCAAGACATTACATCCACAAAACTAAAGATTATCAAAATCCTTAAGAGTCATCCTAGTCTCTATGTTCTCTAGCCTAGTTGTAATTTCTTCTAAGGAGGAATGGACATCAACTGAATGTTCATGATGCAGAGCTATCATTGCATCCATCTTTTGAATCATCAAGGATTCAAAAGAGCTCCATTGCTGCTCAGCAGGGCCAGCTTTAGCATATCCTTCCTCAGCTTCTTGCTCCTTATTTGCACCTCCTTGTGGAGCTTGTTCTCTAGCCATTATCCACCCATTTAGAGTTTGCATTAACCCCAACTTGGTGAGATGCTTGACAGAGATGAGGTTGGTGATGTTGGTGGTGTTGTCCACAATTTCATTTGACATGTCAATCCCAAAGTAGTCAATGAACCTTGAGACTACTACAACATAAGGGAATTGGTAGCTTATTAACCTTTTAGACTTCATCATAGTCTCCTCAATGACTAGAACCCAATTAATCTGAGTTGCAGTCTTCATCCCATACACCAATTGCAGGTCATCATATGTGATTTGAGCATGATTAGTAGACCTTGGTGTAAGGATGTAGGTGATGATATAGTGAAGAAGTCTGTCTTCACCAGTCATATTACCAACCCCTAATTGGACTTTAATCTTGCTTGTGGATCCAGCAACATACCCCTGTATGTGTCTATCTTTGAATATCCATCTACTTCTTCCTCAAACTTTCTTACACCTTCACAGGAGATTCTAGCCACTGCATTCCATACAGCGTCATCAATCTCCATAGCAACTCCATTCACTTGGGAATGAAGGACCCTATCCATGCTTGCTTTGACACAAGTGTAAAACACTTTTACCAATTCAAGGTAGAAAGTACCCTTTATCTCAAGAAACTTCTTAAGACCTTGAGCTTCTAGCATTGCAGGGAATTGAAATCTCTCATTCACAAACTAGTCAAGCTCTAGATATTTGGGAGGCATGACCAGCTTGGTTGCATTGAACTGCTTGTAATTAGTCCTCTCAACTTCAGAGGTGAACCAATGATTGAGTCAATTCTCAGCATCTCTAGAGGATTCTCCAGCTTTCCTGTTTTTGGTTTTGGTTTTCTTTGAGGCAAATGGGTTAGACATGGTAAGTTTCTTTTGAAGAAAGGAATGGGCAGAGGTTTAGTTTAAGAGAGAAAGAGACAGAGCACTAGGATTTTGCTCAGTTTGCTTAAGGGAGAAAATAATTTTTCAGGTGTGAAGATTTAGCTTTTGAAAACCTGAATTTATAGAGTTTTTTGAAGTTTAAAATTTGAATTTTGAAAACTGGTAACAGCTATATCGAGTTCCAAGAATGTCTAGGTTCACTGAACCAGGTTTTTGAATTTGAATTTTTGATATGGTGTCAGTTACAGGGCATTGAAAATTGTGCAGATTTGCAGAAACACCATAGATAATCGATTACAGATCCTTGGTAATCGATTATTCCAAGACGAAATATGACTCTGAACAAGGTGTAATCAATTAATTTGAAGTGGTAATTGATTACTCCAGAGCGTTTTGAATTTGCAAATGGTTTTCAAGCATTAAGTAATCGATTAAAATATAGGATAATCGATTACTCCAGAGAATTTCTGTCTCTAAATTGCATTTGAACACCAAGTAATCAATTAATCCGCATGGTAATCGATTACTCCAGGGAGGTTTTTCATTTTGGAATACACTTCAAGTACCAATTAATCGATTAATCTGCATGGTAATCAATTACTCCAGAGAGATTTTCACTCTAAATTGTCTCTAAGCCTCAAATAATTGACTAATACGTATAATAATAGATTAAAACAGACAATTATGCAGAGTGAAAATTGTCATTCATCAGAAATTTGAATTTTATCATATGTGATGCATAGTCAACTGTGAGTGGTATTGCATGTAGTCAGACACATTATAAGCATGCTAGCATATATTAGATTCATCAATAATACCTACCATGTTCCTAAGTGCATAGTATCTATCCCTAGCTAAGGGTTTTGTAAAAATATCAGCCAATTGATTATTTGTTTCAACAAACTCAATTGAACAATTACCCTTTTGAATATGATCTCTGAGGAAATGATGTGTGATCTCTATATGCTTTGTCCTTGAGTGCATTATTGGATTCTTTGATAAGTTGATAGCACTTGTGTTGTCACATAGCAAAGGAATCTCTTTCAATTCAACACCAAAATCTTGTAATTGTTGCTTCAACCACAAGCTTTGAGCACAACAACTTCCAGCAACAATGTACTCAACCTTAGCAATTGATAGAGCAACACAAAATTGTTTCTTACAATGCCATGAGATAAGTGAACTCAATAAATGACATGTTCCACTTGTGATTTTTCTATCTAATTTGCATCTTGCAAAATCAAAATCTGAGTATCCAATTATATTTAATAATGCATCTTTGGGATACCAAAGACCAACTCTTGGAGTTGATTTGAGATATTTGATGATTCTCTTGACTGCTGTGAGGTGTGATTCTTTAGGATTAGCTTGATATCTAGCACATAAGCACACACTCAACATTATATCTGGTCTACTTGCAATCACGTACAATAAAGATCCAATCACCCCTCTATACTTTGACTCATCAACCTTCTTGCCTTTTTCATCTGAATCAATGTAAGTTGAGGTTGTCATAGGAGTTGCAACATCTTTGCTTTTCTCCATGTCAAATTTCTTGTCCAATTCATGGAAGTATTGAGTTTGGCTGAAAAATATCTCATTCTTCATTTGCTTCACTCGAAGTCAAAGAAAGAATGTTAATTCTCCCATCATAGACATTTGAAATTCATTTTGCATAGAGATTGAAAATTCTTTGCACAAGGAATGATTAGTTGAACCAAAAACAATATCATCAACATATATTTGAAATAATAAGATGTCATTGCCATGTTTCTTGATGAACAATGTTTTGTCCACTTGTTCTCTTATGAAGGATTGATTAAGCAAGAAGTTGCTTAATCTTTGATAGCAGGACCAAGGAGCTTGCTTCAATCCATAATGAGTTTTCTTTAGTTTAAAAACATGGTTTGGATATTTAAAATCAACAAAGTCAGGACGTTGATCAACATAGATTTCCTCGTCAATATATACATTAAGAAAAGCACAAGCACCCAATGCTCATCAAGTAAAGCTTGGTCCATGTTCTTAGGTTCAATTTGAGAAACAAAAGCTATATCACGACAGAGATTTCTTAGTGAAGATCTAGTAGATACTCCCTTAGTAACTTCACCAATTATGTTGTCAAGGGACCTTAGGCTTTTGATTAGGTGTTGACTGTTCCATTTCTACAATTGGTTCCTTATTTTCCTTTTCATTTGATCCATTGAGTTGCACATACTCTTCTATAGGACTTGCATCATTTTCACAGCTCTTTTCCTCTTTAGAGAAGTTAGATTCATCACAAATAACATGAATTGATTCTTCCATGCATAAACTTCTTTTATTGAAGACTCTATATGCTTTGATTTGTAATGAATATCCAAGAAAGGTGGCTTCATCAGCCTTTGCATCAAACTTGCCAAGTGATTCCTTTCCATTATTTAAAAAAAACATTTGCAACCAAATGCTCTTAGGTGAGAGATGTTTGGTTTTCTACCTTTATATAGTTCATAAGGAGTTTTCTTTAAAATAGGCCTCAAGAGTAATCTATTCAAAGTGTAGCAAACTGTACTCACAACATCAACCCAAAAATGTTTAGGCAAATTTGTCTCATTAAGAAAAGTTCTAGAAACTTCTTTAAGGAATCTATTTTTTCCTCTCCACAACACCATTTTGCTGAGGTGTTGTTGGAGCTGAAAAATTATGGTTGATTCCATTTTCTTCATAGAACTTTTCAAAATACTCATTTTGGAATTCCCCACCATGATCACTTCTTATTGAGATAATTTTGCATCATTTTTCATTTTGAATAAGCTTGGTTAATTTTCTGAATGCAATGAAAGCATCACTCTGAGATCTTAATAACAAAGTCCATGTGAATCTAGAATAGTCATAAACTATTACAAGCGCATAGTAATTGCCTCCTAAGCTCATAGTTCTAGAAGGACCAAACAAATCTATGTGAAGCAATTCAAAGGGTGTTGAGGTGGAAACAAAGTTTTTATTTTGAAACGAAATGTTAGTTTGTTTCCCCTTTTGACAAGCATCACATAGTTTGTCCTTTTCAAACTTAAGTTTAGGTAAACCAATAACTAAGTTTTTTCTAATAAGCTTGTTCATGTGATGCATGTTTATGTGACTAGCTCTCCTATGCCATAGCCATGATTCATCAACCTTACTTACTAGACAAAAAATGTTGTGAATGAATGCATGTACTATAGAGAGTAAGTAAATGTTACCCTTTCTTTTACCTACATGGATAACCTCACCGGACTGACCATCACATATCAAGCAGCAATTGTCATTAAAGGAAACCTTGAATCCTTTATCACATAGCTGACTTATACTTAGGAGATTGTGCTTTAAACTTTCCACATAGAGAACATTTTTTATCTTGGTTTTAAAGTTGTTTCCTATATTTCCTTCTCCAATTATCTTTCCTTTGTTGTTGTCGCCATAAGTGACAAATCCTCCATCCTTTAAAGTTAGATTTGTAAGCATGGACTTGTCACCTGTCATGTGTCTAGAGCATCCACTGTCTAAGTATCATAATGATAATTTAGCTCTAAGACGCACCTGCAACAATCAAATCAAGTGAAAAAGAGAGGTACCCAATTAAGGTTGGGTCCATAAGGGTTCGCTATATTTCTCTTTTTCTTTAGAACCCAAATGCAGTCTCCATTAGGCATGTAGAACCTTCTAGCATAACTCTTATGAGATGTGTGTTCTTCTTTCATGCAGTAATGACATATGACAAATTTTGATTTTCTTGCAAAATGAGCCTTTGTAGTATGCTTTTTAGAAAACCTTTTTCTATTCATCTGTTTTGGAGGTACAAACTTTGTGTTTCCAAAAGGTTTTGATTTATGTTTGTAACCCAAACCAGATGTATCTCCTACATACTTTTGCACACTCAACATTTGATTCAAATTACATTTTCCTTGGTAAAGCTTTTTTATGAGATCTACCAAGTATGAATTTTCACTTTGTAAAGACATGCACTTTTCAAGTTGGCTCTTTTTAAAGTCATCAAATTCTTTTTGCAAAGCTTTTTGGTCATCTACTTTTGAAGAAGAAGAAGCACACACTCACTAATCTACTTTGTAGCTTGAAACAAGTTTTTCTTTTTCTTCTTTCAAGTTACAAAGTTCAATTTGCATTGCTGCAAGTTTGGTGGTATGCCATCAATGGTTACCTTTCAGCTTATTGTTGGAGATTGCAAGTTTTTGAGCCTCCTTATCCATTTCATGAAAAACATCAAAAAGTTGATCAAATTCAAGATTTACTTCTGATTTAATACATGAATCATCTTCATCAATTGTTGAAGTGAGGCACATATTTGCTTTTTCATTCTCACTTTATGATTTAGAAGTTGTTAAGGCATTTTCTTCCCATGTTGTGTAGGTTTTCTTTGGCTTTTCTTCTTTCTTTGCTTTCTTTTCACCTAACTGCTTCTTCAAGAATATAGGACATTCAAATTTAATGTGGCCTTGCTTATCACATTCAAAGCAGTTGAAGTTGGTGTTGTTGTTGTTGTCACTTTGTAACACCCCAATATTTTATATGGATTTAAGGAAATATTTAAGGA
>CM023959.1:15596601-15634099 GCA_013407115.1 Glycine latifolia | reverse complement strand
TGATCTAAAATAAACCAAAACACGAGAGGGTAAAGAGAGGCGTTACACACTTCATTTGTTGAACTTTGAGAACTTCTTGTTCTTGTTCTTCTTTGATGAAAGATGTCATATTACTTCAAAACAATTAAACTACGCTAATTCTATAGCACAGGATTAACCTAGGTCGACTCAAAGACACAATCAATATGGTTCCAACTTCAATTCACTAGTAAATAATAGGGGGATTTTTATCGAACAGTTTCCATGCGATAAACAAAAATTGCGAAAACACAAACTACAATTGAAGAAACTAATTGAATTGATTAAAGGTAATGTAAAATAGATTAAAGAACATCACCTAATTGAAATTAATGATCTTGTTATGAAAGTTCATTCAATTTCATTAGAAGCAGTTCAATCGAATTAACCCCTAAATTAATTGAAACCACAAACCTAATTGAAATATTATCCAAATAATCTGTGATTAGAATTGAAAATTAGGAAATGAATCCATAACCTAATCCATTTTCAATCCTAAACACATTCATAATCATGAAAATCGAATGGAGGATTGAAGAAGAAAGTGAACATTCTTACAGAAATTGAAATACCAAACCAGAACTCAAATTCTTCTTGCTTGGGCTGGATCCTTGGATTGATTGATTGTTTAGCCTTTCATGATCATCATCAACTGAAGCCCCATGAAATTAGTGTAAGGAAATGGAAGAACAGAAATGAAAATGAAGAACAGTGAAGAACAGTTGAGAGAAAATAAGAGAAAGGGTTTTAATTCTGAAAACTTCTAAAAGTCACTACAAAAATATGTTTGTGCTAAAATTAAATGTAAAAATCCAAATAACTAAAATCACTAAAATATAGTGACTGAGTCAGTAGGAAATGATGGACCATGATTAGGCCCAACTAATCTAACTAATTACTAATTACACTAATTCGCAGCCCAAAATTCAAGTGCAATGGTTTTGACTTTCAAGCCTAAAATGACCTTCAAAATGACAGAATTGGCCTTGGCTTATATCTGACAAAATTGTAGATATTTTCCTTATCTTTCCAGGGACTACTCATATACACCATTTGGAGTTATGTAGAGCTCTCTAGGTGATGCACAAGAAAGATAGGTCAAGTAAGCAAAAAATCCAAAAATAAGCAACAATTATTAATTGAGCCCACTTGTTTGCCTAAGGCAAAAGCTGAATTAGAATAGAAAAATAAAAGTTCAAGAGAAGTCAAATAAGCTAAGAAGAACAAAAAAACATTAAACTAAAAATACTCAATCAAAATACCCCACACTTAAACTTTTGCACTCCTGGGCAAAACTAAAAGAAAGACTCAGAGAAGAATTCAAACTAAAGTAAACCACAAACTAAAAGAAAGGTAAGAACAAGGCACACATTTTTCAATGGATCCTAACAATGCATAAAAGTGAGAAAGATGAAAAATGGAGGAATGATATTAAGGTAACAAACAATCCATGAACACATGATCACAAAGTGCAAAGTGAAAAAGTTTTACACTCAAACACCACATGTAACTAGCACATCCAAATTTTGTCAAGACTCTAATTCATTCAACTTGAAATACACATGCATCAAAAGATGAAAAGGACTTTATTGGCTTGTAATGTATGACTTAGGTAAAGGGTGGATAATAAAAGAATATTTAGGCTAAAACTAAGACAAAAGAGGGGCAATGGAGAGTAAGCCAACAAGTAAAAAGAGGGTTAGAAACAAAGAACTTATAAGGATGGAAATGAATTACAACAACTTTTATTGTATTTTCTTTTTCTTTGCTTTTATTTTTCCTTGTTTATGCATTTTTTTCTTTGAACTTTTGCTTTGTAAACTCTTTTTTTTTCTTTTATTTTCTTTCCAAATCAAAACAAAAATAAAAATACCCCATACTTGTTTGAAACCCACTACCAAAACAATTCCAAGGCCCCTTTTCTCCCTAAAGTTAGGATAACTGGGTTTTCCATTTTTCAGTTTATAATGAGCTACAGAAGAAAGAAGGCCTAAATCATCTCAATCAAAGCATGTGCAACAAGGAATGTCAAAAGAGGCAAGACAAAACATAGAATAATCTAGCACAATGGTGAAATCACACATGAAAGAACATGAATGAAATAATGTCATTCATCCACAAAGGCCCAAAAACTCACAAGACATAATTCTATCACACATGATCCATCTTAAATTCTATTTCTCAAGCCTACTTATCACTTCAACAATTGCAATAATGATTCACATCAAGCATGAAACCTTTCAATTAATAAAAATTAGTACATTTCTCACAATTATACAAGTTATAAAATCCTATGAAAAACATGAAAATGTGGCTAAATTCTAATTTTTATTTTTTGAATGTAAAAGCAAAATAACAACCAAACTGAACAAAACAAAACAAATACAACAAAACAATAATAGAAACAACAACAAAAAAAAACAAACAGAAACAAAAAACAAAAACAGACAGAACAAAAAAAATAGAAATAGAAAATAGTTAGATAAAAAACAAAAAAAATATGTAAAAACAGAAAACAGAAAATAGATTTTTCTAATCCTTCACCCCACACTTGAAATGCACATTGTCCTCAATGTGGGCATGCAATGAAATGCAAACAAAGAGACTACAAATAAAAGAAGGGAAAAGGCAACTCCCAAAATGTCAATCAAGGCACATCATCACATAGAATTGACAAGACCAAAGAGAGGTCCGCCACAAGCTCCTCTTCCACTTGCAGGCTCTAATGAAATAGCTTGAGTTGGTGACCATTAACTTTGAATGTAACACCCTGAAATTTCGATAACTTAAAATATATGTGTAATGTATTCCTTGTATAATTTGATTACTTTATTAATTATGATTATTTGAAATGTTATCTGAATTATCCATGTGTAATTACTTGGTGTAGAGGTCAAGTTAGGTGGAGTTTGGTTGAGCTGCGTTGAATTGCGTGATTATGAGTTTGACCCAAAAACCTGTTTTAGTAAAATCACCATTCTTGATTGGTTAACCGTTGGATTACCTTAAAGTTTTATAGATAGGATTCTAACCTAATTATGTAACTTTTGACCGTTGGGATTGCAAAATAGTGCCTGTAAAGTGAGAAATTAAGTTTTCACTGAAGCATGAATTCTAAAATCGGATCAGCTCGCCCAGGCGAATTTTGCAGGCATTTTTGCTCGTTTGGGCAAGTGAAGTCAGCGTTAAATATGGACAGGAGCATCCAGACCACGAAAATGGAGGATTTTCATTCTCCTAAAGCTTCCCCAACCTCCCACCATCACCCTCCACCACCCAAGGCCACCGGTGACCACCACAGGCCTCCGTTGCTTGCTGTTGGACCACCGCAAGGTGAGGAACACTTTAATCGGAGCGAAATCTTCAAAACTTAACCCGAGGTTTTGGTAGGGAACAGAGCTCCTGATTCTTCTTTCTTGGTTTCCTTGAGGTAATCTTAGTTTCTTTTGTCTTCTGCTAGCTAGTTTAAGATTCTCTTAGTGTCTCTTGTGTTTTGGGTACCGTTGTTGGCAGTTTTACACTTCCTTTGAAAAACCCTTTAAAAATGAGATGTTGTAAAAGTCTCTTTTTTGTGAAATTGATGTCATTTATTTGATACCATAGTTGGGGGTCAGGGAGTCCAACTATGAGGATATTTGCCTGTCCCTGATGTGTTCTGGTTTTCAAATAAAACTAAGTTTTTAACTAATGGGATGCGAAGCTTTTATGATTAATGGGTGATGATACTTGTGTGTGCTCATTTTCAAAGCAAAAGATGTTTTTAACTAATGGGATGCGGTTTATTTATTACTGATGTTGTAGATGACAGTGAAATTGAGATACCATGGAAGTGATTGATGATGTTTACCTGATTTGTGATGATTTAGATGAGGTGATGCTTATGTGATTGGTAATGTCTGAATGAAATAATGTTCAAATGAGATATATGTTTATTGGGTTAATGATATTGTTGTTGTAATGATTGGATTTTTGGGAAAAGTCTTAATTACAAAGGATACTCTGTAACGACCCGCCTCGTCGTTACTGTATCACCAACTCTTAATCACACCATTAACACGTTTTCATAAAAGAAAATCCCTTTAATTCGATTATGAAAACCATAGTAATTTTTTTTTGTGGCATAAACAGGATACATATGAGACATCTCAAGTACATATATATACAAAACGAGGTTTAGTTTTAGGTACAATCACCCCCGTCTAAAATGTATAAGTGTTTTACAAAGGAAACAACAAATTAAACGTCGAGGGTGTGATTATCAAAACAAGGGGTGTGACTAGCAAGAACATAACTCTTGCCCGGGATCTAATCCATCGACATCCTGGCAACTCGGTGGCTCCAACCAAAAGAGGTGGTCATCTTCCCAAAGCACCTATTGTTGCTCGTCTGCTTACACGAACCCGGTTCGCGATCATCATAGGTACCAAACCACACAGTACAACAAAGCAAATGTGAGTTTATCATAGAAAACAACAAGCAACAGATAACATCAGTTAAGGAAGGCCATCCAAACATCAAATCATCACGACCATAACCCGTGATGCAATCCTCAAACCAAGTCAAGAGGAGGAAGGCTTGGAACTACACATGGAAGAACTTCCTTTGGTGATTAAAGGGCCAATGACAAGGGCTAGGGCTCAAACACTTCAAGATCATATCCAATCCAACTTATACCTCTTGGAAAAGCAAGAAGAAGCCCACAAAAGTAGTGGAAACACAAAAGGAGTGCTGTCTGTTGTAATAGATTAAAAGCATCCTGTAACAGATTAAAAGCATCTTCTGATGCCTGTAATCGATTACAAGCATCCTGTAATCGATTACATCAGTCTGAAAAATGCAAATAGCTCTGTTTTAATCAATTACTTGTCGGATTAATCGATTATTTTGGCCATATATCAGTTTCCAGGATGAATATGAGCAAAATAATCGATTACCCAATCAAATAATCGATTACCTGGGTGTGGGAGCTCCTGTGATAATCGATTATTTGTTAAAATAATCGATTACATTGTTCTTGAGTCAGTTTCCAGGCTGATATGAACAATATAATCGATTACCAGGAGTTAGTAATCGATTACTTGCCTCAAAATAGTCGTTTACCTTTCGAAATAATCGATTATTTCAGTTTCTGCTGCAGAGGCGCCATTTTTCAGTTTAAAAGCATTTGTTTGGATAGCTTCCCTTGGAAGTTACATTTGTATTTCATTTAGGACGCATTTACATTTCATTAGCTTGTATTTTCGTGTCCTATATAAGCTACATCTGAATAGATTGTAAGGACCTTTTCTTTGATTGAATGAAATTCACTGCACTTTGTGTGTGTTAGGGTGAGAGTTTCTCCCTTGTTCTTAGTTTAGAACTTCTTGTTTCTTATCAATAGCTTCTGAGCTATTGTGGTGATTCTTGCAAGACTTATTGGAATTCCTATTCCATGGTGTCAATCCAAATCCGTTCCTAATCCTTTTCCACTGATCCATTTCTTAAACACAAACCTAAAAAGCTTTCTTGAAACAGAGCATTTCCTACTCTGTTTTTTCTTTCAATTGAAGAATTGATTCCATTGCAAGGAAGATCGGGGCAAACAGGACTTGATTCAATTTTGGAGTCCATCAACCCGGCATTTCATCACACAGCCAACATGGACAATCAATCCAAGAACATTCCACAAGTCAACTTATAATGCCTAGCATGATGCATGCTCCTGCCATTCTCTCAGCGTGCAATGTGGTACCATCACAGAAATAGCCCATCCTTGTGGTCTCGATGATACAGTAGCTTGTCAAGGTTACTCTGTCGTGCACAGGTCACTCCCCTCCAGTGGTGATCAACCTTGGGTGTCAGAAGGAGTTCCTAACAGACATGGCCCCCCAGTACCCCCGGTACCCTATAGCCAATCATCCTATTTCCATCATGCAAATGCCGCCCCAAACGAGGGTCATACACACCGCCCCAAACAAGGGCCATCGATGTATATATATCATCATCTCATGAACCAACCTTCCAAGGTTCCAACATTACCATATAGGTTCATACATACTCATCAATAGTACACAACATAGACTAAAGAACTTGTGTGAAGTATTAGGGGTCTATGTTGGCACCTAGACACAACTAGGGTCATGAGATAAGAACTTGAACAAGGGCAGACAAGGTCAGACAAGGTCGGACCTTGGATTCAAAGAAATACCAAGGGCGTACCCAGCACTATGCAATCGATTACATAAGCATTTGTAATTGATTAAAGCAGACAACATAGACTTGATACACAGGTAAGACTTTGGTTGTATTATCATGAACCTGCACAAGGTTATCCGGATTACGAATGCCGAGGTGTACAAAGATAGGCTTTTGGTGGGTAATCTGAACCCGACAGCTTTCTCAGAGACAGGATATGAGCTCATCTAAGTAAGAAAACCTGGAAGCTCTTTCTTAAGAAAAGGAAACGAGCTCAACAACTTTAAAGAGAAAAGACAAGCTCGGGGAAGGAACCTGGTATCTCTAAAGAGGAGACGGATATGGACAGACCTGTGTTTTATAAAGTACCGAGGTTGGACTCAGCACTTATGCAATCGATTACATAAGCACTTGTAATCGATTGCAACCGATGACACTAGCCCGGCAGCTCTAAAGGAGAAGCGAGCTCAATCGCTCTAAAGAAGGAACAAGCACGGGCAGGGAACCCGGTATCTCTAGATAAAAGAAAGCAAGTTCAACATATTGAGAGAAGGAACGAACCCGGGAAAGGAACCCGATCGTTCTATAGAAAGGACACAAGCTCAACTGAGTAAGGAACCTAGTGGCTCTTTTACCGAGAAAGTATGAGCTCATCTGAGTAGAGGAACCCGGTAGCTCTTTACAAAAAGACACGAGCTCATCCGAGTAGAGGAACCCGGTAGCTCTTTAGAAAGAACTTGAGCTCAGCAGCTCTAAAGGAACAACAACCAACCCTGGGTAAGGAACCCGAAATATTGACCTCCGCCCACAAAAGACTACTAAGAGTCATGTCCCGCATGCACATATACATGCTACGTAAAAGGCTCAGCTCGGCATACCCAACCCGGTATCCGACACCTCTATGAACACTACTAAAAAGTGTCTTGGGATTTTTCAGCATCAAAATGCCAACTTCACACGCTTTGCCGGGGAGTTCTTACAACTTCAACTCTCCCCTCAAAAACACCAACAAACTCTTCATATCAAAACACCATCAAACATCAACACACAAGCACATCATCAAACATCAACATACCACATCCCATTCGTCAAAAGACATTTTCTTATTCAAAGAACAACACACAACGGGACATGCAGTTATCTTTCTAGTTGGACTTCCTGGCCCTCAACCATGGTACCTAAAGCTGTTATTAAATATGAAAACTCCCCTTACCTCACCGGGAGTTCTTGGTAGAGTTTAGCGGTGCTGAAACACTATCTTCTGAAGCGTGAAAGCAAGAGCAGGGCTCCGTTCTCCTTGAACTTCATGAAGGGTCATTTAAGACTTCCGCTCCTGTCATGAGGTTTCTCTTGACGTAGGGGGGTTTCGTGGTAGCTACGGTGGTCCTCGGGGTTGAAGGTGACATAGAAGGCTGAGGAAGAAAGGTTTTTGGGTGTGGGTAAGCTTAGAGAGAAAAGGAGAGAAAGGCGCAAGGAAGAAGAGAAGAAGAAAAACACACTTTCGCTGCACACTCTTGTGCTTAACTACTCAGTTGACAGGACATGTCTACCTTTCGTGCATGCACAGCAACCGCAGGCCAACAAGGATTAACCTAACATCCACTAACATGCATACCAATGCAAGGACACTCGAAACAACAATTATCAATTAAATCAAATAATCAAACAACATAACACACACCAAACACCCAACTTAGCAACTCGAAATTTCAGGGCGTTATAAACTCTGCCCAAAATTTTATAATATGTTTTCCTATTTAATTTTTTATTAAATTTTTATCCTTCCTGTTGGGTTGCACTACCTTCTATAACACTTGCTTGATCTCTTTGTTAAAAATCTCTGCTTGCCCATTAGTTTGGGGATGATAAGCTGTAGCAACTCTATGCATAACCCCATACTTCTAAAGCAAGGATGTCAATGACCTATTGCAAAAATGGCTCCCCTGGTCACTGATAATGGCTCTAGGCACACCAAACTTGCAAAAAATGTTGGATCTCACAAAATCCACAACAACTTTAGAATCATTAGTTCTAGCGGCCTTAGCTTCAACCCATCTAGAAACATAATCAACAGCAAGCAGAATATATAAAAAACCATGAGAAATAGGAAATGGACCCATAAAATCAATACCCCACACATCAAAAACCTCACAAAAAATAATGGGCTGCTGAGGCATTTCATGCCTACGTGTAATGGTTCCTCTTGCTCTCTGACTTTGCTCATAAGTGGTGGTAAAGTGATGAGCATCTCTAAACAAAGTGGGCCAATAGAACCCACAGTCCAATACCCTCCTAGCAGTCTGATGAGGACCAAAATGACCGCCGGTAGGTGTGCCATGACAAAATTGAAGAATAGACTAAATGTCATGATTTGGCACACACCTGCGGATCACTTGATCATTACCAAATCTCCACAAATAAGGATCATCCCACACATAAAATTTAGCATCACTCTTATGTTTATCTATTCGATACCTAGATATATGAGGTGGAACAACAGATGCAACAATGAAATTCACAATGTCAGCAAACCAAGGGGTGATATGTGATGAATGCAAGTGCATCAAATGCTCATTATGAAAATTATCCCTAATAGGAAATGATTCAACAGGTCCCTCAATCCTACTCAAATGATCAACAACTAAGTTTTCTGCACCACTCTTATCCTTAATCTCAATATCAAACTCCTGAAGAAGAAGCATCCACCTGATCAATCTAGGTTTAGCATCAGGCTTCTTCAACAGGTACTTCAAAGCTGCATGTGTAACGACCCAAATTATAAGTTGCTAATCTGGATGCTTGATGTGTGTTTTATTAATTAAATTACATGTACTATGTTGATTGATAAATTGTTTTATTTATAACTTTTTGTTTGAGTGATTTTGTCTTGGTATGCGTGCTTGATGGGTATTGGACGTAAGTCAACTCTGCTGTGCTGTGGTTGCTGGCTGTGCATGTTAAGTGGACGTATTGTGTCAGTCGTGGTTAAAAATACAATGAATACCTAATCCAATAAACCAAGAAGGGGGGGGGGGGTGAATTGGTTTTTAACCCTATTTGAACTTTTTCTTGAAAATCAAAACTCAGCGGAAGATTTAATTTGGATCGTATCTTATATCAAAACAAATTTAGTAAACAGTTTTTCTTCTCCAATCAATTAACTCTTGTGTTGAATCAAAGTTTAAGTTGATACACAAAATAATATCTCAAGCAATTAAATGAAATGTAACTCAAAACATAAATGCACACAATTTTATACTGGTTCACCTCCAACCACTGAGGCTACATCCAGTTTGCCTTCTAATCCAAATCAGATTAGAGTTCCACTAACAGATTTTAATTCTTTACAAGCAATCAACAAGGTCTCTTTTACCCACCCTAGGCAAAACTCTAAATCTAATCCCTAGATTTATCAAAAGACCTAGAACCTGAGAACACTACTCAGTTCTACCCACTAGAAAACCCTTTCTAGTAATGCTTTTAAAGAAACCCAACTGTTACATGGAAAAATTCAACACAAATTCCAGAAAATAAAAGAAGAAAATTACAAAGAACAAAACTTGATGTTCAAGAAGGATATCACCTTATATTCCTTTGCAGGATAAAGGATATACACGAAATTTATAACCTGAGATGATGAATGATATGCTTTCTTGATTGATCTTGACACAGCTCAATGCATGAATGATCACAAAACAATTCCTTCTCTTAATCAAGCTTTATGATTCTAACTCATATGAACAACACAATCAAAATGATTCTTTTTAACACTTTGAAGCACTCAGAGACTATTAAAACACTTGTATGAATGAAAGCTCTCGAAATCAATCAATTGTTTTCTGAGATACTACTTGCCTATTTATAAAAAAACAGATTTAACAGACTGTAATCGATTATTTTGTATATGTAATCGATTATTTTAACACGTGTAATCGATTATTACGTGTATTTAATCGATTAAATTGTTCATGATATTTCTGGAAATCTTGAACTAACAAAGTAATCGATTATTTGACCATGTAATCGATTACGCCAGAAATATGAGTTTTATTCACAAGCATAGATAATCGATTATAATGTGTTTTAATCGATTACGCCAGAAGTATACATATTACTCTATAGCACATTTAATCGATTACGAGTATTTGGTAATCGATTAAACCAGTTCATAGGCTAAACAGGATTATGCAGATGCCTTATGTAATCGATTATTTGACCATGTAATCGATTACATTAGTAAGAAAACATTTTTTAATGCTAGTTTAAACTTATCAATGTATTTCTAATCAATTGCATATGCTAATATGATTCTTATCCTATGAATGAATGCATGTATGTCTGATTTCTTTAATAACTGCAAAGGATTATTAGATTTTAACCTTAATGAACCAAGCTTAACAAAAAGGAAAAAATTACACATGCCATCTTCACATGAGTGGACATGAATCAAATATCAAAACACTTCTTGTCTTCTGATTCTTTTGACACTTGAATCTAACAGTGGTTATAAGTAGCAGGCTGGCACAACAACAAGTTTACTCTTCCTTCTTCTACCTTTGCGTTTCCTTTGTTTTCTCTCTAAAACCTCTCATTCTCGGCCCTTTCTTTGTCACCTCCAACCTACGAGAACCATCATAGCTGCTGCGAAAAGTCCCGACCCTGAAAGGAACTTTATGGTCGGAGCTGAAGTTCAGGACAAACGCACCGTGAAGCTCGTGAACGAACTCCTAGTTAGGTAAGGGGAGTTTATCATGTTTCTTAACAGCTTTAGGTACCATGGTTTGGGGGCCAGGGAGTCCAACCATGATGATAACTGCATGTCCCTGTTGTGTGTATGTTGTTTTCTAGAAAAGCTATGTCTTTTATGAATGGGATGTGTTATGCCTTAACTCTGTTGAATGTTATTTTGTGTCGATGTTTGACGTTCTGGGTAGAAGAGTCGATGGTGTTCTTGTGGGGAGTAGAGGTTTTAAGAAATCTTCGTGCATGTGTGTGAAGTTGGAATTTTGATGTCGAAAGACTTCTAAGACACTTTGTGGAAGTGTCCGTGAAGGTGATGAGTACTGGGATGGGTTGGTCGTGTTATACATAGACATCAGCCCCTGTGTTTGATGTCGGCTACCGGGATGGGTAGGTCGAGTTAAGCGGGTTACGTGGTATGCATGCATACAGGACGTAACTTAGTCCTTGTTGGCAGACGCTGTAGACCGGGTCCCCTACTTGAGGATGTTACCTTAAAGTTGTTAAGACTCACTCCTCTTTTCTTTAAGAGGCATCGGGTTCCTTACCCGGGGTGGTGCATTAGAGTTTTTGAGATCAAGTTATCTTACCAAGGAGAGAGCTACCAGGTTGCTGACTCGGAGGAGCTCGTGCCTTCTCGGGAAAAGAGCCATTGGGTGACTAACTCGGATGAACTCGTGTTTTCTCGAGAAAAGAGCCACCGGGTTTTTCTACTCGATTGAGCTTGTGTTCCTTCTTCTAGAACGACCGGGTTCCATACACGTGTCGTCCATAGAAGTTGACCCTTCCCTTTTCTTAGAGAAACTGGGTTCCTTACCCGGGATGGGCTGTTCCCTTTAGAACTGCTAAGTCCCAACCCCTTTTCTTGAGAACTGTCGGGTTCCTTACTCGGGGCCTTACAAATGTTATATGTTATAATCGATTACAGCACTTATGCAATCGGTTACATAGTGCAGAACCCGTCCTTAGAACTTTACAAGAAACCCAAGAACCTCTTGACCACCTTTGGCAAATCCTTATCAAACCCAACCGACCTCGACTAACCTCCTCCGACCTCGTCCTCGCTTGCTACCTTTGTATTCTTGTCCAAAGCTTTACCCCTTTGTCCGACCCCTAGCGACCTTATCCGAGTTCTATTGGCTTTGGCCGACCTTGTTCGCCTTCGTCCAATCTTGTTTGGCTTCTTACCTTGAGATAATATGTCTAAGTTCCAACCCGGACACCTTGTACTTCACACTAGTTCGATTGGTTATATGTGTTTGTGAGTGGCGTATGTAATTACGTTGGTAGCATTTGAGCTCGGCCTATGAGATGGCCTGAGGTGATGAATGTGTTTGGATATACATAAATATCCACGGGGGTGTATGACGGGTTGCCCTTGCGAGGAAGGATTGTGTTCCTAGCCGGGTCATACATTGATGGTGTCGTGGTGATATTTTATGTATAGACATAAGATGCCGGGACCGGGTGGTGAACCTTGCGAGGACCACCGTCAGTGCACCGATGGGCCCTTGTGTGGGCGGTATGTTACATAAGGGGTGTATGATGGGTTACCCTTGCGAGGAAGGATTGTGTTCCTAGCCGAGTCATACATTGATGGTGCCTACATAACATACGACATTTGCATGGCAGAAATAGGGCTGATTATTGGTTGTAGGGTACGGAGGTACTGGGGGCCACGTCTGTTGGGAACTCCTTCTAACACCCATTAGTTGATCACCATGGGGGGATGATTCCTGTGCATGACAGAGTGACCCTGACAAGCTTCTGCATCATCTGACCACAGGGATGGCCCATTTTCGGGATGGTACCACATTGCACGATGAGAATTGAGTCAGGAGCATGCATCATGCTAGATTTTATAAGTTGACTTATGAAATGCTTGTGGATGTCCGTGCATGTTAGTGCTTGATGGATGCTTGGAATGTTTGTATTGATATGGTGATGACTGTGTTGTTTCCTTACCGGGTTGTTTTTCCCTTATGTTGTATTTATCGTTGTTGTTTAATATGATGAACTCACCTTTGTTTGTTGTACCTTATGGTTTGGTACCTGTGATGATCACGAACCGGGTTCGTGTGAGTAGACGGGCAGCAGTAGGTGCTTTGGGAGAGGACCGTGTTGATTGGAGCCGCCGTGTTTTGCCAGAATGTCAATGGACATGATCTTGGACAGGAGTTGCATTTTATTAGATGTATCCCTTGTTTTAATGGATGCACTCCTCTTGTTTTGCTAATTACACCCCTAACTTTTACTTCTCTTTTCATTTGTAAAACACTTGATGTATAGTTTGGGGACATAATCTTGTGTACTTGTAATTAAAATTGTGTCTTATAAGCACATACATATATTTGAAATATTTTATGATTACCTTGATCTACATGTATATTCTATGATGATAGTCGTCATATGCTCGCGAAAAATTTATCACCATTTTCACAAGTAACCAAAGGGGTGTTCTTTTTATTAAAATGAATTTTTATCGTGGATATGAATTAGTAATACAGTAGCGACGTGGCGGGTCATTACAACATGGTCAGTAAAAATAGTGATATGGGAACAAAGCAAATAAGATCAGAATTTATCTAAAGCAAACGCAATAGCTAAAAGCTCTTTCTTCGTGGTGGTGTAGTTAACTTGGGTTGCATCTAAAGTGCGTGAAGCATAAGCAATGACATGGGATCGTTTATCAACTATCTGTGACAACACAACCCCAAGTGCATAGTTAGAAGCATCACACATGAGCTCAAAGGGAAGTTCTCAATCTGGTGGTTGTATGAAGGGACAGGTCGTAAGCTTCTTCCTTAAATGCCTCTTTGCAAGGCTGGTCAATCATAAATTTTGCGTTCTTTTGGAGAAGCTTGGACAATAGCAGTGCAATCTTGCTGAAATCCTGGATGAACCTCCTATAAAAACTTACATGTCCAAGAAAAGAACGCACTTCTTGCATAGAAGCAGGGTAAGGTAAAGAAGTAGTAACATCAATCTTAGCCTTATCGACCTCAAGACCTCTATTAGAGACCAAATGCCCTAAGACTATACCTTCATGTACCATAAAATGACATTTCTCGAAGTTAAGAACAAGGTTAATCCCAATACATCGATCAAGAACTCTAGAGAGACTATCCAAACATGCATCAAAAGAGGAACCATAAATAGTGAAATCATCCATAAACACCTCCATGCAACTTTCCAATAAATTAGAAAAGATACTCACCATGCACCTTTGAAAGGTAGCAGGTGCATTGCATAGGCCAAAAGGCATCCTAGTGTAGGCAAATGTGCCAAATGGACAGGTGAATGTCGTCTTGTGTTGGTACTCCGGTGCAATATGAATCTACATGTAACCAAAAACAACCATCAAGAAAGCAATAATGTGATTTACCTGCCAACCTCTCCAGATTCTGGTCAATGAAAAGGAGAGGGAAATGGCCCTTGCGAGTTACCTGGTTAAGTCTCCAATGGCCTGTTTGTAGCCTCTCAAAACATGCAGCAACTTCTCTTCATGCTCAAGTGACAGGCTGCTAGATATGATGACTGAAAGCTGCTGAGCATCATCTAAATATGCATATTTAAGGTGCTCAGATAGTGACTTCATCTCCAAGAAAGGTGGCTGAATGGTGGAAGGCAAGGAAAGGTTGGTGGCTGAGGGAAGGGAGATAAGAAAATCAACACATGTACCTGTATCTGCAACACAATCAGAGTCAAGTGTGGAGGAAATCTCTGCAAAAATACTACACACAATAGCAGAATCATCACAGGAACAATTACAAGAACCAAAATCAAAAAAAGTCAGAAAGTAAATCAGAAATATCTACACTATCGACTGCAACATCAATGATATCAAGAAGGACATAATTGTTAGATTCAAGTGATTGAAGAATCTGAAGAAGAAGAGTTTTGATATTTGATTCATGCCTTGTAATTTTTATTTTGTTTGTTAAGCTTGGTTCATTAAAAGGAATAACCTAAAAATCCCTTTGCAGCTACTAATAAAAACAAACCATCATGCATTCATGCTTAGGTATAAAGTAATAAACATATGCATTGAGTTAGAAATACATTGATGAGTTTTAAATATGCATAAAATGTTTTAAGACTGTAATAATCGATTACATAGGTAAATAATCGATTACATAAGCATTCTGCATAATCCTGTGTAGTATAGAAGGTGATTTAATCGATTACCAAGTAATCGTAATCGATTAAATAGGCTAGAGGCAAAAGGGAAGCTCACTGGAATAATCGATTAAATGATGAAATAATCGATTACTTTGATCATGCTTATTTTCCAGAACTGCTACGAACACTTTAATCGATTAAATGGTCGAATTAATCGATTACATTAGTTAAATTAATCGATTACATTGACGAAATAATCGATTACAGTCTGTTAAATCTGTTTTTTTATAAATAGCATGCATTGACTCACAATCTGAGAGATTAATTTTTCGAGAGCTTTCATTACAAAAGTGTATTAACATTCTCTGAGTGCTTTAATGTGAAGAAAGAGTCTTTTTCATTTGGGTTGTTCTTAAAATAGAGAATCATGAAGCTAGAGTAAAAGAAGGAGTTTCTTAGTGAACATTCATGCATTAATCTGTTGCAAGATCATTCAAGACTGCATGTTCATTCAACATCACAGGTTTTAAATTTCGTATAATTCCTTTTCTGCTGCAAAAGGATTAAGGTGATGTCCTTCTTGAATCTTTAGTTCTATTATTTGGGAGATTTTATTTGTTTTGTTTAGTTTGTGTTGAAACTATCCATGTAACAAGTTAGAATTCTTTAAAGCAAAACTAGATAGGGTTTCTAGTGGGTAGAACTGAGTGGTGTGCTCAGGTTCTAAAGTCTTTAGATAAATCTTAGTGTTAGATTTAGAATTTTGCCTAGGGTGGGTGAAAGAGACTTGGTTGATTGCTTGTAAAGAACTGAATCTTGTTAGTGGAACTCTAATCTGGTTTGGATTAGAAGACAACTGGATGTAGCCTCAAGTGGTTAGAGGTGAACCAATATAAATTTGTGTGTAATTGTGTTTTTGATTTACATTACATTCAATTGCTTGTGGTATTAGATTGTGAATCAATTCTGATTTTGTTTCAGCATAAGAGTTAAGTGATTGGAAAAGAGAATTTTGCTTATTAAAAGTGTTTGGTTTAAAGATACGATCCATTGTTTATCTTCCGCTGAGTTTGAATTTTGCAAGAAAGGCAAAAAGTTTCAAAAACCAATTCACCCCTCCCCTCTTGGTTTATTAGATTAGATATTCATTGTATTTACAATAATGCTCCTCTAAAGGATGTCTCATGGCCTCAAAAATATTAAAATGGACAACGTCATCACCAAACTCCATGGACAGAGTTCTGCATACACATCAATTTTTGTTCTGGCTGTCATCAAGAATGGTCCCCCTTGGATCAATGTGGAACCATGGCTAGAAGACTTATTCTCCATATCAAAAATGTAAAAATCTGTAGGAAAATTCAAATTATTAACTCGCACCAGCACATCTTCAATAAGTCCAAGTGGAAGCGTAGACTCCTGTTGGCTAAGTGAATGACAACACCAGTGGGTTTCAAATCATCAAGATGTAATGATTTGTAAACTAATGTGGGCATGACATTAATGAAGGCTCCAAGGTCACACATGACATCTACAAAAGTACAATCTCCAATGGTACAAGAGATAGTGAAAGTGCTAGGATCTTTGCACTTCTGTGGCAAGCTGGATAGTGGAATGACATCAACAGTTTTGCCCTATATGAGTGCAGAAACATTTCTGCCCATCTTCACTTGCTCATCTTCCTTCAGCTTCCTCTTGTGGGTGCACAGATCCTTTAAAAACTTTGCATATTTTGAAATCTGTTTGATGGTATCCAAGAGGGGAATGTTGACTTCCACCCTCCTGAAAGTCTCAAGCAGATCAGAATCAAACTCCACTTTCTTTGTAGAAATGGATCTAGAAGGACAAGGTAGAGGAATATGTTTTGGTGCAGAATCTGTTTTGGCACCATCATCAATTTTTTTACCAGCATTTGTTGAATTTGGAAGCTTAGTACCACTCCTCAAGGTAATAGCATTCACATTCTTTGGATTAATAACTGGTTGTGCTGGAATGTTGCCAAAACCTTATTGCTACATCTGGTTGCCAGTTGTAGCTAACTGTCCAATCTGAGTTTGCAGGTCTTGAATGGTGGCACTGACATTTTGTTGGAACTGAATGTTGGTGGTTGCCATTTGCTTCATCAAGTCCTCCAAAGAAGGTCTAGTACTAGTCTGCACAGGTTGTGCAGGTGTAGGGGCAGGCTGCTGGAACTATGGCTGTTGTCTGAACGGAGGAGCTTCGTATTTGCTGGTGGAGGGTGGATATTGCTGTTGTTGAGGTTTGAATGGCTATTGTTGTTGTTGTGGACCAGGACCATACCTCAAATTTGGGTGATCTCTCCAACCAGGATTATAAGTGTTGGAGTAAGGATTATACTGTTGTTCAGGTCTAAATGGCTATCTAGATTGTATGGCAGAAACGTCAGCACCTTGTTTTGTTTCTTGGAGAGTGGGACATGAATCTGTTGGATGATCAGGTGCACAATAGATACCACACAGCCTTGGTTGATTGGCTGCCATCACATTCTGCTATTGACCAATAGCAAGTTGTCTCACAAGGGATGTCAACTCTGTCAGTTTATTCTCCAACCTTTGGTTATCAGCAACCATCAAAACAGAAACTCCATTTGTAGCAACCTTGGATGTTGCAGCACCTCTAGTACCAAATTGCTGATAAGTTTCTGCCATGTTAGAAATCAACTGTCTTGCAGCAAGAGGAGTCTTGTCCATCAAAGCGCCTCCACTGGCTGCATCTATCATACTCTTATCCATCAACATCAAGCCTTCATAAAAATACTGAATCAATAATTGCTCACTGATTTGATGGTGAGGATAGGTAGCACACAACTTATTGAATCTCTCCCAGTATTCATACAATGTCTCTCTAGGTAGCTGCCTTATACCATAAATTTCTTTTCGGATGGAAGCTGTTCTGGATGCAGGGAAGAATTTCTCCAAGAATCTTCTCTTCATATTTGTCCAGGTGTTGATAGGATCTGGTTAAAGGTACAACCAGTCCTTAGCTACACCATCCAGTGAGAATGGAAATGCCTTCATCTTGACATAGTCCTTATGAATGTCATGTGGTCGCATGGTGGAACACACTACGTGAAACTCCTTAAGATGCTTGTGTGGATCTTGTAACGATCCCGTATGCATCTGATTCATTAACATTTATATTATGGTAATAAGCGCAGCAATTACTTAACGTAATTAAGTAACATACGGAAGCAATAAAATAAATAAAACGTCATGCCATGTCATACAATATAAACAAAACATTATGTATGGAATTTTTTGTATACAACCTGGCACCTGGGTACTGTTTCATAAGGTACATCATAATTCAAACCCATACTGGGTTTCAATATAGACAACAAAATTGTGCCAAAAGGCTCTCAAAATAACCACCTTTCGCATCCTTGACCCCGTCTTGGCTTCTTAGCCAGGATCCTCGAACCACAAACAACCCGGCCATGGCCTACGCGACCATAGACAACCCGCCTTACGCATCATCGAATGATCCCTACTCGGGTCTCTTATCCCGGACCTCGTCCTCCACTTGCTGGCTATTACCTGCAATGAAAATATAATCCCCAATTGGGGTGAGATACAATCTTAGTAAACTCAGGGTTCTTGGAGTCTCTTCTCCCCATCAGTTCACTTCCACAGTACATAGCATTCAAATTAGCATTACATAATAATGTAGCCATCCCGGCCTGCCATCTCGGCTTGCCATTCTGGCATTGTAAGAAAAATAACATTATAGCCAACCCGGATTTCATACACATCACATGTACATAATCACACCAACGTGCCATTTCTGTTGGACGCTACCAACATCAGGAATTCAGCCCAGATATACAAATTCACCAGTGCACATCTCATGCACAAATGTATATCTTTTCATGCATATCTCATGCACCCGTGCACATCTCATGCACTTGGACGTATATGAATTGCCGAGAAGCTTATCCCGGATGAGTCTTACACTCTCATATATGGTCCGCTTCCCTGGCCAAAGGGCTTCCTCAACCACAATACAATCATCACAATGCAAATCATTTACATGTATGTTTCAATCAAAAAGAAATAACACACAACTTAAATGCACGCACTGCATCATATAATAACCATAACTCCCCAGGAGTCTGGTGGAACACAATCAAGGGATACAAACTCCCAAGAACAGAGAGCTTACCTTCTCTGATCACAGCACTGGCTCTCTCAGCCCCGTGGTCACTACCACCGATATCTTTTGTATCACGCCCTACATTAGGCAACCAAGATATCAAGAACGGTTCTCAACCGTTTCAAGAAAAGAACCCAGTTCTTTTCTAGGTATCAAGCATAAACAACCGTTAGTGACTTGTAAACCCCCACAAAGATCTTTCTGGCATAACAAAATACCCAAAACCCAGAAAAATTAGCTTTCAAGGTTGCACCGTTATCACAACAACCTCCTAAGCATACTTTTCCAAAGAAACACAACCCCATACCAACTCTAACTCATATGGGTCATTTTTCCTTTTTAAACTATACTCAAAAGAAACGGTAAAACTTACGTGTCTTACCTTAAAAACGTCAAGGAAGGCTAGAGGACAGCTTGTCAAAGCTTGGATGTCCTTAAAGTGCCTTTGAAACCCTTAAAGGTTGAAACTTTGAACTTCCTTTGGAGAAATGATCTCCTCGTCCGATAGTTTCCACAAAGAACAAAGATTGCAAACTGGTTTATAGGGTGATTCTCTTCAATCCTTACATTAGATGTGAAGGTTTTTAGGTCAAGGAATGAGTAGCTATGAAGCTTTTTTCACTTAACAATCGAGAAGAATGGAATAAGAGATAGAAAGTGTTTTTAGCAAAAACAGTCAGAATTAGGTTACTACTGGAATATCCCACTCATATATATCTTAAATAATCTAAAAGTTGACACGCGTCATATTGTAATATGAGAGTCTTCATGCGTCAACATCAAACAAAGAGTCAACATGTGTCAATTGTATAAAGTGAATAAGTAGAGATATTTGGCTACCAGGTTGGGTCTACTGTTTGGCAAGCCAATGTGTGATACCTCATATACATGTTACGTGTGACTTCCAAGTTCTCTAAACCCTACTGACGTTGCTGGGTTCTCTCTTCATATTACTAAGGCTGTCGAGTTGGGTTTATATATATATATATATAGATAGTATCAAGCAAGTACAACTCGAATTAATCCATTACAAATGCTTATGTAATCAATTGCATAACATTAGAGCTCGTCTTTGGTACAAGGTTCTGCCCTCTTCCGACCTCATTGGGTTCCTACCTTGACACTATACAAGGCCAAGGTTCCTTCCTTGTTCGAGATCACTAACCCAGTAACTCTTTCAAAGGGGTTACGAGCTCTGTCAGTCTCTCTACCCAGTAGCTCTTACAAGTCAACCAACAACGAGTTCCTCCGAGATCACTACCCAGTAGCTCGAAGGAAAACGCAATATACAAGCTCAACCGAGATCTCTACCCGGTCGCTCTTTCCTTCCTTATCCGGGTTCCTTCTATAACTCAGCGTTTTTCTCAAAAAGTGCTATATATACACCCCCCCTTCATAAGCGATAACCCGATCTCCTTATAAAACCACATAACCACACGATCCCGGATTTAAGAAGGTGCTATCTACACCCCTCCTTTATCCGAGTTCCACTATACACTCCCCCTTATGTGACAACCTAGTCACACGAACCCGGATTTGTCACAGGGTCATTATAGATCTTCACTTGCAAGACCATGAAACTTTGGTAGCAAATGGATCAATCCAAACTTTAGCTCATAACTAACCTTAGTCTCAGGATACTGAATACACCAAGGTTGATAAACAACATCAGGTGTAGCCAATTCCTTGAGAGTTAGGTTGTTATCAGACATTGTATCAACAAAAATTTCAGAATCAAGATGTTCAGAATTAGAAATAGACTCAGAAATAGAAGACACCACACTACTATTTAGAACGACACTATCAAATTCATCTAGATTACTATTATTTCTGATTAATCTGTGAAATGTCCTATCTATCTCAGGATCATATGAATGCAAATCACTTGGTGTGGACCTAGTCATGCACAATTCAAATCATAAGGGAAAAATCATAGAAATATCAGACAGTTACTCTACGAGGATACTATTCACAATATCTGCTGAAATGAAACAGAAAATGGAAAACTGCCCCAAACAATTTTAGAAAAATTTAAAAAAACATCACAGTAAATATCTAAAAATCATGCTTGATTTTTTTAATTTTTTGGTGATTTTTAAAAATCATGAAAACACAAAATAAATTCAAAAGTGGCCTAGATCATCGAATTTGGCAATTAGGACCCCCGTGACCTTTATCCATCACCTTGATTTATTAATTTTCTCCACATTCTAGGAAATTGTCAGCTCATTCTAAGATAGTTTGTTGTGAAATTGAAAACACAATGAACATACTACAAATAAACCAAGAGGGGGGTGAATTGGTTCAAAATAGATATTTAAAATTTTCTAAAACAAATTGCGGAATTAAAATCTTGGATCGTATCACTTGATCACCTTTTGAAAATCAATAACTCTTTCTTCAATCAAGATCAACCTTGATATGCATGCAATGACAGAAATAGTTTCTTTGCCAATAATATTTTGATTACACCAAGACAAGCAATGAAATATACAGAATTTAGAACAAAAGACAAGGGAATTTATACTGGTTCACCTCACAAACTTAGAGGCTACATCCAGTGACTTCCAACCAACACTAGGTTAGAGTTTTCACTATATCAAAGAATCTTTACAAGCAGTTTACAAAAGATCACCTTTATCAACACTAGATAAAGAAACAAAAATCTAAACCCTATAGACTTCTAATGATCAAGAACCAGAGAACACTACTTTGTTCTTCCCTCTAGAGAACCCTACTCTAGAAACAGCTTTAAAGAATCACCTTGGTATACCACAACAGAATTTAATACACAAAAAAATTCTAAACAAAGATTCAAGAGATACAACCTGTGATCCTTTAAATGTATGAATGAATGAATGAATGAAGTTACTAATCAATCAGGTTGAACGAAATTCAAAGCTCAGAATCAAAACTCTTGAAAACCCTTTTTTTCCTTTTAAAACCTCACCTCAAAGACTCTAATCTCTTGATCTCATAAGATGTATTTCACACTCAGTTCAAATCAGTATATGGGCTCTTGAAAAAGCTTTTACCTTTTTGGTATTTCACACATATGCTCAGAACAATTCATTCAATGTCTATTTATAAAGACAAGACACACAAAGCTTTTAAAAAAACTGATTTAACTGACAATAATCGATTAAAACGACAATGTAATAGATTATTTAAACATATGTAATCGATTAAAATACCACATAATCGATTAATATGTTCTTGAGCTTCCTGGAAATGTTTTCATGAACAAGATAATCGATTAATCCATACTGTAATCGATTAAAGCAGTCTTACTGAATGTAAAGCATGAAGTAATAATCGATTACATACTACTGGTAATCGATTAAACTAGTAAAGCTCAAAACACGAAATAGCCTGTGTAATGGTAATCGATTATACAAGTAATGCATCATGACTAACGAGTTAAGATAATCAATTAAAGTAGTGATGCATGGTTTTTCATATTGCACTATGTAATCGATTACAAGAAGCCTGTAATCGATTAAACTATTCTTCAAGGCTTTTCCAGATTTAGTATGAATATCTTTAACCGATTAAAATACTTGTGTAATCGATTAAAGCAGTAAGTTTTCATTTTTAAAAGTCTTAGCCATGAGAACTTAACATCTTTTTGAAATCATTGGATTGCTTTGAGATTTTATCCAAAAACATGTATGCAAGAGAATGAGAATGCAAATGCAAATGAAAGATCACAAGGCAATGCACTTGAACCACTTAGAGAAATTACAAATGCCTTCAAATGTTTGGGCATGTAAAAAGTTAAAACATCAAGCCTTCATCCTTGTTTCAATCTTCTTTGCAGCTTCCCTTAAATTCAACAGAAATGACTAGAATGCTCATGTGCTACTTGTTAAAACTGTGTTAAAACTCCTACTTAGAGGTCAAATTTGCCAATTTTGACCCACACCAAACCCCTAAAGGCGTTAGTTTTGATTAGAATGGGGGATACACTTTGGAAACCAAGTTTCACAGCCAAACCCCACAGATAAAAAATTTTTGGACAGGAAATTACACAACAAACACAACCACACCACTCCTCTATCTACTACTCTTCTGTTTTTTTTCCTCTGTTTTTCCCCTGTTTTTCTTTTTTTTGTTTTTTATTTTTCTACCAGCACCTCACACACACTTCATAAAAACCAACAAAAACAATGAAAATATGTAACAAAGTGCAATTGTGCAGCAGGATGTAATAAATGCAGTGAATGTAAATATTTTATTTTTTTCTTTTATATTTTATTTTTTTCTTTTATATTTTACTAATACTATTATCTAATTCTGTAGCACATGATTAACCTAGGTCGACTCAGAGACACAACCAATATAGTTCCAACTTCAATTCACTAGTAAATAATAGGGGGATTTTTATCAAATAGTTTGCATGCGATAAACAAAAATTGCGAAAACACAAACTACAATTGAAGAAACTAACATAATTGGTTAAAGGTAATGTAAAACAGATTAAAGAACATCAATCCAATTCACCAAACCAAGAAATGAAAATTATCATAGTTCTCAGATAATGATCTTGTTATGAAAGTTCATTCAATTTCATTTGAAGCAGTTCAATCGAATTAACCCCTAAATTAATTGAAACCACAAACCTAATTGAAATATCATCCAAATAATCTGTGATTAAAATTCAAAATTAGGAAATGAATCAATAACCTAATCCATTTTCAATCCTATACACATTCATAATCATAAAAATTGAATAGAGGATTGAAGAAGAAAGTGAACATTCATTTAGAAATTGAAATACCAAACCAGAACTCAAATTCTCCTTGCTTGGGCTGGATCCTTGGATTGATTGATTGTTTAGCCTTCCATGATGATCATCAATGAAAGCCCCATGAAATTAGTGCAAGGAAATGGAAGAACAAAAATGAAAATGAAGAACAGTGAAGAACAATGAAGAACAGTTGAGAGAAAATAAGAGAAATGGTTTTAATTATGAAAACTTCTAAAAATCACTACAAAAATATGTTTGTGCTAAAATGAAATGTAAAAATCCAAATAACTAAAATCACTAAAATATAGTGACTGAGTCAGTCGGAAAGGATGGGCCATGATTAGACCCATCTAATCTAACTAATTACTAATTACACCAATTCGCAACCCAAAATTCAAGTGTAGTGGTTCTAACTTCCAAGCCTAAAATGACCTTCAAAATGATAGAATTGGCCTCGGCTTATCTCTAACAAAAGTTTAGATATTTTCCTTATCTTTCCATGGACTACTCATATGCACCATTTGGATTTTTGTAAAGCTCTCTAGGTCATGCACAAGAAAGATAGGTCAAGTAAGCAAAAAATCCGAAAATAAGCAACAATTATCAATTAAGCCCACTTGTTTGCCTAAGGAAAAAACTGAATTAGAATGGAAAAATAAAATTCCAAGAGAAGTCAAATAATCTAAGAAGAATAGAAAAATATTAAACTAAAAATACTCAATCATTCTTCATGAACTTGCTGAATCTTTTGACTATTAGGTTCAAGTGTTCATCACCTTCATATTCACTTGAGTCTTCTTCTTTTTCCACATTTGAGGATGCAGCTTTCAAGGCTATACTCTTTTGTTTCTAGTCTGCATCTTCTACATGTGTTAATTGAGACATTTCTAATTCATACTTAAGTAGCATAGCAAATAATGCAACCATGGACATCTTTGAAAGATCTTTTGACTCCTTGATTGCTATCACCTTTGGTTGCCATGGTCTTGTTAGGCACTTCAAAATCTTGATGTTTAACTCTTCAGCATCAAATGTCTTTCCAAGACCAAGAAGATGATTTACAATATGAGTGAATCTTGTTTGGAGTTGAGATATGTTTTCTGTTGTGTTCATCTTGAACATCTCATACTTATGAATCAAGGCATGCTTCCTTGATCTTCTAACTTCATTTGTCCCTTCATGAGTGATTTCTAACATCTCCCACATCTCCTTAGCGCTTTTATACCTAACAGTTCTGAAAAATTCATCAGATGAAAATGCAAAAGTAATCATGTTTTTAGCTTTAAAATTGTATTGCACTACTCTCTTTTATGCATTTGTCATCTCATCCCATTCTTTGGGAATCATTTCATTGTCAATAGTTTTAATTGGAATCAAATGACCTTTTTCTATTGCATTCCATGCACCAATTTCATTTGATTGGATGAATGTTTGCATCTTATTTTTCCAAAAACTGAAATGCTCTCCTTCAAATATAATGACCCTGTGATAATCCGGGTTGTCACATAAGGGGGTGTATATTGGAACTCGGACATGAAGGGGGTGTAGATAGCACCTTTTCGAATTTGGGATCGTGGTATATGGTGGTATTAATAGGAAGACCAGGTTATTGCCACGTAAGTGGTGTATATACATAGCACTTTTGGGGAAAAGCCCTAATGTATAGAAAGGAACCCGGACAAGGAAGGAAAGAGCGACCGGGTAGCGAACTCGGTTTAGCTCGTATATTCCTTTTCCTAGAGGGACCGGGTTGTGGTCTCGATAGAGCTTGTGTTTTTCCTTTTCTTTGAGGTTCGAGTAAGTGATCTCGGATGTGTTCCGAGTAGTGATCTCGGATATGTTTCTGAGTGATGATCTCGTACATGTTACCGAGTTGTGATCTCGGATGAGCAACCGGGTAGTGGTCTCGATTGAGCTCCGAGGAGCTCATTTTTAGTTGACTTGTAAGAGCCACCGGGTAGAGAGACCGGAAGAGCTCGCAACCCTTTTTGATAGAGTTACTGGGTTAGTGATCCCGAAAGTGGTTGGGAGGAACCTTGGACTGGTGACGTACCAAGTAATGAAGTCGGATGAGGTCAGATTAGGTCGAATGAAGTCGGTTGTGGTTGGAATGAGTGCTTAGGAACCCGAGACATGGTAGTGAAGTTGCACTCAATATATATATATATATATATATATATATATATATATATATATATATACCTACAGGCAGAGACAGGACAGCAAACTTATGGGCACCTGATTGTAAGTCATATCTATTCTTTGCTCGTGAAGTCTACAAAGCGAGCCTTCACTAAGACCGTACTTCTTCCCGTGAAAGCTCTGAATTAGCTTTAGCTCGAACCGAACCTTGATCTGTTGCTCGAACTCTAATACACTGTATTAGCGTTAGTAATATGAAGAGAACCCGGCAGCGTATGTAGGGTTTAGAGAACTCGGGTAGTCACATGTAACTTGTATGAGGTATAATAAATTGACTTGTCAAACAGTAGACCCAACCCGACAGTCAAATATCTCTACATATTCACATTACACAAGTGCACGTGTTGGCTCTTTGCTGGTTGTTTTGACACGAGAAGATCCTCATAGTACAATCTGACGCGTGTCAATTTTTAGGATATTCAAGATATGCATGAGTGACATATTTCAGTAAAAACTTTATTTTCACCGTCTTTGCTAAAACACTTTCTCTCTCTTATTCCATAATTCCTCCATTGTTGTAGTGAGAAAAACTTCCTAGATAACCATTCCTTAATCTAAACACCTTCACTTCCAACATAAGAATTAAAGAGTATCACCATACAAACTAGTTTCCAACCTTTGTTAGTTGTAAAAAATCATTACGCGAAGAGATCATTTCTATAAAAGAAAGTTAAAGTTTCAACCTTTAAGAGTTAGAAGGCACGTTAAGGATATCTAAGCTTGGAGAAGTTGTCATCTAGCCTTCCTTTTGGTTTTAAGGAAAGATATGTAACTTTCATCGTATCTTTTGAGTTTGGGTTTTGAGAGGAAAAATGACCCATATGAGTTAGGGTTGGTTTTGAGTGATGTTTCTTTGGAAAAGTATGCTTAGTAGGTTGTTGTGATGAAGGTTCAACCTTGAAAGCTAACTTTTCTGGGTTTTGGGGTTTACAAGTCAATGGTTGAGATCTGGAAAAGAACTGGGTTCTTTTCATGAAATGGTTGAAAACCGTTCTCTATATCTTTCTTGCCTAGTGTAGGGCGTAATAAAGGAGATATCGGTGATTGGGAGCACGAGGCTGAGAGAGCCGGTGCGGTGATCAGAGAAGGTAAGCTTTCTGTTCTTGAGAGTTTGTATCCCTTGATTGTGTTCCACCATACTCTTGGGGAGTTATGGTTATTGTATGATGCAGTGCGTGTATTTAAATTGTGTGTTACTGCTTTTTGATTGAAACATACATGTAAATGATATGCATTGTGATATTTGTATTGTGGTTGAGGAAGCCCTCTGGCCAGGGAAGTAGACCATATATGAGAGTGTAAGACTCATCCGGGATGAGCTTCTCGGAAATTCATATACGTCTGAGTGCATGAAATGTGCACTAATGAACTTGTATATCAAGAAATACATTTGTGCATGAGATGTGCACTGGTGAACTTGTATATTTGTGATGGAATGGCACGTGGGTGTGATTATATACATGTGATTTTTATAAAAGCCGGGATGGCTATGTTTTTATGAAAGCAGGGATGGCTATGTTTTTATGAAAGCCGGGATGGCTATGTTTTTATGAAAGCCGGGATGGCTATGTTTTTTTTTATTAAAAGGCCAGGGTTGGCTATGTTATTATAATGCCTATTTAAATGCTATGTACTGTGGAAGTGAACCAGGGGGAGGTGAGTCTTCAAGAACCCTGAGTTTACTGAGATTGTATCTCACCCCGGTTGGGGATTATATCTATTGCAGGTGATAACCAAAGACTAAGGGACGAGGTCCGGGGTAAGAGACCCGAGTAGGGGTTGTTCGGTGGATCTCAATTGATAGGCCGGGTAGGCCGACGCCAAGTTGGCTACTAATTGAGGATCCCAGACAAGAGAACGAGGCCAGATTCGAGGAAGCGGATTTTGGAAGGCGGTCTTTTGCGAGCCTGTTGGCTTAATTTTGTTGTACTTTTGTAACCCGGTATGGGTTTGTACTATGAAGTACTTTTGAGAACAGAACCTGGGTACCGAGGTGTATACAAAATTCCATACATAATGTTTTAGTTGTATTGTGTTACGTAAGATGATGTCTTATTATATTTTTTTATGCTTCCGTATTTACTAAGTTTATTAAGTAATTGCTGCACTTAAGACCATATGATAATGTTAATGAACCAGATGCATACGGGGTGGTTACATCAAACATCAGAGGATGATTGAGGGAGGCACCACCCTTTTTTAAGGTAATTTGTGTGGTATTCATTTTCTTTATAAAATAAAGATAGTGATCTTGAATAACACTCAAGAACCTGCTCTTCATACCAATTGAAAACAGTATGAACATACACAATAACCAAGAGGGGGGGTGAATTGGTTTAAACTTGGTCTTCTAAAAATATTTAAAGAATCAGAGTAATCAAGATCGTATAACAATAGAACCAAGAATGATCCAACCAATCAAACCACTCAACTCAAGAATGCAATCACAAAACTTTCACTTGTTGAATATGAAAGATAGCACCAAAAAAATCACAGATTATGACAGTAAGAAAAGATTAAAAGAAGTAGTCAACACAATGGTTTATATTGGTTCACTTCTCAGCTTGAGAAGCTACATCCAGTTCTTCCAACCACAATGATTAGAGTTCCACTAATAACAAAATATTCTTACAAGCTTTTCAACAATCACTCTTAATCAACCCTAGATTAAGAACGAGACTTCTAACACCTTAGAATCTCTGTGATCCAAGACATAGAGATCACCCACCTCTACTCTTATCCCCTAGGAACACCTATCCTAGTAAAGCTTTAAGAAATGCTATGTTATTAATACAAAAAGAACCTCAAAAAATTACACAACAGAGTGTAAAGATAGAAACCACCTCTGATCCAGTAAATAAAGTATGCAAATGATTTACTAGACTTGGATTAAAAGATGGAAGAGGTTACTACAGAACCTTCTTTACAAAACTTCTTTTGAAACTTGCCCAAGAAGAAACCCTCCTTTGAAATCTTTGAATCTTGAGGATTTTGGGACTTTGACTAAGTTAAGCACTTGAAGCATTTTCTTGCACAGAAAGCTTATGAATGAACTTTGTAATTTCATTTTTTATTTTCCAAAAACACCTAATAGTTATTTATAGAAATCAATTTGTAACTATCAGTAATCGATTAAATCGCTCATGTAATCGATTGTTAACCAGTTTAATCGATTAAAGTGTTCATGAGCTTTCTGGAAAAGATTTATGAACAAAGTAATCGATTAATTTGCCATGTAATTGATTATCAAAGATAGTCTTAGTTGTCAAATACGTGCCCATTAATCGATTACCACAAATCGTAATCGATTAACACAGATAGACTTTTCTGTGACTTTGTGAAGTGTAATCGATTAAAGTGTTCTTGAAAGCTTAAGTAATAGATTACCACAAGTTGGTAATCGATTAAAGCAGAGAAAAAATGTTTTTCCAAAACTTTAAACTTTGAACACTTTGGCTTTTATGCAATCATGTAAACCATTTGTTTTAGAAAAGCTTTTTCCATAAGACTTATGCTTTAATGAAATCATGAATGCAAAAAACCATGAATGAGCTTCATGCAATGGACCATTGGAAGTTTCATCTCATATCCAAATTATCACTACCAATCAAATTTATTTGGCATGTAGAAAAACCTAAACACTTTGTAGACTTGAGACTCAGCTTCTTGATCCTCTTGAGCTCCCCCTAACTCTAACAGTTCCAACTTCAATTCATTGATAAATAACAGAAGGACTTTTATCTAAAAGTTTGCAGACAATGAACAAAAATTGCAGAAACACAAACTAGAATTGAAGAAAAATGTAGAAACTGACAGAATTGATAAAAGATGTTGTAAAACATAGTCAAGAATATCAATCCAATTCACCAAACCAAGCAATGTGAATTATCATAGTTCTTAGATAATGATCATATTATGATGTTTCATCAATGTCATTAGAAGCAGTTCAACCAAATTAACTCCTAAATTAATTGAAATCACAAACCAGATTGAAATATCATCCAAACTTTCTATGATTAAAATTTGAAATTAAAAAATGAATCCATAACCTAATCCATTTTCAATCCTAAACACATTCAAAATCATGAAAATCATAGAGAGGATTGAAGAAGAAAAAGAACATTCACATAGAAATTGAAATACCAAACCATAACATAAAGTCTCCTTCTTGGACTAGATTCTTGGATTGATTGATTGTTTAGCCTTCTGTAACGACCCCGTATGCATCTGGTTCATTAGCATTACAGTATGGTCTTAAGCACAGCAATACTTAACATAATTAAGTAAACACAGAAGCATTAAAATAAATAAAAAATGTCATCTTATGTCATACAACACAACTAAAACATTATGTATGAAATTTTGCTATACATCCTAGCGCCCGGCTTCTGTTCCAAAAGATACATCCTAAAACAAACCCATACCGGGTTACAAAAGTACAATAAAATTGAGTAAACTCAGGGTTCTTGGAGACTCACCTCCCCCTGGTTCACTTCCACAGTACATAGTATTTATATTGGCATTACGATTAACATAGCCAACCGAGTCTTTTAATAAAACATAGCCATCTCGGCTTTTTAATAAAACATACCATTTCGGCCTTTTAATAAAACATAGCCATCCCGGCCTTTTAATAAAACATAGCCATCCCGACCTTTTAATAAAATCATGGCCATCCCGGCTTTCATAAACATTACATGTATATAATCACACCAACGTGCCATTCCAGCACAAATATACAAGTTCACCAGTGCACATCTCATGCACAAATGTATATCAACCGTGCACATCTCATGCACCCGTGCACATCTCATGCACTCGGACGTATATGAATTACCAAGAAGCTCATCCTGGATGAGTCTTACACTCTTATATATGGTCTACTTCCCTGGCCAGAGGGCTTCCTCAACCACAATACAAACATCACAGTGCAAATCATTTACATATATGTTTCATTCAAAAGGCAGTAACACACAATTTAAATACACGCACTGCATCATACAATAACCATAACTCCCCAGGAGTATGGTGGAACACAATCAAGGGATACAAACTCCCCAATAACAGAGAGCTTACCTTCTCTGGTTCCAGCACCTATATCTTCTTTATCAAGCCCTACACCAGGCAAGAAAGATATCAAGAATAGTTCTCAACCGTTTCATGAAAAGAACCCAGTTCTTTTCCAGATCTCAACCATATATCACAAACTAGTGACTTGTAAACACCATAAAGATCTATCTAGGCATAACAAAATACCCAAAACTCAGAAAAGTTAGCTTTCAAGGTTGAACCTTCATCACAACAACCTTCTAAGCATACTTTTCCAAAGAAACACCACCCAAAACAAACCCTAACTCATATGGGTCATTTTTCCTCTTAAAACCAAACTCAAAGATACGGCGAAACTTACATGTCTTACCTTAAAAACAACAAGGAAGGCTAGAGGACAGCTTCTCCAAGCTTAGATGTCCTTATCGTGCCTTCTACTCCTTAAAGGTTGAAACTTTAAACTTTCCTTTGGAGAAATGATCTCCTCGCTTGATGATTTTCACCACTAACAAAAGTTGGAAACTAGTTTGTAAGATGGTTCTCTTCAATCCTAATGTTGGATGTGAAGACATTTAGGTTAAGGAATGGTTATCTAGGAAGCTTTTCTCACTTTAACAATGGAGAGAAAAATATGGAATAAGAGAGAGAAAGTGTTTTAGCAAAGGCGGTGAAGATAAAGTTTCTACTGAAATATCTCACTCATGCATATCTTAAATATCCTGAAAATTGACACGCGTCATATCGTAATATGAGGACCTTTCCCGCGCAACCAGCAAAGAGTCAACATGTGTCACTTGTGTAAAGTGAAAATGTAGAGATATTTGAGTGCTGGGTTGGGTCTACTGTTTGGCAAGTCAATTTATTATACATCATATACAAATTTATGTGACTACTCAAGTTCTCTAAACCCTACTTATGCTGCCGGGTTCTCTTCATATTACTAACGCTGCCGGGTTGGATTTATATATATATTGAGTGCAACTTCACTACCATACCCCGGGTTCTTGAGCACTCATTCCAACCACAAGGCTAAGTCCGGGTTAAACAACAAGTACTGACTGTTTTAATCGCTTACAACTACTTATGTAATCAATTTCATAAGAACCTGTCCTTGTTACTATAGTACATCCTGTTAGATTCAAGTGATTGAAGAATCTGAAGAAGACAAGTTTTGATATTTGACTCATACCTTGTAATTTTTATTTTGCTTGTTAAGCTTGGTTCATTAAAAGGAATAAACTAAATAACTCTTTGCAGCTACTAATAAAATCAAACCAACATGCATTCATGCTTAGGTATAAAGTAATAAACATATGCATTTAGTTAGAAATACATTGATGTGTTTTAAATATGCATAAAATGTTTTAAGACTGGAATAATCGATTACACTAGGATATAATCGATTACATAAGCCTTCTGTATAATCCTGGTCTGTCTAAGAGTGGTTTTAATCGATTACCAGTAATTCGTAATCGATTAAATTGTCCTAAGGAGAAAACTGCACTCTACTGGAATAATCGATTACAAGATGAGATAATCGATTATTATGTTCTTTCCAGAATTCCAGAATTTCTAAGAACACTTTAATCGATTAAATAGTCGGTTTAATCGATTACCTGCATTAAAATAATCGATTACTTTAGCGAAATAATCGATTACTATCTGTTATATCTGTTTTTTTATAAATAGGCATGCAGTGACTCTGATAAAAAAAAAAATAGAATTCGAAAGCACTCGTTTTGTGAAAAAGTTCTAGCGTTCTCTGAGTGAAAGAAAGCATTAAAGAGAGTCTTTTAAAAATCTTGTTGTTCTTAGAAGTGTAAAACATGAAGGTTGCATAGAAGAAGAAAGTGAATAGTGTTCATTCATGCATTAGTCTGTTTCAAGATCATTCAAGAAGGCATTGCATTCATCACCAGGTTATCAATTTCATTTGAAATCCTTTCAGCTGCAAATGGAAGTTTAGGTGATATCCTTCTTGAACCTTATGCTTAACTCTTTGTGAGATTTAATTCTGTATTTTACAGTGTATGTTGTAATTGTCCATGTAACAAGTTAGAATTCTTTAAAGCAAAACTAGATAGGGTTTCTAGTGGGTAGAACTGAGTGGTGTGCTCAGGTTCTAAAGTCTTTAGATAAATCTTAGTGTTAGATTTAGAATTTTGCCTAGGGTGGGTGAAAGAGACTTGGGTGATTGCTTGTAAAGAACAGAATCTTGTTAGTGGAACTCTAATCTGGTTTGGATTAGAAGACAACTGGATGTAGCCTCAAGTGGTTAGAGGTGAACCAGTATAAACTTGTGTGTAATTGTGTTTTGATTTACATTACATTCAATTGCTTGTGGTATTGGGTTGTGAATCAATTCTGATTTTGTTTCAGCACATGAGTTAAGTGATTGGAAAAGAGAATATTGCTTATTAAAAGTGTTTGGTTTAAAGATACGATCAATTGTTTATCTTCCGCTGAGTTTGAATTTCAAGAAAAGTCAAAAAGTTTTATAAACCAATTCACCCCTCCCCTCTTGGTTTATTAGATTAGATATTCATTGTATTTTCACATCCAAGGTTCCCTCCTCCTCCGACTTCATCCGACCTATTCCGATCTCTTCCGAGTTCCTACCTTGGTACCTCACCAGTCCAAGGTTCCTCCCAACCACTTCCGGGATCACTAACCTGGTAACTCTATTAAAAGGGGTTACGAGCTTTTCTAGTCTCTCTACCCGGTAGCTCTTATAAGTCAACTAAACATGAGCTCCTCCGAGCTCAATCGAGGCCACTACCCGGTTGCTCATCCGAGATCACTACTCGGAACACATCCGAGATCATTACTCGGAACACATAAAAGGAAGACACGAGCTCTACCAAGATCGCAACCCGGTCTCTCAAGATAAGGAATCTATAAGCTCCGCCGAGATAGCAACCTGATCGCTCTTTCCTTCCTTGTCTGGGTTCCTTTCTATACATCAGCGCTTTTCCCTTAAAGTGCTATGTATATACACCACTTACATGGCGATAACCGGGTCCTGCACTAACCCAGTCTTCCTATCAGTACTAACATATACCATGATATCCCAGATTTGAAAAGGTGTTATCCATACCCCCTTTTCTTCCGAGTTCCAAAATACACCCCCTTTTGTGACAACCCGGTCACACGAACCCGATTTAGAAGAGATGCTATCCACACCCCTTATTATCCAAGTTCCAAAATACACCCCCTTTTATGACAACCCGATCACACGAACCCGGTTTATCGCAAGGTCATTATACCTTCCATGATCATCATTAGTGGAAGAGCCACAAAATTTGTGTAAGAAAATAGAACAAAAATAAAATGAAGAAGAAAACTGAAGAACAATTGAGATAAGAAGTGAGAAAAAAATTATGTTTGTACCAAATGAATTAACTAACTAACTACAATAATATATAGTGATTGAATCAGTAGGAAAGGATGGGCCCTGATTAGGCCCATCTAATCTAACTTATTATGCTAATTACACCAATCAAAGCCCAACTCGTAGCCCATAGCTCAAGTCCAGAGGTTCTTACTTCCAAGCCTAAAATGACCCTTGAAATGACACAATTGGCCTAGGTTTATCTCTGACAAAATTGTAGCTTTTTTCCTTATCTTTTCAAGGACTACTCATATGCTCCATTTCGAGTTCTATAGAATTCTCTAGGTTCTACACAAGGACAATAGGTCAAGTAAGCACAAAGTTTGAAAATAAGCAACAATTATCAATTATGCCCAATTATTTGCCTAAAAAAAAACTAAGTTAAAGTGAGAAAATAAGATTACAAGAGAAGTCAAATAAGCTAAGAAGAATATAAAAATCTTAAACTAAAAGCGTTCAATCAAAGGTAAAATTCAGGACTCCTGTCAAAAGAAATCATCGCTCAATGCATTACATTTGGGACAATTTTCCTAGCGTGTTCACTTTTGAAGAAGCACTAAAGGACAAGGACTTAACCCTCAATATTAAGCTTTTTCGCTATTGTGACAAGTACATTGTCATTGACCATGTACGCATCCTTCCCTCGGAGCTTTGCCTCCAAATTCACGTTGATCGAAAACCCTCACACTCCATCTATTGCAATTTTGTAGGAACCTCCAGTGAGTCAAAGGGAGTCTTGAATTTTTCTTAAAAATTTGGAGAAAAAATTACTCCTCCGCCACTCAAACACGGATATTTACCACCATCACCACAACCATCAATACTGCAGTTGAGCACGAGTACCTTCCTTCTATGACAAAGAAATGGACTCAAAGTGGGGTTACTAGGAGGAACATTCATTAGGTTTGTGATTGGGGAAATTATGTTTTTCTTTGGTGTTGCTATGAACTGTAAATCTTAAGAGTTTTCGAGATTAACAATTATTGGAAACCAGTAGGATATGGAAATATATGATTCTCACACAACCATTAGAGAGTAAGAGATACCTTTGTGCATAGTGAGACTTCTCTCTGATATGCTTTGATTCCTTGAAAGATGAGAGAAATAAGTTTTTGCTCCCTTGACTATTCTTTCTAACTCTCTATGTTTGTGATGACTAAGGGTTAGAGAGAACATTTTTCTTTCGAGAAGGGGACCCTATTTCACATTAGTGGGTATTAATCCTTTTATAATCACTACTCCCATCAAATAGTAGTTATCTTTAGAAAATGCTCCAATTTAACCCAATTACAATTTAGTCCTTAATTATTAATTATTTGTTTATTAGTCCCTACATAAGTCACATGCCTCTCACATGAGACATTAATTCTTACATTCTCTCACTTGGCTCATGTTGTAACGACCCACCTCGTCATTACTGTATCACTGTCTCTCTTAATTACGTATTAGCACATTTAATTGAAAATCTCTTTACTTTTATTATGAAAACAGTAGTAATTTTTTTTTCACTAACACATGACAATCATCATCATAAGATAAGCACGTAAATAATAAACATATGAGGAATTTCAAGTACATGTGTATATACAAAACATCAGTTGTAGGTACAATCACCCTGATCCAAAAATATAAGTGTTTTTACAAAGAAACAAGAGATAAAACATTGGGGGTGCGTCTATCAAAACAAGGGGTGCAATTAGCAGGAATATAACCCCTGTCCGAGATCTATTTATCGTCATCCTGGCATCTCGGCGGCTCCAACCAAAATAAATTGCAACCTTCCCAGCACCTACTGCTGCCTGTCTGCTCACACGAACCCGGTTCGCGATCATCACAGGTACCAAACCGCAAGGTACAACAAAGCAAAGGTGAATTCATCATATAAAAATAACCAGCAACAAATAACAATAGTTAAGGAAAGGCAATCCAAAACATCACAATCACAACCCGGCATTTCATCATAGCCAACATGGACAATCAATCCAAAAACATTCAAAAAGTTAACTTATACTGTCTAGCATGATGCTGTTAGATTCAAGTGTTAGAAGAATTAGAAGACAAGTATTGTTTTGATATTTGTTTCATGCCCACTCATGTGATGATGGCATTTGTAATTTTTCTTTTTGGTTAAGCTTGGTTCATTAAGGTTAAAACCTAATAATCCTTTGCAGTCATTAAAGAAATCAGACATACATGCATTCATTCATAGGATAAGAATCATATTAGCATATGCAATTGATTAGAAATACATTGATAAGTTTAAACTAGCATTAAAGATGTTTTCTTACTAAATGTAATCGATTACATGGTCAAATAATCGATTACATAAGGCATCTGCATAATCTTGTTTAGCATATGAACTGGTTTAATCGATTACCAAATAATCATAATCGATTAAATGTGCTATATAGTAATATGAATACTTCTGGCGTAATCGATTAAAACACATTATAATCGATCATCTATGTTTGTGACTAAAACTTGTATTTCTGGCGTAATCGATTACATGGTCAAATAATCGATTACTTTGTTCGTTCAAGATTTCCAAAAATATCATGAACAATTTAATCGATTAAATACACGTAATAATCGACTACACATGTTAAAATAATCGATTACATAAACGAAATAATCGATTACAGTCTGTTAAATCTATTTTTTTATAAATAGGCAAGCAGTATCTCAGAAAACAAGAGATTGATTTCGAGAGCTTTCATTCATACAAGAGTTTTAGTAATCTCTGAGTGCTTCAAAGAGTTAAAACAATCATTTTGATAGTGTTGTTCATAAGAGTTAGAATCATCATGCTTGCTTAAGAGAAGGAGTTATTTTGTGATCATTCATGCATTGAGCTGTGTCAAGATCAATCAAGAAAGCAT
>CM023959.1:15568031-15596501 GCA_013407115.1 Glycine latifolia | reverse complement strand
GTGATCATTCATGCATTGAGCTGTGTCAAGATCAATCAAGAAAGCATATCATTCATCACCTCAGGTTATAAATTTCGTGTATATCCTTTATGCTGCAAAGGAATATAAGGTGATATCCTTCTTGAACATCAAGTTTTGTTCTTTGTAATTTTTTCTTTTGTTTTCTGGAATTTGTGTTGAATTTTTCCATGTAACAGTTGGGTTTCTTTAAAGCATTACTAGAAAGGGTTTTCTAGTGGGTAGAACTGAGTAGTGTTATCAGGTTCTAGGTCTTTTGATAAATCTAGGGAATAGATTTAGAGTTTTGCCTAGGGTGGGTAAAAGAGACCTTGTTGATTGCTTGTAAAGAATTAAAATCTATTAGTGGAACTCTAATCTGGTTTGGATTAGAAGGTAAACTGGATGTAGCCTCAGTGGTTGGAGGTGAACCAGTATAAATTTGTGTGCAGTTATGTTTTGAGATACATTTCATTAATTGCTTGAGATATTATTTTGTGTATCAATTCAAACTTTGAGTCAACACAAGAGTTAATTGATTGGAGAAGAAAATTGTTTACTAAATTTGTTTTTGATTTAAGATACGATCCAAGTTAATTCTTCCGCTGAGTTTTGTTTTCCTATAAAAGTTTAAAATTGTTCAAAAACCAATTCACCCCTCCTCTTGGTTTATTGGATTAGGTATTCATTGTATTTTCAGATGCATGTTCCTGCCATTCTCTCATCATGTAATGTGGTACCATCATGGAAATAGCCCATCTCTCTGGCTCAGTGATGCAGTAGCTTGTCAGGGTCACCCTGTCGTGCACAGGTCGCTCCCCCCCGGTAGTGACCAGCATCTAGGTGTCAGAAGGAGTACCCAACTGACGTGGCCCCCCAGTACTTCTCGTACCCTACAGCCAATCACCTATACTATTTCTGTTGTGCAAATGCCGTATGTCTCATGGGCACCATCAATGTATGACCCGGCCCGGGACCAACTAATCCTGGCTAGGATAATGCCATACACCCCCATAGTATCGATGCAAAACATCATCTTATGAACCTTCCAAGGTTCCAACAACACCATAAAGGCACATGACATACACGTCATCCATCTCACAAACGAACCTTACAAGGTTTCAAACATCGGAAATATAACATAAGTATGGGGCCGGTGTGAAGTATTGAGTGTCCGGGTTGGCACCTAGACACAACTAGGGCCATAAGATAGGAACCCGAACAAGGGCGGACGAGAGCAGACAAAGTCGGACAACATCGGACAAGGTCGGACCTTGAACTCACAAAACACCAACGACGGATCTAGCACTATGAAATCGATTACATATGCACTTGTAATCGATTAAGGCAGACAACATAGGCCTGACACGCACATAAGACACTTAGTTGTATTACCGTGAACCTACACAAGGTTGTTCGGGTTAAGAATACCTAGTAAGGGAACTCAGTAGGTCTCTTTAAAAGGACACGAACTCATCCGAGTAAGGGAACCCGGTAGCTCTTCACAAAAGACACGAGCTCATCTGAGTAAGGAAACCCGGTAGCTCTTCACAAAAGACATGAGCTCATCTGAGTAAGGAAACCCGGTAGCTCTTCACAAAAGACACGAGGTCATTCGAGTAAGGGAACCCAGTAGCTCCACAAAAGACACGAGCTCATCCAAGTAAGGGAACCCAGTAGATCTTCATAAAAGACACGAGCTCATCCGAGTAAGGGAACCCGGTAGCTCTCTCTCAAGAAAGGATGACCAACCCTGGGTAAGGAACCCGGTAGGTCTCAAGAAAAAGGAAGTGAGCTTAACGGCTCTAAGAAAACAACCTCAGGTAAGGAACCCGGAATATTGACCTCCGCCCACCAAAGACAACTAAGTCACGTCCCGCATGAACACATGCATGCTACGTAAATAACTCAGCGCGGCATACCCCAACCCGGTATCCATCACCTTCATAAACACTACTAACAAGTGTCTTGGGAATTTTTGGCATCAAACTGCCGACAACACACACCTGCCCGAGGAGTTCTTAACACGTCGACTCTCCCCTCGAGCACCTTCAAACTCTTCACACTAGATTTCCCTCAAACACCCATACACAAGAAAAACATCATCATGCTAAGTCCCATTCATTCAAATACAGTTTTTACTCAGAAACAACACACAACATGGACATGGAAGCATCTTCATAGTCGGACACCCTGGTCCCCAACTATGGCATCTGTAGCTGTTATAAAACACGATAAACTCCCCTTACCTAACTAGGAGTTCTCCTCGAAGTTGAGCGCTGCTGAAACACTGACTTTTGAAATGCAAAAGCAAGAGTTGGGCTTCGTTCTCCTTATACTTCACGAGGGGTTGTCTCCCACTTCCACTCTAGTCACGAGGTTCCTCTTGATGTAAGGGTCTCGTGGCAGCTACGGTGGTTGTTTGGGCTTGAAGATGACACAGAAAGGTTGAGGAAGAAGGTTTCTGGGTGTGTGGTTTAAGCTTAGAGAGAAAAGAGAGAAAGCGCAAAGAGGAAGAGAAGGAGAAAACATGCTTCTGCTGCACACTCGAGTGCTTAAGTACTTAGCTGACAGGATGTGCACATTGCGTGCATGCACAGCAACCCCAATCCAACAAAGTTGACTTTACGCATCAAACAACAAACACGTATATCAAGGCAAAAACACAAAATAGCAATTACCAATTAAATCAAATAAATCAAACAACATAACACACAACAAATATCACACCTAGCAACTCAAAATTCCAGGGTGTTACACATGTGACATTACCAAACATTATGGACTAGATAAATAAATAGATTAAACTAACATAATGTAACGACCTAATTTTCTACTTCATTTTTATTAATTTTTATTATTATTTAAAGATAAGTTTCTAAGAAGCGTATATTAGTAAAGATTCTAAAACATAAAACGTACAAATATAGACTTAATATATTATACATAGCCATTGTCTTTGATTCAAAAGTCTATATCATACAGTTACAATAATTTTTCATACTCCAGCCTAGTACATAGCTTCTTTATTTATCATCACTACTTCAAAGCATCACAGTACCTGACCATTGTTGCCATCTAAGAAAAACATGAAACAAATATTTGTGAGAAATAAAATTTCTCAGTAGGCAAAGCTAAATCCCGAACTCATTATTAAGTTAGTAAATCATTAATATATTCCAACAAATTCATAAAATAAATATGCAAACTATATGAATGCATGAAATGAACTATCCCAGGGTGCAAATGGCCTCCACATATCGTACTGTATGTGGTTACACCTCGTACTGGATGTAGACGCCGCGATCGTCTTACGCAAACATGCATGAATTCTTGCCATGTATCTTGCACCTGGGTACTACATATCGTATTGTATGTAGCATCAGATTCTGTTTCCCAAAGCCTCGTACTGGACTTGGAAACAGGAATCCACCTATTATCACATCAATATCCATCCATAATAAAATCAAATCCATAAGCAAAATACATATTATCTTATGGAAAAATATTTTTATCATAACATCATACGTACCATAAGTATGGTTAAACCACCATACGTTATTCAAGTAAGATCATTACCAACTTAGGCATGACCATTGAATATCCTTAAACTACAGAAAATCATGTTAGTAATCTAACTAAGAATCAACAATATAAATAATTTCTAATCCCTTTAATACCTTTACAGGAAAAGATTAAAGCCTAATATGCATGTTAATTCTCCTTTCACCTATCACCTCACAACTTAATCCTCAAAATTGAATCCTTAGTATTTGAGCCATTTATCTACATACCATTCATCCTCTACTTCTAAAAATTAATTCAAAACATTCCCATAATAAAAATATAAACAAACGGCCCAACTATCGTCAAAATCACCTTCCAAGATCATCAAATGGGTTTCCATTCATCACTAATATTTATACTTATAAATCATCACCTATCCTATGGATTAAATCAACATATTTTCATTAAAGAATAACCTTCAAACATCATGAAATTTAAGCCTAAATAATAGCCATAATTCAGCCGACTAAAGCATATAAATTAATCCAAACCATTGCTTAACTAGAGATTTAAGCTTAGCCTACCTCAAGTGAGTTTGAGTCTTGAAATTGAATGGATAATTGGCTTCCTTCCTTCCTTCCTTCCTTGGGAAATCCTCTTAGAGATGAAGCCTTGATATCCTTCTACTAAGCTTGTCAAGAACTCTTCCTAAGGTTGCTAGGTTTTTACGAAAATTCTTTCAAGGTGATGGGTTTTCTTTTCTCATTTGATTTAAGCTTTAAAAGGGAACGATGAAATGAAGGTGGTGTGAGGGGGAGAGATTCACGAAATTGAGGTAGAGGAAGTGTCTTGAGAATGGCTTGCACTTAAGGTCCCCCCCCCCTTTATATAGTGTTTAGAAAATATTTTAATATTCAAGGACATTTTTGCCCTTCTTAACTTAATGACCTTCATTTGGTGCTAATCTAACTAAATTATCTTCATTTAGTTCAATCCTAGCTTAATTACTTCTCCTTCCATTGAAATCTAACTAAGTTCATGATGACTTTTCTTAAAAATCTTCCAAGTGAATTATATACCATACAAGTGTCCTAACACTTGGCTATATCATAATGGTTGCCTTTCCAAGTGTCCACCCACTTGGCATGCCTTAACAAGTGTCCCAACATGTGTCCAAATTCATGAAGTTTCTCCTAGCTTCTCCTTTGTTCATGTGGTGGTTAGACAAATGGAGAAAAATCCTTGCTTCATTTTCATGTTACTTGAATCCATGCCATACAAGTGTCTTCCACTTGTATTTATCCTATGGCTTGCCTTTCAAAGTGGCTATTCAAGAACTTTCTTCTCCCTTCTACACTATAATTCATGTGATTCATCAATCTAAAGGGGAGGAATACCGATTTTTCTTCCTTTCATTCTACATGTTGTCATTTTTGATGATGAAGAAAAATCTAGTTTCAAATAAGGCTTTACACATGGCATTTTCTTAAAAAGAAGTCAAATTTAATGTGAATTCTTTTATCTAAAGATAATTTGTGAATAATAGAACTTTAGATATTCCTAAGAATTTATCTCAATGATAGTTTAAATTAATCACAAGTAGTCTATACAGAGCATTGTATAAACCTTACACACTAGACTACTTTTATCTAAATTTTGATTGGTCCATACTATTTCTGACCATCAAAATTACTAAACTATTTTATTAAATAGGTCTATACATCCTACAATTAAAAGAAAATTCCATAGATTCTATTTATCATTTTTTCATATTTTTCTGCCACCTCAATCTTCCTGAATAACATTTCGAAGTTACTATCGTATAAAATTCCTAGAAATTTTATTCTGAGGTTTTTTGTCACAAAAATATTTTGATACTTAGTCAGCTAAGTGTATTTTATAATTTCATCTGGTTTCTACAAAATTTCTAAAGATATTTGGGCATTTCTGGCCTAAGGGCATTTTGGTAATTTTACCATTCATCTTAGGAGTATTTTTGTCATTTCCAAAATGTCCAAGGGTATTTTTGTAATTTCTACGTTAACCAAAAATATCCAAGTATTATCACACTTCCACAATTCAATTATAATTACAAATTCAAAATATAATTTTGAGGATGTTACACATAATGCACATTAAAATGACTAAATTGTTCTATACATTGGGTACATCATAATTTCATGATTAAGAATAGGAACCAATTGGAGTCATGGCAGTTGTACATCACTTAATCGACATAGTCCCTTCCATGTACTACAAGCTATGACCATTAGTTAGGAGTACATAATTGGTCCAACATAATGTCTTTATTCAAGACAAAACTGAAAATGATATGAATACTTCACACTTAACCAAGAGGGGGGTGAATTGGTTAGACCTTGGTAAATCAAATTTTTTTAATCAAAATCAGAGTTTTCAAAGGATCTTCATCACAATTCAAAACCAAGAAATCTTTTTCAATCAAGTAACTCAGCCCCTTAGGATTCAGTGGATCAAAACTGATTTTTCAAGATAAGCAAATTAAACAAGAAACAATTATTATTAGGAGAATGGATTCAGAAACAACACATAAGTAATTTATACTGGTTCACTTCAAACACTATGAAGCTACATCCAGTTTCTTCCACTCAACACTAGAGTGAAGTTCCACTATTTAAGATCTGTTCTTACAAGCAATTACACAACCTCTCTTTATCAACCCTAGATAAAGTTCAGTAATCAAAAACCCTATTAGATCCTTAGAGGCAAATCCACTAAGAACACTACTCAGCAGAATCCCTAGAGAAACCCTATCTCTAGTTACATGTAAGAACTCAAATACAATAGCAATTTACAAAACAAAATACAAAACGAAAATTACAATCAGATTAAGGAGAGAAACAACCTGATGATCCAAGGTATGTAATGCAAATGAGTTTACCAGAACAGGTTGAATCTTTAAAACACAAGAAACATAGTTTTCCTTAATCTTGAAATGGTTGCATGCTTCAAGAATGACTTATTTTCACATGATCAATGCAACATGAAGTATGACTGAATCAAACCCTCAGAAAAGACTTTAGAAAGCTCAGAAGACTATGTTAGCTTAGAAATTTCAAATGGGTATTATTCCACAAAGTTATAAAAACAGCTGAGCAAGGTTTCTATTTATAACAGAAGTTTTTAACCGTCATTAATTGATTAAAACGCACTAATAATCGATTAAAATGCTTTGGTAACCGATTACATTTCCATTATAATCGATTAATATGTTCATAGCTTTTCTGGGTTTGAATCACAATCAAAATAATCGATTAAACCGAGCTGTAATTGATTGTTACAGTCAAGGTACATTTTTCACAAAGCTTGTTTAATCGATTATAGAACCTGGTAATCGATTAAACCAGTTCTAGTATCTTTTCAAAAAGCTTAGATAATCGATTACGAATCCTGGTAATCGATTAAGCCAGTGCAGCATAGTTTTGTCATAACAAGGTGTAATCGATTACGAACTTGAGTAATCGATTATGGTAGTTCAATGCTAAAAACAGATATAAGCATGTAATCGATTACGGCTTTAATATAATCGATTTAACCAGTTAAACTATGCAGTTCATTTAAAACATAGGTCAAATAATCGATTAATTCGACAATGTAATCGATTAAAGTGTTCCTGAAATGTTTTCCAAATATAACGAAGAATAGAATAATCGATTATTTTCTTACTGTAATCGATTATTACAGTGAAAAACACTTTTTAATAAAACCTTTGAATTATTTAAAGCTTTTAGTTGATTTGATAATGCTTTGTGATTTTTGTTGACTTAATTCGATGATTATGCAATGAATGAATGCCATGCACTTGGATCACCATAATTACTTTTCTCTTACACTACTTTAATCCCAAAATTGTCTTCAAGTTGTCCTTTTCATGTTGAAAGCTCAAAACCAAATCTTGAGTGATTTTCTTCATTTTCCTGAAGCAGCTCCCCCTACATCCAACAAAAACTTGTTAACATTACTCTAATACAATATGCATGTAAACATAGAGAACATGTAATTAGAAACATATCATAAATGAGCTCACAAAGTGTCAGTAAAATGCATAAGGTAAATTACACTTAATGATCATCAATAACAATAATGCCCATATTTTCAACATGTTCTATAAATGTCTTAGGCTGTAATGCCTTTGTCAAAAGGTCATCTATCATAAGGTTTGTACTAATATGTTCTATTGACACTCTTTGTTTCTGAACTTCTTCTTTCATGACAAAGTACTCCAATTCAATATGCTTAGCACCCTTAGAGTACTTATCGTTCTTAGAGAAAAATACTATTGCAGAATTATCACAATACATTTTCAGTGGCCTAGCAATACTGTCAACAATTTCAAGCCTTGAAAAAAAGTTATGTAGCTACTTCGACTGAATTGTAGCCTCAAAACATGCTACAAATTTAGCTTCCATGGTAGACGCAACAACTAATTGTTTTGCACTTCTCCACGATACATAGTCAAGAGTGGATTTTCTCGTATCCACATACATAGTCATTATTATGTTGCTCTTCTTCATTGTTTTTGGAACAACAACTGAAGGAGCAATCACCTTACTACTAAAAACACAAGTTAAAGGGACTTGCACTTTAACTTCTTTAATTTTCACATCTCGTGGAATTGTACTCCTACTTATTTCACCATTTTCAATGAACCTTGCATTTCCAGTTTCGACAATTCTCATACTATGATTAGGACAGTAAAACATATACCCTTTTCACTTTTCTGGATAACCAATGAAATATCCACTGATTATTCTTGCATCCGATTTTCTTTCTTGTGGATTATAAATCCTTATTTTTGCCTGGCAACCCCAGACATGTCGGTGCCTTACATTAGGTGTCCTATTTGTCCATAGTTCAAAAGGTGTCGTTGCAATTGCCTTACTAGGAACCCTATTCAACAAATACATGGCAGCTTTCAAGCCATACATCCACAAAGATATGGGTAAAGTTGAATTGCTTAACATACTTCTAACCATATCCATTAAATTTCTATTACGCCTTTCTGATACACCATTTTTATATGGTGTACCTGACATTGTGTATTGCACACAAATGCAACGTTTCTGAAGGAATTTAGCAAATGGATCTGGGTGTTACCTTGTTTCGTCATATCTTCCATAATACTCTCCATCTCTATCAGACCTAACAACTCTCACTTTTTTGTCTAATTGTTTTCATCTTCATTCAAGTAAATTTTAAGGCATCCACTGCCTGAGATTTCTCATGCAGTAAGTAGACATAGTCGTAACGTGAATAGTCATCAATAAAGGTGATAAAGTATTTTTCCTTTCCAAAAGAATTAAAATCAAAAGTCCTACAAATATATATGCACAATTTCAAGAAGCCGAGTACTTCTCGTAGCTCATTTCTTTGTATGTTTTGTTTGTTTTCCCTTAATACAACCCACATAAATATTTAGATCCATAAAATCTAGATCATGAAGAATTTCATTTTTTATTAATCTTTTCATCCTTTCTCTAGAAATGTGACCTAAACGTTTGTGCCACAAGAAAGTCGATTGTTCATTCACTAAACTACATTTAGAGCCAACAGTATGATCTAGAGTTAAAACGACTTTAACATACAAACCATCTAATTTCAATTTATATAAAACATCACAAAGAACGCTAGTACCAATGAGATGATTGTGCTTAAATAAACTAAAACATCCATTACTAATTAAAGAGTATCAAAAAACATCAAGTATAGATAATGAAACTAAATTCCTAGATAAACTAGGTACATAAAGAGTTTCTAGTAAATCTAAATGTCATCCAATGTCAAGTTTTAAACGATAAGTCTCTGCTTCCCTTGGAGATTTCACTCTATTCCCCATGAAGACGAACTTCTCATTTGGACTTATGGTTTGGATAGTAAGGAATCAATCCAAAATCAATCCACCATGTATTTTGGGGAATTCAATTAAATTTGATTCAAAACATACATGAGCATTAAGCTCACCTTTCTTTTCAAACCAAGACTTACACTTTGGCCAATCCTTCTGGAAGTGCACTGATTTCCCACAAAAATGAAAATTATTGCTCTTTGATGCCTTTTTCTGGATTTGCACAAAGTTGTCAATGGTCTTTAATGGCCCTTTTCCTTTATCATGCTTCTTAATAAATTTATTTCCAACTCCTTGATTCCCTTGGTGGCTCACATAATGGATTGAGTAACTTCCTTGATTCTTAAGCCTCGTTTCTTCCTTAACTAACATATTGTGCATTTCATGCACTTTCCATTTATATTTCATAGTATTATACCTCATTTGGAACTAGCCATACTCAAATGGTAATGAGTTCAGAATAAACTGAACAAGAAGTTATCATTCATAGCCATTCCCAAGGTCTTAAGTCTTGTTGCAATGTTGTCATCTCAATGACATGCTCATGAATAGTACATGTGTAACGATCCGCCTCGTCGCTATTGTATCAATAACTCTTAATCACACCATTAACACATTTAAATAAAAGAGAATCCCTTTAATTTGATTATGAAAACTGTGGTGAATTTTTCGCAAGCATGTACCAATCATCATCATAAAGTAAACACGTAAACAAGGTACATATGAGACATCTCAAGTACATATATACACAAAACGTGGTTTAGTTTTACGTACAATCACCCCGGTCTAAAATGTATAACTGTTTTACAAAGGAAACAAGAAATTAGATGTCGGGGTGTAACTATCAAAACAAGGAGGTGTAACTAGCAAAACATAACTCCTGTCCGGAATCTACCTCATGACATCCGGCAACTCGACGGCTCTAACCAAAAAGATGGTCATCTTCCAAATCACCTACTGCTGTCTGTCTACTCACACGAACGCGGTTCACGATCATCACAGGTACCAAACCACACGGTACAACAAAGCAAAGGTGAGTTCTTCATATAAAACAACAATCAATAGATAACATCAGTTAAGGAAGACAATCCAATTATCACAATATCACATATCATCCTGACATTTCGTCTCACAACCAACACGGACAATCATTCCATAGGCATTCCACAGATTAACTTAAAATGCCTAGCTTGATGCATGTTCCTGCCATTCACTCAGCGTGCAATGTGGTACCATCACGGAAATAGCCCATCCCTGTGGCCTCGATGATGTAGTAGCTTGTCAGGGTCACTCTATCGTGCACAGGTCGCTCCCCCCCGGTAGTGATCAGTATAATAACCAAGGCTAAATAAATAAAAGAAAAAGAAAGAAAAGTTTAAATTTACTATATTCTGTCACAAAAAGCGTTAGCGACAGAATTAGTGACGGATTTAGCGACGGCCAGAGAGTTGCGCTGTTAGCGCGGAACTGGCGCTGTTAGCATGGGAGGTGCGCCAGAGTCGCGCGGTTAGCACCAGAAGTGGCACCAGTAGCGCCATAATGGCCCTGGAGACCTCTAGGTTCGAATATCTGGTGTGATTAGCACCAGATATGGCGCGGTTAGCGCCAGAATGCTCCAGAAAGCCATTTCTTTCGCATTCTTGGCGCGATTAGCATGGGAATGATGCTATTAGCGTGGGAACACGGGCTGGGGGCCTATAAAAGGCCATTTTTACGAATTTCAGGCCAAAAATCAGTTTCCTCTTCTTCCTTGAGCCTTTCTGCCATTAAAGACTTAGAGAAGCTTCATATCTTCTCCATTCTTCATCTAAACACTTCCTACCCAACTAGAAAGTTGATTAGAACTCCTCCATGAGCTAGATTCCAGCTTCAGTTTCTTGAGAGAACCATCAATCGGAGAAATCCCGTTCTCTAGGGAACTTTGTAAAATTAAGTTTGGAAGGGAAAGGAGGCGATTAAAGGACGCCAGAGCTTGGAGAAGTGATCCTTCAGCCTTCATCGATTGTTTAGAGGTAAGAAACTCGAGTTTTACCGATTGATTTGTGAAATGGTTCTTGGGATGAATAGTGACCCATTTGTGATAGGGCTGGAATTAGGCTTGGGTTCTTTAGAAAAGTATGCTCAGGAGGTTGTTCTGATGAATAATAAGCTTTGAATCATGACTATTGATGAAGTTTGGTTTTGACTCTGATATATGTATGAGTAGGAAGAGTGTTGGCTAAATGGAGGATATCATGACATGTATGAGCTTATGTGCTTTTACTAAAAATGTTCATGAGACTGTATAGAAGGTGATTGTACATTGAAATGATTGTTTTGAATAACTTGGTTATTCTTGAGATATAGAAGGGTTAAGCAATGGTATGCTTTGAACTAGCTTATGCAGAGTCTTAGAGGGACTCTAGTACCTTGGTTAGGCAGAAATAGATCCTGTTGAGAGTCTGTGAATCGCCTATAAGGTAGTTAGCTCTGATAACCCTAAGATAGAGAACAGAGAGGTTGTAATGGAAAGGAATAGCGTTTCCTTTCATTCTAACAGTTGAGGGCCATTATTGATTGATTGTTTGTATGCCTTGTGTAGGTTGTGACCACGAAGCCGGGAGAGCCGGTGTAGCGCTGAGAGTAGGTAAGCTCTTTGTTCTTGGGAGTGTTTTCCCTTGATTGTGTTCCACCATACTCCAGAGGGAGTGATGGTTATTGTATGAATTGATGCATGTATATTGAAATTGTGTATTACTGCTTTTTATTGAAAACATGTACTTGATATACATGGATTGAGGCTATGTGTGTTGTGGGTTATTGAGATTCTCTGGCCAGTAGAATGGACTAAATATGGACTTCCCTTAGAGCCAGAGTTACGTGGAACAAATCTAAGTGGTCAATATTGTGTATGTGATAAAACCTGAGAGAATGCACCTGTCGCAGATAAGCTTCTCTCGGAAGTGCCGTATATGTCTGAGTGCGTCCTGGAATAAGATACCTGTCGCAGATGATCTTTTCCCAGGCAATACGGTATAGATATATTTATATATGTGAGTAAATCCTTGGAGAATGTACCTGTTGCAGATGATATTTCTCAAGGAATATAATATATCTATCTTTGTATATGTTGTATCTGAGTTGAAATATACATGTGATATGTTGTGAACTGCTGAGGGCCGTGATGGCTAAATGATATTGATGTGTTTTATAAAATGGGTGCTGATAAACCCTTGAGACATATGTATATGTGTTGATATGGCTTGAGAGCTCTGATGGTTAGTTTGTAATGCCAATTTTGATATTATATGCATGGAAGTGAACCAGGGGGAGGAAAGACCTCCAAGGACCCTGAGTTTATAATCTCACCCCTGTTGGGGGTTATATTTTGCCGATGATACTCAGGGAGCTACTGAGAGATCCCAGGGCAAGAGGCCTGAGCAGGGATAGGTTCTGTGAGAACCTTCGGCATAGGGTTGAGAGCATGTTAGCTCTACATTTTGATATACGCCTATTGTTTTGTACCCTGATAGGGATTTTGTATAGTTTTGAGATATACATTGTATATTATGAGAATTCACCATATATGATGTACAGTGGGTGTTGTTAATGACGTTTGATGACGTCATTTTGTTTATTGCTTCCGAATTAATTATCTGTGATAATTGCTGGGCTTAATAACCATAAATCAATGTTAATGCACCAGATGCATACGGGGCGTTGCAATCAGCATCCGGGTGTCAGAAGGAGTACCCAATAGACGTAGGCTCCCAATACTCAAGTACCCTACAGCCAATCATCCTATTTCCGTTGTGCAAATGTAACATGTCGCATGGGCGCCATCAATGTATGGCCCAACCCAGGACAAACTATCCTAGCTAGGATAATGCCATACACCTCCCATGCACATGTAGTATGTCGCATGGGCACCATCAATGTATGGCCCGACCCAAGACAAATGATCCTGGCTAGGATAATGCCATACACCCCTCATGCGCATACATACCGCCCCAAACGAGGGCATCATCGATGCATTGACCGTGGTCCTTGCAAGGTTCACCACCCGGTCCCGGCATATTACATGTCTATAAATAGAATATCACCACGACACCATCAATGTATGGCCCAGCCCAGGATCAATCAGTCCTGGCTAGGATAATGTCATACACCCCCGTGGGTATCTATGTATATCCACCCGTATTTGATAACCATGAGCACCATCAATGCATGGCCCGACCTGGTATCAACTCTGTCTTGGCTAGGATACTGTCATGCACCACCATGGTATCAATGCACATCGTCATCTCACGAGCCAACCTTCCAAGGTTTCAACATTAACATATAGGTTCATTACACACACGTCAGTAGTACATAACATATAGACTAGAGAACTAGTGTGAAGTATCAGGGGTCCGGGTTGACACCTAGACACTACTACAGTCATGAGATAAGAACCCGAACATGGGCTGACAAAGTCAGACAAGTTTGGACTTTGGACTTACAAAACACCAAGGATGGACCTAGCACTATGCAATCGATTACATAAGTGTTTGTAATTGATTAAAGCAAACAGCATAGGCTTGACACAAAGGTAAGACTTTTGGTTGTATTACCATGAACCTATACATGGTTGTCCGGGTTATGAATGTCGGGTTGTACAAAGTAGGTTTTTGGGTGAGTAATCTGAACCCGGCCACTCTCTCTCAAAGAAAGGATGCGAGCTCATCCGAGTAAGGGAACCCGGTAGCTCTCTCAAGAAATGATACAAGTTCATCCGAGTAAGGGAACCCGGTAGCTCTCTCAAGAAAGGATACGAGCTCATCCGAGTAAGGGAACCTGGTAGCTCTCTCAAAGGAAGGATACGAGCTTATCCGGTAAGGGAACCTAGTAGCTCTTTACAAAATACATGAGCTCATCCGAGTAGAGGAACCCGGTAGCTCTTTATAAAAGACACGAGCTCATCCGAGTAGAGGAACCCGATAGCTCTTTACCAAAGACACGAGCTCATCCGAGTAGAGGAACCCAGTAGCTCTTTACCAAAAGACATGAGCTTATCCGAGTAGAGGAACCCGGTGGCTCTTTACCAAAAGACACTTGAGCTCAGCAACTCTAAAGGGAAAATGACCAACCCCGGGTAAGGAACGCGGAATATTGACCTCTGCCCACAAAAAGACTACTAAGAGTCACATCTCGCATGCACACATGCATGCTAGGTAAGGAGTTCAGCTCGGCATAGCCAACCCGGTATCCGGCACCTCCACGAACACTACTAAAAGTGTCTTGGGAGTTTTCAGCATCAAAATGCCAACTTCACACGCATGCCCGGGGAGTTCTTACAACATCAACTCTCCCCTCAAAAACACCATTAAACTCTTCATACCAGAACATCATCACACATCAACACACAAGAACATGAACATACCACATCCCATTTGTCAATAGACATTTCTTATTCAAAGAACAGCATACAACAAGCACATGCAATTATCTTCATAGTTGGACTCCCTGGCCCCCAACCATGGTATCTAAAGTTGTTATTAAACATGACAAACTACCCTTACCTCACCAAGAGTTCTTCGCAAAGTTTAGTGATGCTGAAACATTATCCTCTGAAGCGTGAAAGAAAAGGGTAGGGCTTCATGCTCTTTGAACTTTACGAAGGGTTGTCTCCGACTTCCGCTCCGGTCACGAGGTTCCTCTTGACATAGGGGTTTCGTCGTGAGCTACGGTGGTCCTAAGTGGTTGAAGATGACACAAAAGGGTTGAGAAAGAAAGGTTTCTGGGTGTGGGTAAGCTTAGAGAGAAAATGAGAGAAAGGCACAAAGAAGAAGAGAAGAAGAAACACGCTTCCGCTGCACACTCTTGTGCTTAAGTACCCAGCTAACAGGACACGTCTACCTTGCATGCATGCACGGCAACCTTAAGCCAACAAAGTTAACTTAACGCATCAATCACCAAACACGCATACCAAGACAGAAACACAACAAACAACAATTACCAAATAAATCAAATAATCAAACAACATAACACACACCAAGCATCCAACTTAGCAACTTGAAATTTTAGGGCGTTATAACATAAACCATCAAACTTAATGGTGGTTAGTGTACTCATTAATGCCCAACAAGAGACTTATCATCTATTTGAAAGCACTCTCCTACTAGCCTCATAAACTCTTTAGCACTATCGGTCTTAGGGAGAGTTGTCTTAATACTATCTGCAATAGTCATTCTCATGAACATTAGGTTGAGTCTGTTAGATCTTTCACAAGCTTTATAATGGGCTTTCTCTTCATTGCTACTAGCATCAGTAATAGTAGCAGGCTTCTCTTCCAATATAGCAAGATCAAGATCCAAAACAATGAGATGAAATTGAACTTGCTCATTCCAGTAAGAGAAGTTAAGCCCATTAAAACTTGACACAGATGATACATAGGAATTCAGTGAATTGGAAACATGTACTGCATAATAAAATTCACATAAGCGTTTTGAGACATAAAACACATGTCATTCATATAATTCATTCAGATAACAATCAACGTAATTGATGTTCTCCTTTGGGTTATACACCAATACACAACATACAAACATGATGATGCTAATAGGGTTCAAATCAATTATTTAGTGATATACATGCAATACAATAAATAATCCATACTTGCACCGAAAAATAATAAAATTCCTAAATTTCATAATTAGGGTTCGTGTATAATTGGGAGAAAATAAATCATTCTTAGAGAGTTATAAATTTCATAACACATGCTCTGATACTACATGTAAATCTTAAGGGTTTTTTAGATTAACAATTATAGGAAACCAGTAGGATCTGGAAATATATGATTCTCACACAATCATTAGAGAGTAAGACATATTTTTGTTTATAATGAGACTTTTCTTCGATGCACTTTGATTCCTTGAAAGAGGAAAGAAACAAGATTTTGCTCACTTGACTATTATTTCTATCTCTTTACGTTTGTGATTACTAGGGGTTAGAAAGAACAATTTTCTGTCAGGAATGAACTATATTTCACGTTAGTGGGTATTAACTCTTTTATAACCATTATTCTCATCAAATAATAGTTATCTCTAAAAGTTACTCCAATTTAATCCAATTAGAATTTAGTACTTAATTATTATTTATTTATTTATTAATCCTACATAAGTCACATACATTTCACATAAGACATTAATTCTTACATGAACCACGGTATGGTGATGTCAGTTGGATTGGTTTTAAAGCATTTTTCTTGTTCATTTATTTTGGCTTTGTGTTGTTTGATTGTCGGAGTAGCTAATTTTTCTTTCCCAAGTCAATTTATAATATTTTTTTAGACCACATTTATGGTAATTTAGTTTGAGCATAGAATCACTATAAAGTTTTTTTTTTCTTTCAAATTCCTTTAATTAGACCTCAAACTTGAAATCTTGTTTTAAGCTAGAATAATTCAACCCAAGTTGATCTACAGATTCAATGAAAAATTTAGAATACACTTTTGAAGTTTACATTGTTCTGTTGATGATTTTTGTTTTTTTTGTTAGACTGATGTTTGATAATATCCTTTGCTTAAAACTTAAGATACGGCAATCCTTTTGAATGATATATTTCATATATGATGAATGTAAGATGGTTTTTTATTGTTATTTTATTATCCTCGAAAGCTATTTATATATTGAATTAGTATTTTAAGTTGTACATAACACAAGATAAATATTTATTTTATATAATTAAAAATTATAATAAATTAACATTTTTAAATATATAAAATATATCATAATTAAAATCTATGATAAATAAATATGTTTGCATTTATAATTATATTTTAAATTTATTATAAATAATGTATATTGTGATATATTATTAATTTTATTTATTGATAATTTCTTTCAAAAATATAAAAATTCAAGTGAAAAGTAAAGATATTAAAAATAATATATTTAAAAAAGATAAAATGTTAATTTATTTAAGTCATCTAAATGATATTAAAAGCATAAGATAGATAATAGGAGTGTATTTGAATTTTGAAGATAAAATATATAGCATTCAAAATTAGTTTATGATATTCAGTTACAATTGTTAACTATTCAGTTAGTATTTTTAGTATAAGAGCCTATGCATTTAGAAGCGTATTTAAATTTTAAAAATAAAGAAATTAGTTTCTGATATTTAGTTATAGTTGAATTATTCAGTTGATATTAAAAAAATATAAGAAAATAGATCAGATTGAAGTCCAACACTTAACATTAAGAGTGAAGAATGTGAGAAAGGGTGGAAAAAATGAGTACGGATATACTTGTATATTTATACGTATAAGAAGATTTTATTAATGCGATGGTTAAATCAAAAATTTTTATGGAATAAATTAAACCTACAATGTTTTATAAAATTTTTAACTTATTCAATATTTTTCATGCACATTTCATTAAATAAATTTAATATTTATGTTTTTTTTAATATAAGTGGATATCAACTATAAAATTACGTTATTGTAAATGTATGATTCATTTATATAATATTATATTTAAATGATCATTTTCATGTGAAAATAAGAATAATTAATCTTAGCCATTAAATTAAAGTAAATGATCAAGATTAAAACATTTAAAATTCAAATTAAAATTTATTTAACCATAACATCTTTATAAAATTTATCAAATAAAAAATCAAATATATTAAAGATTAAGATCTCTATAAATTAATTTTTAAGATATTTAATTTTCTATTTAATATATTTTATAAAGATTTCATGATTTTAATTTTAATTTTTTTTATTTTAACTAGAAGTTAAAATTAATCATTCTTTTAAATATAATGCATCACTCTTAATTTCAATTTATTTTAATTAGCCGTTAAGATTAAAAAAATATTTCAAAATAGTTTAGATGGGAATGGAATGATTCATTTTTATCTTTATCCATAAATATCTCTTCTCGTTACTTAACTTTTTCAATATATATTTTCGTTCTCATTCTTGAACTTATAAATAGCACTCCTTTACACTGTTAGCTAGCATTAGCATAACACACGATGATCGATATCATGGAATACAGAACGTTGGAACTCAACCTCACATCAGCAAAGGTATTTAAAGATGCAAATCGTCTATCATGGGAAGAAGAATACCTCTTCTCGCAGATGGGGCTATACGTCTTCGTCTCACTCCCCGGCAATAATGAAGAGTTCAAGACTCTTGTGGACCGAAACCACGGAACTGAACCCGAATGGAATTTTCCGATGAAGTTCACATTCGAAGAATCGCTGCTGCAGCAGGGCCGCTTGACCCTCCAAATGAAGCTTTGCTGCGACCATCACAGCCAGACCGACATCATCGGCGAGGTCCATGTCCCGGTTAGCCAGCTCGTCGACCTGAATACTCCCGACAACCTATTCTTTAACCACGTCAGTTACTTGCTCACAGAACAGCCCTCCGGATGCCCGAAGGGAGTCTTGGAGTTCTCCTACAAATTCGGCCAAAAGTTTATGTCTGGGGTGAAGAATTTTCCGACGCCGACTCCTGGGGCACGGTACCCTCGGCCACGGCGGCACCTTCTGCAACATGTAATTGAGTACGGGTGCCTTCCTTCCTCGGTAAAGAAAGATTTTCTACAGGGTTTCAGAGTGGGGTTAATAGGATTATTCCTTGGGTTTCTGGTTCGGGATTGGATGCCCCTCCCTATAAATGCCACTACGAATTTTCTTTTTTGTTCACTTAATTTATTCCTATTTTTGTTTTGTTTTCCTAGGAGTACGTAACTAGTTTTTCTTTCCTAAGTGAATTTAGAAGAGGCTTTTGCAGTTTATATTGTTCTTGTTTTTGTCGGTATGTATCCTTTACTTAATTAAAATTGACATTTCTTTTGAATAATATATTCGATACATGATGAATGTAGCGTGTTTAATTATACTATAATTTAGAATACGATTCTTACGAGAACAATGATTTTTATGAGAACATTTTTTTAATTGAGAACACGAAACCAATTAATAACAATAATCATATCAAAATAAAAAATAATAGACTATTAAGATTTAAATCTTTAACAATTCAAATCTAATATAACTATCAAATCTTTAAAAGATTTTCAAAACAACAATCAAATTTATAAAAATATTTAGTCACTCTTCTTCAAGGTTATCATTAATCCATAGCTATCATCACCACCATGACTTTCGTCACTGTTGCCACCACCACCACCAACAGCAATGATGGTGATGACAACTACGACGATGATGGTGGTAACAGACAACAATTGTTATGTTAATGGTGACAACGATGACGATGATCATGGTGACGAATATTAACGGTAATCATGGCAAGCGGAATCGATAATGATGAATTAATTGAGATATTTTAGAAAGTGTTAAATCAGATCTTCATTAGATTTGTTTGTTGTTTGGTAAAACTTTTAGATATTTGATGATACATTTAGATTTTAATTTGAAATTTTAAATATTTTAATCTAACCTTCTATTATTTTTAATTTTAATCTACTTATTATTAGTTGTTCTCATTTTCTCACATAAGACAGAATTCTCACCTAGTCGCACTCCTATGATTTTATATATATTTAACATTGTTTATGACTTTATGGACTTCTACTTTAGTGTGGATATATTTATTTACTTAAATTTTTAACTATATAAAACAAATACTTATTCTACGCATTACATAAATTAAAATACTATTTAAATTATAAATAAGTTAGAAAAATCAAAATCAAACTTTTCATTATTTCAACAAACTAAATCTAATCTTTCAGGTAAACTCATTTAAATTTAGATAAATCACTTAGGCTTAAGTGTGTTCAGAAATCAATCTAATCCAATTAAAACTAAAATAACCTATCCAAAAAACTAAAATTCAAATGGATAAAAAATTGAAAAACTGAATTTTGTTTTTATTTGATTGGATTAAGTTTCATATTGATTTTCAAAACTGGTCCAATCTAATTCAAAATGAACTTATACATATTTTTAATCATAATTTATTTTGCCATTTATGTTTATATTTTTATTTATTTATAAAATTATCACATAACTTATATCTTTTATTATAAAAATATTTAATTAAAGATAAATTTTTACTAACTATTTGAGTTAAGATACATGGATATAATTATCAAGTCGTTTAAATTTATTTTTGATATAGTATATATTTAAAATATTATGTTATTATTAGTTATATAATGAATGAAACATTTGATATTCTAAATTATTTTTATTATATATATATATAAACATTTTTTTAATATTTTCCATAACAAAAAAAAAGCAAGATTAAAATCGAAAGTTGGTCCAATCCAAACCGCTTTAAATTGGATCAAATGTGTTTAAAAATTTGAACCAACCCGATTAGATGATAAATTAAGAAAATAAGATTAAATCATGAGTTTTTTTTTTTATTCTTTAAAATTGATCTAATTTAATCAATGAGCACCCCTATGAAATTCATTCTTAAGCCTATATATCATACCATCACTCTTTTACACTTTTAGCATTAGCTTAACATAGACATGGCTCACAAGTGTACCTATTCCCGTGGGGACTGATGCGAACCGTCCCGACCATGACAGAGAAAATTCAAGTTGACCGGGATTGGGTTTAGGTTTTTCCTGATTGAGAAAGTTGGATTCGAGGATGGGATTGGGTCTGTTGGTCCTCACCCCTGCCCTGCCCCACTACTATTCTAATATAATAAATATTTTAAATTACTATTATAACCTTACAATACAGTAGTTGTTATTTGATAACCGAGTATCGCATCGTTTCAAAACAATTAAACTACGCTAATTCTGTAGCACAGGATTAACCTAGATCGACTCAAAGACACGATCAATTTGATTCCAACTTCAATTCACTAATAAACAATAGGGGAATTTGAATCGAATAGTTGCATGCGATGAATAAAAATTGCAGAAAAATGTAGAAACTGATAGAATTGATAAAATGTATTGTAAAACAAATTAAAAAACATCAATCTAATTCACCAAACCAAGCAATGCAAATTATCATAGTTCTCAGATAATGATCTTGTTATGAAAGTTCATTCAATTCCATTAGAGGCAGTTCAACCGAATTAACTTCTAAATTAATTGAAACCACAAACCTAATTGAAATATCATCCAAATAATCTGTGATTAAAATTCAAAATTAGGAAATGAATCCATAACCTAATCCGTTTTCAATCCTAAACACATTCATAATCATGAAAAACAAATAGAGGATTGAAGAACAAAGTGAACATTCACACAGAAATTGAAATACTAAACCAGAACTCGAATTCTCTTTGCTTGGACTGGATCCTTGGATTGATTGATTGTTTAGCCTTCCATGATCATCATCAATGAAATACACACAAAATTAGCACAAGGAAATGGAAGAACAAAAATTAAAATAAAGAATAAAATTAAGAACAGTGAAGAACAATGAAGAACAATTAAGAAAAAATGAGAGAAAAGATTTTAATTCTGAAAACTTCTAAAAGAAACTACAAATTCTGTTTGTGCTAAAATGAAGTGTAAAAATACACTAACTAATTGCACTAATGTATAGTGACTGAGTCAGTAGGAAAGGATGAGTCATGATTAAGTCCATCTAATCTAACTAATTGCTAATTGCATCAATTCACAGCCCAAAATTCAAGTGCAGAGTTTCTGACTTTCAAGCCCAAAATGACCCTCAAAATGACAGAATTGGCCTCAGTTTTCCCATAACAAAATTGTAGATCGTTTCCTTATCTTTCCAAGGACTACTCATATGCACCATTTGGAGTCCTGTAGAGCTCTTTAGGTCCTACACAAGAAAGATAGGTCAAGTAAGCAAACAATCCGAAAATAAGCAACAATTATCAATTAAGCCCACTTGTGTGCCAAAGACAAAAACTGAGTTAGAATGAGAAAATAAAAGTCCAAGAGAAATCAAATAAGTTAAGAAGAATAGAAAAATATTAAACTAAAAACACTCAATCACTATTATCAATTTTAATGGATTAATACTTGCTTTATGCATGGAATAATTGTGTTCCTTATAATTATGTACAATTTTTACTTAATCAATTGCTAAGCACTTGGAATTTTAACCTTGGTAAACAAGGTATCATGATCACTATTTCTTTAAGCTATCCAAAAATAAATGAGATCAAACAATTTTTCCTTGAAATTTAAATTTAGCATTTTGTAATAGATTCAGTCCAATTACAAAAAAATTGTCCTATTTTCTCTATTTTTTATGAATTAATAAAAAAGATGGGATCAGGGGCGGGGAAACCTGATCCCTAAGCAAGAATGGGGATAGGTCTAATTTTTGGACCCTGACAAGGATCGGGGGCCAAGGCGAGGGCAGACTAAGCCTGCCCCAACCCCATTGTCATGCCTAGCTTAGCATCCCACTATTTTTAATTGGAAAAAAGTATATATATTAATAAAAGGTTTAGGTATAATAGAAGGTTTAGGTACAAGTTCCTAAACCCAATTACAAAAGCATGAGCTACTCAGTTACATACTATTTATGAAATTGAAACACATAAACACTAATAACCCCCATTAATCATTCTCAACAAAACCACCGAGCTCCTACAAAGGTTAAGACACCCCTTCTTGCTTTCGTCTTTTAATGGATAAAGAAAGCAACCACACCAATGTTTATAATGCATGAATCCTACACTAAATGCATCAAAATGTGCAACTAAGTCTAAATTATCCTCTTTGGATATAGTATTGAAAGGAACCTCGCCAAGCTTTAGCCTAACACACCTTTCTTTATGGAATCTCGCACTAAAATATTTTTTCACCTCCATCTTCATGATTTTCAGCTCCTCCACTCAACACCATTTCACACTCAAACCCTTCAACATGTTCACCTTTCTCCTCCAATTCATCACCTTATGGAAATACTTTGAGTTACTATCCCCTTTCACCAACCATTTAGCTCTTGACTTTTGTCTTAATAGAGACTCATTACTAGTCATAACCACCCACAATTTTTCTTATAGTTCAATTCTCAAGGACACCTCCTCCTCGGATAAGGCTGGCAACTCTTCCTTCGTGTCAAGATTATTCATCTCCTCTTCTATAAGGTTTTGTCTCTTTTGGATGTTGCCAAATTGATTTTTATTCCACTCTTTCAACTTCAATTTCAACCTCTTTAGCTTCTCTTTTAAAAATAAACCCCCGCACCTTGCACCTTCAACTCCTCCCATGATTATTTTACAATCTCACAAAAGCTTCTATCTTCAAACCAATAATTAAAGTGACTTAAAAGGATTTGGGTCCCAATCCACAAGATCATTCTTCAACAACACCAGACAATGATCCAATTGCTTCTATCAAGGATATGTTGAATACTTACTAGCCAAATATGAAGCCATTCATTTTAAACAAGTACTCTATTTATCCTACTTTCTCCCCCCCCCTCCCATGTGGTCTATACCATGTGAACCTCCTACTCACCATGGGTATATCTTCAACCTCTATATCTTGAACAAAAGAATTAAAATATTCTCTTTCACTACCTCCTCCATCCATCCTGCAACTTCAACTTTCTCATTTCATTATTAAAATCTCCAATGTTGCACCAAGCTCTAGTATTGTTTGTACTCCTCCATCTCCTTAATTCCTCCCACACTCTTCTCTTTTGCAAGCTATCACATGGGGTATAAACATTAATCAATGTAATAACCACTCCTTTCTCCTTCCATACTCCTTCGATACCAGTATACCCTTGGCCCATGAAGTGGTTTGTGATCTCAAAGATATCCTTATTCCACACACATAATAAAGCTCTCGCTAAATTTGATGCTAGAAAACAAAGTCTTCATGCCAGGCAATCACCCAAAATTGCATTACGTATGTATTTAGACACCTCTTCCATTTTTGTCTCTTGTATAAACAACAATTGCATCCCTTCCTTCACTACCAAATTTTGGATAGATCTCCACTTCACCTTACTCCCTAAACCTCTTACATTATATGACAATGCTTTCATTGATGACCTGGCTTATCCCTTACACTCCTCTCCTCATTCAAAATATTCAACCCTTTTTAGTCCCACTCCTCCATAGGTTCTATTTTCCTAACAATCATCTTGTCACTGTTTTCAAATTACATCCCCAAATCCTTTGCCATGAGACATAATTCCTTAGCTTCCTCCTCATCTTTCTTAATCCAAAACTTCTTATTACAATTTTGGATATAAGAATCACCTGGCAAGTTGTTGAAAGGAACATGTGTCATCTTGCCACTTATGCGTTCCTGTTGTGACACGGCAAGTGCACCGCTCGTTCAAGTAATAAAATGATAAGTAAGATATCGTTCCCACGAGGATTGAGGCACTAAGATTTAATTGTAATTTAGATTCTTTAAATTGGAAAAGAAATGATGTAATTGAGAGAATAAGATAGTGATTTGGTTTTAAGAAAATATTAAATTTAAGAAAATACAAACGTGATGTAAACTGAAAATTATGCAATAATGAGGAAGAATTGTGGTTAAAGCACAAATCACCTTTGATTACTATTTCTGTAATTGAATTGATTATTAACTTTGCTTACTCTAATTTTTCAAAGGATATATCTTACGTAATTTAGTTAAACCCTGATTCCTCGGTCATTTAACCCTTTAATCTAATTAAGAATTCTAATTCCTTAGCAATCCCATCTTAAATTAAGCTTTGAGCTTATATATTTATTTCTTTGCAATTCTACACCTCTATCCCTAGGTGATGTAAAGATTGTTACTCTACCGCTTTTAAAAACTAAAATCCCAATATTCCTATTATGAATCCTAGTTCTTGGAACCCTAACAGATTGATTAAGTCTATTGAGGCAAGAATCATTAAAGAACAAGATAGAGCAAAACAATTATTATAAACTGCATAAATACCAATTCAATTTACATAAGAGTTCACATTGGCTTTGGCTTTAACCACAATAAAAGAGGAATTAGCCAGACATGTTATGTCTGGCTTGAATACAATGATGATAAGGTAGAAGAGAAAGAATACAAAGAGTGAAGAGTCTACACACCCCTCAATCTTGGCCTCCTTCTTGATCTTCCTCCTTCCTTGATCTCCTTCAATGCCTCCTTTTTCTGATTTCTACCTCTGTGTTCGTCCTCCTTTACGTCCTCCTACTTTCCTATTTATATTTAGGTCCTAAAAAACCTAATATCTTTTATTCTTATGTTATCTTTAAGCTAATTCGTATTTCCCAGCGTTGCTCGCGCGATTGGCGCTAGCTTCCAGTAATTGTGGCGCGATCCGCGTGGCTCTGGCACGACTGGCGCCAGCTTCCAGTAAATCCCACGCGATTGGCGTGGCTTTGGCGCGGATGGCGCGAGATTCCAGAAATCCTTAGCTCTTTATTTTGCTTCTTTTCTTCCTTTTCTTGGCTCCTAACATCAAAATTGCAGAAAATCAGTGATAAACACAATAATGATGAACTTTGTACTTATTCTAGCATTTATTTGACATTTTATGCTTAGTTTCTTAATGCTTTTAACCTAAAAACTACATATGCTAGCAGCATATCAAATAATTCCCAGATTTAGATATTGCTGTCCTTAGCAATAAAATAAAACATTACTGCAATGGAAACTATATCCAACAATCAAGCATATCATCACATACACAATCTCAGAACTATTCTATTAAATGCAATTGAATTCCATATGAAAATTTCAAGAATACTTTTCAAGTTTATCAATACTGAACGTTAACTTGAATACCCCTCACTAAAGATATAAATCACTCATCACTCAAGTGTTTTGGGTAAATATAATCTCTCAATTCCTCCAAAGCTATAATACTACCATAGGCTTGACTATATTCTCAAGTTCCTGAAAATAAGAACATGAATAAATACATAGTCAATCAAAAGGTCTTTTCAAGGTTATCACTTGGCCTGGCTTAGGGGTAAGAATAATTTGGATAGTGGCTAAAATTGAGATTGGATTCTATTAGAATTAGTCAAGTCCACTTAGCCAGTCTACCACTCTTATTCTCATGTCTATCCTTATTCATCTGATCTTTCCTTTGTCTCTGTTTCTTCTATCTTCTCTTTTCTCTTATTTTTCCTTTTTGAAAACACTGTAACAGAAAGAATGAGAAAAATATATTTAGATCCACCAGCTAGTATTTCAGACTTGTTACTTCCCAACTGGAATCTTTACTAAATTTGGTTTTTGCCAGATCTGTTATGTTGGCACTTCAACCTCAAACCAGAATTGTCTTCTTGGGTAACTTTGTCTTTCCTCGTACCCTTTTCTTTCCTTTCCTATGGACATCATCTCTCTCTTTTTCCATATCTAGTAGACTTGATTCTAACTCTCCTTTCTTCCAATCTCAAATAAGATGGTCAAAGATAAGTTTTAAGTGTCAGATGAATGAATGGAAAAGGCTTAGGCTCAAAGAGGTTTAACAATGGAAAATTATCAAGGTAAGGTCATTTAGCTCTATCTTAAAAAGAATAAACTGCCTTTATCATATCCACCATGCAAGTATTATAGATAAACAAGTCAAGTTCTAAAGTATTATTCATATTGAGGTCACTCTGAAAAGAAAATTTTCTGTATATAGGCTCAATCCTCACAGGCTATGGTATCAAGCTAGATTCTTTTAATTTCCTATCAAGTATCCTATTCTTTTTCATAATGTACTTCAATCACAAAAACTAACCTAGTTCTAATCATGTAATATGCAAATCTATACTTTACTTATCTCCTATATACTTCCAAAACAATCATCATTCAATCCAATTTATCACTGCATAAGCAATTCCAAATCTGAAAATTAGCATAACATGCTCTAACATTTATTCTCCTAATTCTAAGAAAAACAATAAACTAAACTAATTATTAACTAATTCTAATTTATTCTAAATTCTGTTAAACATCAATTGTTTCTTCAAATATGATTTTTCAAAAAAACTAACGCATATGCATTCCCTATTCCCAGATTTTAAACATTGTTGTCCCCAGCAATAGTTTTCATTCTAAGGGAAACACATATCTGCATTAATCGAAAAGTCATCTTTGTACTACCAAAATCAATCTAAACAGAATTATTTAAGTAAAATTAAAACGAATTCAAACATATCCATAATATAAATTACTGCAAATTAAAATTGTTCCACAAGCAAGGAAATAAAATAAGTTAAACATAAAAACAGAAAAGCAATTAAAATATTGTCCAATTTTCTGGAAAATGTCACTCCTCGACCTCCATAGTATCATCATCAGCAGCTTGAGATGCTGCAACAGGTACCGGAAATGGCTGAGAAGGATGGGAAGGTCCAGGAGAAACATGTGCTGCAGCTGGTTGCTGTGACTGGTAAGGAGTGAATTCCATAGAGAAATGCCTGCATAAGTCCTCTATCAATTTAGTCTGATGCTCCAAGTGGGATTGGATCTGCAAATAACTTGGAGAATTTTCATAGACCACCCCATGACGTCGGGCTCTAACGGTAGTGGAAGAAGACGGTGGTGGTGCTCGAACCTCTGGTTGAGGAATCTCACCACGGGGACTCCTCTTAGCAATTTCTTCAGGTTGTAACCTTGAAGTTCGAATCAGTTGCTCTTGCCACGCATTCTCTACCGCAGCCAGATAAGTCTTATGTGTCATTACGGAGGCTATCTTTACATCCTCAGGCTCCTCATCAGGAATCTCCAAACCTGCCTTCATAAAGATGAGAAATAAGTGAGGAATGGGCAAAGAGAGACTTACTGCTACCAGCTTGTATCATATGCAGTATCCTATCAGACAGGATACTAGAAATGTTGAGATTATCATCTCCCAGCAACACATGTAGAAGAATGGCCCTTTCAACATTCACATCTGTCAAGTTAGTAGATGGGATGACAGTATGATTGTTAAATTGATGCCAAAATTCTACCTCTCCAGTAAGATCTTGCTTCCTCAACTTTTCAGGCACATAATCCATTCCAGCCTTTGTCTTCCAAGTGGAGTATAACCCCATAATGTTTCTTCAAATCTCATCCGTAAGTTGGGGCATATCATCTCTATAAACGCTTTTACTGGTGATGGGCTGCATCCTGTTGAATGTCCTAATGAAAGCACAAGCTTGAAGGCTGTAATAACTTGTTTCCAAAAAA